>CM060082.1:2097230-2257230 GCA_030533445.1 Cyprinodon diabolis
GTTCATGAATGAGCGGAAGATGGAGATCGATAGGCGGATTGGTGCGGCATCTGCTGTGAAGCGTGCACTGTACCTGTCTTTTATGGTGAGCCAAAAAGCAAAGCTCTCGATTATCCTGTCGGTCTACGTTCCTACCTTCATCTATGGTCATGAGCTTTGGGTCATGACTGCAAGAACAGGATCCCGGATAGAAGCGGCTGAAATGAGTTTTCTCGGTAGTGTGACTCGCCTCTGCCTTAGAGATTGGGTAGGAGCTCAGTCATCCGGGGAGGACTCAGAGTAGAGCCGCTGCTCCTCCACATCGAGAGGAGCCTGTTGAGGTGGCTTGGGCATCTGATTAGGATGCCTCCTGGACGTCTCCCTGGTGAGGTGTTCCAATGCCTCCAGATACTGGGGCCACTGTCTCCACAGTATCTGGAATCACTGTCTCCGCAGTATCTGGAATCACTGTCTCCGCAGTATCTGGGGCCACTGTCACCCCAGTGGCTTTTAGTCAGTAGATTGTATGGAATCACCTTTTTGTTGAATATTTACCATTTGAACAGCAGACATGTTTCTCCTCAGTGTTAGAGGACAAAAAGTCAGATAAACACTTTTCCCAAGCGCTTTCACGCCATGTCACTCCGTATTCAACACCTCCTGCCTTGAGTTCCCAGAGTGCTGCGTGTGAGCAAAAGTGAGCAGAGAGTCAGGGGACTGTGATCACTTTGTTGTTGACTTGTGAATAAGAGCATCTCCGTGGAGATGTTGGATCAAACATTCACAGGCAGATTGTATATAAAGCTACTGATTAAAACTGAAGAGCAGCTGAAATATGGTCAGAATTCAAAGATTTCACTGCTGGATCTTAACAAGGTAGAGCTTCTAAATCCATCCCTCCATGTTCCATCATCCTCATCCATGCTGGGGTTGTGAGGGGTGCTGGTGTATATATGGGCGAGAGTCGGGTTCCACCATGGACGGGTCGGCATCTATCGCAGGGAGCTTCTAAATGAAAAACAAAATTTGGCGGGGGGATAAAAAATTATATCAATTCTGGTCTAACCCTCACTGGCAGCTGTTTGGTCTCTGTCCCCCTGCTGCTGTGTTTCTGGTGACATCATCACGCTGGGTTAGCAACAGAAATCAGGAAAGTAAACAATCAAGAGCAACATGTCAGGAAGCCAAGGCATAGTCAGTGTGCTTTATTGTTACTTTAGTTTATTGATTCTGTGAAATGATTTGATTCCTTATCGATTATCTAATCGATTCTCGTCACAGTCATCTAAATCTAAAGGAGAAGGCATCCGTTTTATGAAAAAGCATTATTTTACATTTCAGGAAATAAACTCATCTCCCACTGATTTAAATTAACGGGCGTCACCTTTCTCTCGCTACCTGAACTGTGGAGCAATTTCGTAGGATATTTCGTTACATCCATTGCAATAGCTAGAATCATGTAAGATCCCTGCTACCAGTAGTTTTAATTAAACATGCTAGCAATGAAGGGCTGCATTAACGAGAAAGGCACACTCCGTTAATAACCCCAAAGAGAGGTAGGGAATTGGTTTATTTCCACAAATGGCACACGATTTAGTAGGAATCACATTAAGGACAGCCAGTGAAATATAAAAGCTATTTACCAACAGAGTTGCCTTCCATGCTGGTCGGAACTTTAGCTTCTATTCTGAATCATAAAACACAGCATTCGTTAAAATGTATCCCATGTTGTGTGCCCAGAATTTCTGTATGTTGGGTGTATTTCCTCCCCTGGATATAATTACCACTTTGCACTTTGCTAAGCGCCTTGTTGTCATCTTTCTCTTCCGTAAAATGAAGCCAAACTTTTGATCACTTTACCCGATAGGGCGGGATTTTTTTGTTTTGCTTTCTAGACTTACGCCTGGTCACGTCGTACTTGCTTACTGAATGCTGTGTGCGTAGCTTGCATAAAAAAATATGACGTAAGTCGTGCTGCCCAGGCCCTAGGATCTGGTGCTGCATAGAATTATTAAGCGAACTGTCAAATGGTGCCATCGAATTGGAACACACGGAACGGGTTCTGAACAGGAACCGGTTTTCGATTCCCTCCCTAGCATCAAGCCTTAAAACGATGACTGAGGAAGCTTGCAGCTTGGATGGTTGAACAATGGATGGATGGATTAATGGATGGATGGATGGATGGATGGATGGATGGATGGATGGATGGATGGATGGATGGATGGATGATGGATGGATGGATGGATGGATGGATGGATGGATGATGGATGGATGGATGGATGATGGATGGATGGATGGATGGATGGATGGATGGATGGATGATGGATGGATGGATGGATGGATGGATGATGGATGGATGATGGATGGATGGATGGATGATGGATGGATGATGGATGGATGGATGGATGGATGGATGGATGATGGATGGATGATGGATGGATGGATGGATGGATGGATGGATGATGGATGGAGGGATGGATGATGGAGGGATGGATGGATGGATGGATGATGGATGGATGGATGGATGATGGATGGATGGATGGATGGATGGATGATGGATGGATGGATGGATGGATGGATGGATGGATGATGGATGGAGGATGGATGATGGATGATGGATGGATGGATGGATGATGGATGGATGGATGGATGGATGGATGGATGGGTGGATGGATGGATGATGGATGGATGATGGATGAATGGATGATGGATGGATGGATGGATGGATGGATGGATGGATGGATGGATGGATGATGGATGGATGGATGATGGATTGATGATGGATGGATGGATGGATGATGGATGGATGGATGATGGATGGATGATGGATGGATGGATGATGGATGGATGGATGGATGATGGATGGATGGATGGATGATGGATGGATGGATGGATGGATGGATGGATGGATGGATGGATGGATGGATGGATGGAGGATGGATGATGGAGGGATGGATGGATGGATGGATGATGGATGGATGGATGGATGGATGGATGGATGATGGATGGATGGATGGATGGATGGATGGATGGATGGATGATGGATGGATGGATGGATGGATGGATGGATGATGGATGGATGGATGGATGGATGGATGGATGGATGGATGGATGGGTGGATGGATGGATGGATGATGGATGGATGGATGGATGGATGGATGGATGGGTGGATGGATGGATGGATGGATGATGGATGGATGATGGATGGATGGATGGATGGATGATGGATGGATGGATGATGGATGGATGGATGGATGGATGGATGGATGATGGATGATGGATGGATGATGGATGAATGGATGATGGATAGATGATGGATGGATGGATGGATGGATGGATGGATGGATGGATGATGGATGGATGGATGGGTGGATGATGGATGGATGATGGATTGATGATGGATGGATGGATGGATGATGGATGGATGATGGATGATGGATGGATGATGGATGGATGATGGATGGATGGATGGATGGATGATGGATGAATGGATGATGGATGGATGATGGATGGATGATGGATTGATGATGGATGGATGATGGATGGATGGATGATGGATGAAAGTGAAGTTGTGTCCATTCTAGGGATGCAGGATCTATTGATGTTAGCATCAGTATCGGTTGTTATTCGTCATTTTTTCTACATTAATATTTTAGAGCCCTTTATAAAATAAAGCACTAAAGGCAGGCATCTGTCTAGATCTATAAATATCAGAGTGCTGTGGTTCTATTGTGTTCTCAACAATAGTAAAACATTCAACAAATATGTTATGTATATGTTAAATATGTTTGAGCTCATTTTTGGAAAATATAAACCCTTTTGAAAGCGTTCAGGTTGAGTAGCTCTAGGTCCATCAGCCCCCACCCTTAGGACACCCCCACCCTTAGAGCGTCCCCACCCTTAGAGCGTCCCCACCCTTAGAGTTCCCCCACCCTTAGAGCGTCCCCCCACCCTTAGAGCGCCCCCACCCTTAGAGTCCCCCCACCCTTAGAGCGTCCCCACCCTTAGAGTCCCCCCACCCTTAGAGTGTCCCCACCCTTAGAGCGTCCCTACCCTTAGAGTGCCCCCACCCTTAGAGCGTCCCCACCCTTAGAGTCCCCCCACCCTTAGAGTCCCCCCACCCGTAGAGCGCCCCCACCCTTAGAGTCCCCCCACCCTTAGAGCGCCCCCACCCTTAGAGTGTCCCCACCCTTAGAATCCCACCACCCTTAGAGCGCCCCCACCCTTAGAGTCCCCCCACCCTCAGAGTCCCCCTACCCTTAGAGCGCCCCCACCAACTTTTATGACAAAGTTACACCCTTGGTCCAAAGAGTCCATTCATGGAGTCAGAATGGGGGAGGCCTCCATAAAACACTAACATCCTGAAAATGAGGTTGACTATGCTGGTGATGATGTGTGTCAGCATGCAGAGCAGCACTACACCATGGAAGGAAAGACAGAGGAACAGGAACCTTTCAATCACAGCTCAGAGCTTCACAGGGACTTAAAAGCTGCTAATGTGGCTAAAGCTGCCTGACTGAGCACCTGTTGGACAAATCAGCCTGACAGAGGATTAGGCTTCAGCAGACGGGGAGCAGCTTCAGCCTTTCAGTCGCTGACACATAAAGCCTGATTGGGAGCATTAACGCTCAGATTGTGTTCCTGCTCTCTGCAGGCAGGACACAGCTGGAGAAGGAGACTGCAGCTTCTAATGGAAGCATTTTAAGATTTGGAAGAAAATAAATATAGGCCTTTTGTTGAATTTATGCATTTAATGGACTTCATGCAAAGCTGCTTATTTGAGACATACCGGAGAAGACCAGCCGTCTTTAAAACTGAAAATACGCCTGGTTACCGTGGAAACACAGACGTGGGTTTGGGTTAAAAAAAGAAAATCTGATTGAACTTTAATCCAGAAATGTACTTTACTAAAAATAATAGTTCCTCTGGACAGAACAGGCTGGAGCTGAATACTTAATACCAACTGATCAAGCCATGACAATAATCAAACAGAACAATCACATATTGCAGGGTGATAAAAACCTTTTGGAAAGTTGAGTGGAAGGAAAAACTGTGGTAGAGAAGAAGTCCAAGCAACAGGTGTGATTGAGCACACTGAGAGGTTTTTGCAGAACGCAGGCTAGAACCGTCTTTAAAAGATTTACTTCCGTCTATGAAAGAGACGCTGGGAAACGTTGAAAATCGATTCCAGATATTTCTGATCAATACTGGGATTTAATTTCAACATAAAAGTTCATTTTTACTCTTTTATGCATCACTTCTTGTTATTAAATCAAATATTCTTTGGCTCTGTCTCATGTGTTCCATCGGCTCCCCTCTGACCCAGGAGTCTACGCCTTCGGCCTCTTCACCGTGGACATCTTCGTCAACGCGGGGCAGGTGGTGACGGGAAACCTGGCGCCGTACTTCCTGACGGTGTGTAAGCCCAACTACACGGCGCTCGGCTGCCAGCAGGCCCTGCGGTACATCAGCCACCAGGAGGCCTGCACAGGGAACCAAGACGACATCCTGAGGGCTCGCAAGACCTTTCCCTCCAAGGAGGCGGCCCTCAGCGTCTACGCCGCTCTGTACCTTGCTGTGAGTTCATTTTCTTTTCTGTTTCTATGATCTGATCTGTGTGGGAATCACAGTGCGGCCCCTGGGGGACCTTTAAAGCAGTGATGAAAGTCTTATGCTTGCCTAAAGTTTTTCACTGAAGTAATGACTAGCAGTCTAATTATTGGGGTTTTTAAATGTGAAGGTCAAGGTCAGAGTCTCAGGCTGGTTCCAAAGGAAGTCTCAGAATATTTTCTTCACTTTTGAAAGAGGACATTTACTTTGAATGTTTCTTTATCATTACATCAGATTTATACATATTCAATCTCTTTGAATGTTGCTGACAGTCTGGTTTCCTACTGTGTAAGAGGTCCCTGAAGGGCCCTCGAGTCATGAACGTATGGTGGGGGACTCCCTGCACTGCGGGGGGAGCAGATTGCCTGGCTTATCTAGGTCAGCTAGCAAAGGCAAAAATACACACACACTGATCTGTTGTGTTTTGCTATCCTTATGGGGATCTACATTGACTATCATTTATTTAAATGGTCCAACCCTGATATTAACTCTGACATTAACCCCGACATTAACTCCAACCCTGATATTAACTCTGACATTAACCCTGACATTAACTCCAACCCTGATATTAACTCTGACATTAACCCTGACATTAACTCCAACCCTGATATTAACTCTGACATTAACCCTGACATTTACCCCAACCCTGATATTAACTCTGACATTAACCCTGACATTAACTCCAACCCTGATATTAACTCTGACATTAACCCTGACATTAACTCCAACCCTGATATTAACTCTGACATTAACCCTGACATTAACTCCAACCCTGATATTAACTCTGACATTAACCCTGACATTTACCCCAACCCTGATATTAACTCTGACATTAACCCTGACATTAACTCCAACCCTGATATTAACTCTGACATTAACCCTGACATTTACCCCAACCCTGATATTAACTCTGACATTAACCCTGGCATGTACACCAACCCTGAAATTAACCCCAACCCTGACATTTACCCTGATATTAACCCTTACATTAACCCTAAAATTAACCTCTCTAGTCCCCGCAATCTCACCTTCAGTTCACTCTGGGTCCACTTCCTCTCAGCCAGTGGCGTGCTTTATGAGTGATGTTTTAATCTCTGGTGTAATTGGTTAAGACTACATGGGGTGTTGGGCTTTATAGCCAAGGAAATAAGGTTTTGAACAAGCCCAATTGTGTGTAGTTTATTTAAAGGGGTACCGCATTACAGGCTTGTTTTAGAGAGAAACACAGACACCAGCAGGTGGAGCCATTGAGCGCCGCTCCAAGCTGACACCAAGAGTTCCAAACCCAACAGCTCTGGAACTGAAGCTAGAGGTCTGGAATTTTCTGCATGTGTGGTTTACATGATTTAGAACACATTTAATACAAACCGACATGCCTTTTCTCAATAATTTCTTTATTACTGCTGTTCAAACAATACCTATGATTTCCGAGAAGAAAAACAACAAATTTGACTCATGTTTGAACAGCTTGGACTGTGTTCTACTCGCCCAATTTTAAAACTAGAGGGTATTAGCTTTCAAATAATGTATTGCACATGTAATTTGGGCTTACAGCTCCTAAGTTATTTGTTTTTCTATTTGGGTATGCAAAAAAGGCGAGACTTTTCCAAAAAGAGGTGAGTTTTAAGAGGTTTTAACCCTATCCTGAAATTAACCCTGACATTAACCGCAAACCTGACATTAACCCCAAACCTGACATTAAACCCAAACCTGACATTAACTCCAAACCTGACATTAACCCCAAACCTGACATTTACCCCAAACCTGACATTTACCCCAAACCTGACATTAACCCCAAACCTGACATTTACCCCAAACCTGACATTAACCCCAAACCTGACATTTACCCCAAACCTGACTTTAACTCCAAACCTGACATTAACCCCAAACCTGACATTAACTCCAAACCTGACATTAACCCCAAACCTGACATTAACCCCAAACCTGACATTTACCCCAAACCTGACTTTAACTCCAAACCTGACATTTACCCCAAACCTGACATTAACCCCAAACCTGACATTAACCCCAAACCTGACATTAAACCCAAACCTGACATTAACTCCAAACCTGACATTAACCCCAAACCTGACATTTACCCCAAACCTGACATTTACCCCAAACCTGACATTAACCCCAAACCTGACATTAACCGCAAACCTGACATTAACCCCAAACCTGACATTAAACCCAAACCTGACATTAACTCCAAACCTGACATTAACCCCAAACCTGACATTTACCCCAAACCTGACATTTACCCCAAACCTGACATTAACCCCAAACCTGACATTTACCCCAAACCTGACATTAACCCCAAACCTGACATTTACCCCAAACCTGACTTTAACTCCAAACCTGACATTAACCCCAAACCTGACATTAACTCCAAACCTGACATTAACCCCAAACCTGACATTAACCCCAAACCTGACATTTACCCCAAACCTGACTTTAACTCCAAACCTGACATTAACCCCAAACCTGACATTAACTCCAAACCTGACATTAACCCCAAACCTGACATTTACCCCAAACCTGACTTTAACTCCAAACCTGACATTAACCCCAAACCTGACATTTACCCCAAACCTGACTTTAACTCCAAACCTGACATTAACCCCAAACCTGACATTAACTCCAAACCTGACATTAACCCCAAACCTGACATTAACCCCAACCCTGACATTAACCCCAAACCTGACATTAACCCCAAACCTGATATTTACCCCAAACCTGACATTAACCCCAAACCTGACATTTACCCCAAACCTGACATTAACCCCAAACCTGACATTAACCCCAAACCTGACATTAACCCCAAACCTGACATTTACCCTAAACCTGACATTAACCCCAAACCTGACATTTACCCCAAACCTGACTTTAACTCCAAACCTGACATTAACCCCAAACCTGACATTAACTCCAAACCTGACATTAACCCCAAACCTGACATTAACCCCAAACCTGACATTTACCCCAAACCTGACTTTAACTCCAAACCTGATATTAACCCCAACCCTGACATTAACCCCAAACCTGACATTAACCCCAAACCTGATATTAACCCCAAACCTGACATTAACTCCAAACCTGACATTTACCCCAAACCTGACATTTACCCCAAACCTGACTTTAACTCCAAACCTGACATTAACCCCAAACCTGACATTTACCCCAAACCTGACATTAACCCCAAACCTGACATTAACTCCAAACCTGACATTAACCCCAAACCTGACATTAACCCCAAACCGATTGTTGTTTGTTTTTCTATTGTTTATAGCCTATGTTGCACATACCGTCAACACTCTACGGGTGTATGATTGCCAAACACTCTTAGATCTGAGGATTTACTCCAAAAATCTTGTCAACGTCAACTTTAATTATTATGGACAAAAAACGTTGCCTCCTTTCCTATCGGGCATCCCGACATACCTCTGCCACACTCCGACGCCACCCCCGCGGCGAAAACGGCCCCGCCGCCGGGGTAAGCGTAGTGGCTGTCTGGTGAGGCTGAAGGCCGGGTTGGTACGTCCTGATCGAGGTGGACGTGGAGCGGGGCTTCGCCTTTGTGTCCCTCGATGTTCCCTGGACCCTGTCGCTGCCTGGTTGGTACCGGTGGCGGGCTCGGATGTGATGTTTCAACCCCGCGGACTCTGCTCTCTTCGTCCCCGCTGGCGCGGAGTAAATCTGGGGAACCTGCGGCCTCTGTGTCGGGCCTCCCGGTAAGCTGATCGTCCTGACCCGCCAGCTCATGCTAGATTTGGCCTGGTAAACGCCAGATCACTTGTGATAAATCATTTATTCTTAAGGATTTCTTCATATCCCGGAATTTGGATTTCCTCTTCATCTCTGAGACTTGGCTGAAGGTTGGTGAGTCCAGTGTTTTCACCGAACTTCTACCCGATGAGTGCGCCTTTTTTAACTCTCCTCGGACGTCTGGCCGAGGAGGAGGAATTGCGACTGTTTTTAAGAGTAACTTTGATTGTAAACAGATATCGCTCTTACCCTCCTTCACCAGCTTTGAACTCAGTTTGTTTGAGCTGGGGCATTCTCACAGGGTACTGTGTGCTGTGGTCTACCGGCCTCCAAAATATAACAGTAACTTTTTAACAGACTTCTCTGTGTTCTTGGCTGATATTATGCCCAAATACAGTGGGGCAAAAAAGTATTTAGTCAGCCACCAATAGTGCAAGTTCTCCCACTCAAAAAGATGAGAGAGGCCGGTAATTTTCATCATAGATATACCTCAACTATGAGAGACAAAATGAGAAAAAAAAATCCAGAAAATCACATTGTCTGATTTTTAAAGAATTTATTTGCAAAATATGGTGGAAAATAAGTATTTGGTCAGTTACAAAGAAGCAAAATTTCTGGCTCTCACAGACCTGTAACTTCTTCTGTAAGAGGCTCCTCTGTCCTCCACTCGTTACCTTCATTAATGGCACCTGTTTGAACCAGTTATCAGTATAAAAGACACCTGTCCACAACCTCAAACAGTCACACTCTAAACTCCACCATGGCCAAAACTAGAGAGCTGTCAAAGGACACCTGAAACAAAATTATAGACCTGCACCAGGCTGGGAAGTCTGAATCTGCAATAGGTAAACAGCTTGGTGTGAAGAAATCAACTGTGGGATCAACTATTAGAAAATGATCTGGGGCTCCACGCAAGATCTCACCCCGTGGGGTCAAAATGATCACAAGAACGGTGAGTAAAAATCCCAGAACCACACGGGGGGACCTAGTGAATGACCTGCAGAGAGCTGGGACCAAAGTAACAAAGGCTACCATCAGTAACACACTACGCCGCCAGGGACTCAAATCCTGCAGTGCCAGACGTGTCCCCCTGCTTAAGCCAGTACATGTCAAGGCCCGTCTCAAGTTTGCTAGAGAGCATTTGGATGATCCAGACGATGACTGGGAGAATATCATATGGTCAGATGAAACCAAAATAGAACTTTTTGGTAAAAACTCTACTCGTCGTGTTTGGAGGAGAGAGAATGCTGAGTTGCATCCAAAGAACACCATACCTACAGTGAAGCATGGGGGTGGAAACATCATGCTTTGGGGCTGTTTTTCTGCTAAGGGACCAGGACGACTGATCCGTGTGAAGGAAAGAATGAATGGGGCCATGTATCGTCAAATTTTGAGTGAAAACCTCCTTCCATCAGCAAGGGCATTGAAGATGAAACGTGGCTGGGTCTTTCAGCATGACAATGATCCCAAACACACCGCCCGGGTAACGAAGGAGTGGCTTCGTAAGAAGCATTTCAAGGTCCTGGAGTGGCCTAGCCAGTCTCCAGATCTCAACCCCATAGAAAATCTTTGGAGGGAGTTGAAAGTCCGTGTTGCCCAGCGACAGCCCCAGAACATCACTGCTCTAGAGGAGATCTGCATGGAGGAATGGGCCAAAATACCAGCAACAGTGTGTGAAAACCTTGTGAAGACTTACAGAAAACGTTTGATCTCTGTCATTGCCAACAAAGGGTATATAACAAAGTATTGAGATGAACTTTTGTTATTGACCAAATACTTATTTTCCACCATATTTTGCAAATAAATTCTTTAAAAATCAGACAATGTGATTTTCTGGATTTTTTTTCCTCATTTTGTCTCTCATAGTTGAGGTATATCTATGATGAAAATTACCGGCCTCTCTCATCTTTTTAAGTGGGAGAACTTGCACTATTGGTGGCTGACTAAATACTGTTTTGCCCCACTGTATGACCGGGTCCTTATTGTTGGAGATTGTAATATTCATGTGTGTTGCCCTGAAAGCCCTTTAGCGCGGGAATTTTTAAATATCATTGATTCTTTTAATCTTGTTCAGTCTGTACTCGGGCCTACACATGAACGTGGTCACACACTTGATCTTGTTTTATCTTATGGTTTGCCTGTTCTTAACCTGGAGGTCTGTGACGCTTTTTTCTCAGATCATATGCCTGTACTTTTTGAAGCTCCTGTTTGCTGTCACACAGTTAAATCTCACGCTGCTGCTCACAGATGCAGAGTGATTAACCCTTCCACTGCTGCTCACTTCTCCGCAGTGTTCAGTCAGAACTGCGTTATTCCTGAGTCTTTGTATGAGGATACAGAGGCTCTTAACTCATGGTTTCTCGACACCTGTCAAACTGCCATAGACATTCCATTAAAGATCAGGCAGCAGAAAGCTAAATCAGAGCCTTGGTTGAATGAAACAACCAGGACTGCCAGACAGAATTGTCGAAGAACTGAGCGAAAGTGGAAAAAGGACAAATTGCAAATATCTTTTCAATTACTGAGAGATTGTTGGCGTCATTACCAATCCACTGTGAAAGAGGCTAAAAGAAGATACTTTTCTGATATTGTTCTTTTAAACTGTGGTAAGCCTCGTGTGTTGTTTAAAGTTATCAACTCTGCTCTGAATGCACCACAGACTGTAATTGAGGCCTCCCCTGCTGTGTGTGAAAACTTCCTTCACTACTACATTGATAAAGTCACTTCTACCAGAGCATTTATTTCACCTCCTGCTTCTGATCCTTCGGTGTTTGTCCCCTGCTCTGCTGTGTTTGACATGTTTGAGCCTGTGACCCTGCCTTTTGTGCAGGAGATTGTGGGTCACTTGAAGCCTTCAGGGTCTCCAGATGATACTGTCCCACCCCGATTTTTTAAGGAGGTTTTTCCCACTATCGGGCCATTGTGTCTCACAGTTATTAATAGCAGTCTGTCCTCTGGAGTAGTCCCTGTAAATCTTAAACATGCAGTCGTGCAGCCTTTATTAAAAAAACCTGGGCTGGATCCTACTGTTCTGTTGAATTTTAGGCCTACCTCTAAGTTGCCTTTCTTCTCAAAAATCTTAGAGAAGATTGTTTATTCCCAGCTCATGGACTTTTTAAATGAACAAAATGTTCTTGAGATTTTCCAATCTGGTTTTAAAACATTGCACAGCACAGAATCAGCGCTTTTAAGAGTTTTTAATGACATCTTTTTAGCTACTGACTCTGGGCACTGTGTTGTCCTTGTACTTTTAGATTTGACTGCAGCATTTGATACAGTGGACCATGAAATCCTGATTGCTCGTTTGGAGCAGTGGGTGGGCATCAGGGGCTTAGCACTGGAATGGTTCATGTCCTACCTGTCACATCGGACTTTCTGTATCAGCCTTGATGACTCTGTGTCCTCCACTGCTCCTCTCTCATGTGGGGTCCCACAGGGCTCCATGCTTGGCCCTCTTTTATTTTCTCTCTATCTACTCCCACTTGGCTCCATTCTCAGGAAACATGGCATTTCCTTTCACTGTTATGCTGATGACAGCCAGATGTATGTCCCCCTCAAAAAGGCTGATTCCTACTCTGTTGAACCACTGTTAAAGTGTTTACATGACCTTAAAGCTTGGATGTCTTTAAATTTTCTGAATTTTAATGAAGAAAAGACAGAAGTCATGGTCTTTGGTGGCACATCTGTGACCCCCCCCCTAGTTGATCTCGGTTCTCTAGCGCAATATTGTAAACCGATTGTAAGAAATCTCGGGGTAAAAGTGGACTCAGACCTTAAATTTGACAGCCAGATAAAAGCTGTAGTGAAATCTAGCTTTTTCCAGCTAAGGCAGCTGGCAAAAATCAAACCAGTCCTTCAGAGACGGCACTTTGAGACAGTAATCCACGCCTTTGTGACCACTCGGCTGGATTACTGTAATGCACTTTATGTGGGGATTGCTGGGTCCTCAATTGCTCGTCTTCAACTGGTTCAAAATGCTGCTGCACGTCTTTTAACTGGCACACGCAAGTACGAGCACATTTCACCTATTTTAGCTTCACTCCACTGGCTGCCCATCCATTTTAGGATTCATTTTAAAATTCTTTTATTTACTTTTAAAGCCTTGAATGGCCTTGCCCCAATTTACCTCTCTGAGCTGCTGCACCCCTACACTCCCAGCCGATCTCTCAGGTCAGCTGATCAGCTGCTCCTGACGGTGCCTAAAGCAAGGCTTAAGCTCAGAGGGGATCGAGCGTTTTCTGTTGCAGCTCCAAAACTTTGGAATGCATTGCCGCTGCACATTAGACAGGCCACCAGAGATGGGAAGTAACGAAGTACAAATACTTCGTTACTGTACTCAAGTAGATTTTTCTGATATTTTTACTTTACTTTACTACTTATTTTTATGGCGACTTTTTACTTCTACTCCTTACATTTTTACACAAATATCTGTACTTTCTACTCCTTACATTTTAAAAAATTGGCTCGTTACTTTAGTTTTGAATCATTTCAATGGAGTTACCGTTATTATTTTTCACGTCATCAATACCAAATTCAATCTAATTGGATTGAATCTACGTTGCATTTGACGCACCGCTACAAGATGAATCGACAGATTCGGCGGTATTCATTGGCGGCAAATCACTGCAGCTTGGTGGCGGTGGCGTTAGCATAGTAGCATGGACGACGAGATGATTGAAAATGAACACAACGGAGATCTAGTCCTATTGGCAGACATCCATTTAAAATGTAGGCAACGGCATGAAAAAAGTGGTTTCTACTTTTACTTTTATACTTTAAGTAAATTTACAAGCCTGTACTTTGTTACTTTTACTTGAGTAAAGAAGTTTAATCAGTACTTCCACTTTTACCAGAGTATTTTTTAACCCAAGTACCTGTACTTTTACTCAAGTACGCAAAGTGAGTACTTTTGCCAACTCTGCAGGCCACCTCTCTGTCTCATTTTAAAACTCTTCTTAAAACCCACCTCTTTTCTTTGGCTTTTAACACCATGTAGAGTGTTGATTTTATGTACACATGTTGATTTTATGTATACACATGCATATTTTTATCCTGTGCGGGCAGTGCTTTTATTTTATTTTCTTTTATTTATTTTAGTTATTTTATCTTTTTGTGCAGCACTTTGGAAACCTTGTGTTTATTTAAACCATGCTATATAAATAAAGTGGAGTGGATTGGATTGGATATTAACCCCAACCCTGAAATTAACCCCAAACCTGATATTAACCCTCAGCCTGACATTAACCCTGACATTTACTCTGACCCTAACATTTAAAAAGTTAAAGTCATGGAATGTGGAAAGTAGCTTTACAAATTAAAGTGTCCATTATGACATAAATTAATAAATAAATAATGCAATACATAAATTGCCTCATTAATATATTTGATTAATTTAATAATCTTGAAATAAAAACATTAGAATAAAAAATTCTTTAAACAGATACTTTTTTATTTAATGGAATACTTATTGACAATTTATCCGTAATATTATTTATTTGATCCTGAAGGAATCAGCTCTCCATAGCTCGTCCTCTGCTGTTATTGAAAGGCCGCGCTCAGCTCTCATCTGACTGTAGCTTCAGACCTAGCAACCAGCTTTGCTCCAGCATCATCATCCTCTCTGCACCTACACTTTCCTCTCATTTATCAAACACTAAAGTCTCAGTGGGGTCCAGGTCATCCCATACGGGACGTTTGGTCCTGTTATGATGGCCGCTCATTTGGTCGCTAAAACTTACAGTGTTGGAGCGTAGCAGCCGCTGCAGAGTGCAGGGGTGCATGCGCAGTGGTTTATGCAAACGCCTGGAGTGATGCAGTTTATGCAGCCTTACATCATGACTCATGTGGCTAATGGTTGTTATATATGTATGTTATGCAATGGCTGTTTCTGCTGTGACCACAGGCTGCAGCATGCATCCAGTTACTGGGAAAGGGTTCAAACGTCAGACCATGTCACTAAGGAAATGAAATTGCCATAAATGCCTTGAATTACCATCACATTTGATCTAACCTAACATCTGGATGGTCCCACGACCTGTAGAGCATTACATCATCTTTCAGGACCATCTGATTCATCATCACAGGAAGAAAGAATCCTGTGATTTCAGCACAGGTCTGAATGGGTTGACCTGTCCTCTAAGAACCGAGTCAGAAATGACTCCTTTCTGCTGCAGCTTCAGGGTTTTCTCAGGTGTAACTACTCACCTCTGCTTGGTTCAAATTTTCCGCTAAAACATCTCTGTCTCTGGATTTATTCACGCCTACATAATTTGGATTTATCGGAAGCTGTTGTCCACCTGCATGTCCGACTTTTAGGCTGAGCTCAGTGGTCCAGAAGGTGCAGGATGTGTCTGCGTCCATTCCAGCCGCAGCGCTAGCCGCCACGGCCATTCCAGCCGCCACACTAGCCGCCACGGCCATTCCAGCCGCCACACTAGCCGCCACGGCCATTCCAGCCGCCACGGCCATTCCGGCTGCCATGCTAACCGCTACGGCCATTCCAGCCGCAGCGCTAGCCGCCACAGCCATTCCAGCCGCCACACTAGCCGCCACGGCCATTCCAGCCGCCACACTAGCCGCCACAGCCATTCCAGCAGCCACAATAGCCGCCACGGCCATTCCAGCCGCCACACTAGCCGCCACGGCCATTCCAGCCGCTACACTAGCCGCCACGGCCATTCCGGCTGCCATGCTAACCGCTACGGCCATTCCAGCCGCAGCGCTAGCCGCCACGGCCATTCCAGCCGCTGCGATAACCGCTATGGCCATTCCAGCCGCCACACTAACCGCTACGGCCATTCCAGCCACCGCACTAGCCATCACGGCCATTCCAGCCGCCACGCTAGCGGGGGGGGGGGGGCAATCTTGTGGAGGACACGCTGAAGGGAAGGAAACAGCCTTATTCTAAGAAGCCAAGCTGCCTCTGTAGTTTTGAGCTTTAATTCTGACAACTTTAAAGTTGATTTAAGGATAATAAATAATGTGATAAAAACAAAATTCAATTATGAGGCTGACTACTGGAATACTCCTGTTGGTCTTTAAAGAATGAAGCTTTAAATCAGAGAACAAACTGCTTACAGCTCATAACAAGGAAAAATATATATTTTAAAAACATTCAGGAAAAAAAGAACTGATTTATCTGTGGTTACAGTAGCAGCCATTAAAATTGCCCTTCCCTGTCAAACATCAGCAGAATGGCAGCAAAATCCCCTCCACCTTCCAGCCACAGGCCTTCTCCTGTGCATGCATGTTTTTTTTACTCTGACTCCACCCTTTCACTGAATTACAGCTTCTGACCAAGAGGTGGCGCTTCTCTTTAAATCTTAATGTCCACAATTCCATAAACCAACCAAGGGACCATCCAGCACCAGCCAAGGACCCATCAGGGACCAGCCAGGACCCATCAGGGACCAGCCAAGGACCCATCAGGGACTAGCCAAGGACCCATCAGGGACCAGCCAAGGACCCATCAGGGACCAGCCAAGGATCCATCAGGGACCAGCCAAGGATCCATCAGGGACCAGACAAGGGCCCATCAGGGACCAGCCAAGGACCCATCAGGGACCAGCCAAGGACCCATCAGGGACTAGCCAAGGACCCATCAGGGACCAGCCAAGGACCCATCAGGGACCAGCCAAGGATCCATCAGGGACCAGACAAGGGCCCATCAGGGACTAGCCAAGGACCCATCAGGGACCAGCCAAGGACCCATCAGGGACCAGCCAAGGATCCATCAGGGACCAGACAAGGGCCCATCAGGGACCAGCCAAGGACCCATCAGGGACCAGCCAAGGACCCATCAGGGACTAGCCAAGGACCCATCAGGGACCAGCCAAGGACCCATCAGGGACCAGCCAAGGATCCATCAGGGACCAGACAAGGGCCCATCAGGGACCAGCCAAGGACCCATCAGGGACCAGCCAAGGACCCATCAGGGACTAGCCAAGGACCCATCAGGGACCAGCCAGGACCCATCAGGGACCAGCCAAGGACCCATCAGGGACTAGCCAAGGACCCATCAGGGACCAGCCAAGGACCCATCAGGGACTAGCCAAGGACCCATCAGGGACCAGCCAAGGACCCATCAGGGACCAGCCAGGACCCATCAGGGACCAGCCAAGGACCCATCAGGGACTAGCCAAGGACCCATCAGGGACCAGCCAAGGACCCATCAGGGACCAGCCAAGGACCCATCAGGGACTAGCCAAGGGCCCATCAAGCACCAGCCAAGGACCCATCAGGGACCAGCCAAGGACCCATCAGGGACTAGCCAAGGGCCCATCCAGCACCAGCCAAGGACCCATCAGGGACCAGCCAAGGATCCATCAGGGACCAGACAAGGGCCCATCAAGCACCAGCCAAGGACCCATCAGGGACCAGCCAAGGACCCATCAGGGACTAGCCAAGGGCCCATCAAGCACCAGCCAAGGACCCATCAGGGACCAGCCAAGGACCCATCAGGGACTAGCCAAGGGCCCATCAAGCACCAGCCAAGGACCCATCAGGGACCAGCCAAGGACCCATCAGGGACTAGCCAAGGGCCCATCAAGCACCAGCCAAGGACCCATCAGGGACCAGCCAAGGACCCATCAGGGACCAGCCAAGGACCCATTAAGCACCAACCAAGGACCCATCAGGGACCAGCCAAGGGCCCATTAAGCACCAACCAAGGACCCATCAGGGACCAGACAAGGACCCATCAGGGACCAGCCAAGGGCCCATTAAGCACCAACCAAGGACCCATCAGGGACCAGCCAAGGGCCCATTAAGCACCAACCAAGGGCCCATCAGGGACCAGCCAAGGACCCATCAGGGACCAGCCAAGGACCCATCAGGGACCAGCCAAGGGCCCATCAGGGACCAGCCAAGGACCCATCAGGGACCAGCCAAGGACCCATCAGGGACCAGCCAAGGGCTGATGTCCCTGGCTCCCTCCTCATCCTCTGGCATGTCATCCTCTGGGGCCGTGATGTCACCGGCTCCCTCCTCATCCTCTGGCATGTCATCCTCTGGGGCCGTGATGTCACCGGCTCCCTCCTCATCCTCTGGCATGTCATCCTCTGGGGCCGTGATGTCACCGGCTCCCTCCTCATCCTCTGGCATGTCATCCTCTGGGGCCGTGATGTCACCGGCTCCCAGGCAGATGTTGTGCAGGACAGCACATGCTGTTATGACCTTTAGAAAAAAAAGACAAAAATATTTATTTTTATTCAGTTATTTTTTTCATTATCTTGATTACATGATTTATTAGAAATTAAATTTAACTTCATCTAGATCCACTATTTAACTTTTTTTTCGTTTTTATATTTAGATTTTTTTCCTGTATTATTTTTTTTATATATAATTGCAAATAAAATCAGGCAGTAAGGGGATAAAAATTTAGACAAAAAATGATTTATTTCTCAACAGTTTGGCTTCTCAACACAACACTAGTGATAGTGAAAGTCGTTATTTAAGTCAGTTATTTACAGGGTTTGTACACATTTAACTATTCAATTCAAATTACTAAAGTTACAAACAAACTTATATCAAGACTTACAAATAAATATAAAATTTGATATTTAAACATATTCATCAATCTGCTGATAAGCGTTTATTTAATAGCTGGTATATTCTGATCATTAGCAGGGCCCTGTGGGTTAGAATAACAGCAGGCAGATCCTTCGAAGGACCCAGCCTACTGACAGGTTTCAGATATTTCAGGCTAACAATGGAACCAAACTGGTCAGTTTCCAAGCAATTCGACGCCTTATCTATATAAAGCCTCAAACTCACTGCGGATCCAGAAATTTGAAATGAGAAAGCTTCCTGGAGGGATTGAAACGTCTTCAAACCTTGGAAACCAAGCCCAGTGGATTGTTTTTTAAACTTTTTTAACTTTTACGGAATGACTATGACCTGGATGACTGAGAATCTTCATTTCTGTCCTCACTTTGTTGGTCGATGCAGAAAATGTGGAGCAGAAGTTTCATTTTAGGGTTTTCTGAATGCGTTTGTTTGGAAAAGTCAAATAAAAGAAAGTTTTCTCAGATGAACTGAACATAGATGCTGGAGGTGGAACCTGGTGGATCTGTTACTCTGGGTTATGTTCTCCCTGGTAGGTCTTTAGTCTAACCCTTCCTTTGTCCCGGTAGATGTACGTGACCTACACGGTGCGCGCCAAGGGGACCCGCCTGGCCAAGCCGCTACTGTCTCTGGGCTTCATGTGTCTAGCCTTCCTCACTGGTCTGAACCGGGTGGCAGAGTACCGGAACCACTGGGCCGACGTCATCGCCGGCTTTATCATCGGCATGGCTATCGCCACCTTCCTGGTGAGAACGTCCGTCTGCAGCAAGGTCCCGCTTTGGTCAAACAGTCAAAGGTTAAAGGTCATCAGATGGCCCCCCACAGCTAACTAAAGCTAGCAGCTAACCAAACCTTTCAGCAGCAGGACCAGGAGGAACCTGAAAGCTTTGATGCATTTGTCGTTGGGGGGGTAAATATGTTCTTAAATGAAATAATATTCAGACTCTCAGATATTGTTGATGAACAGTTAAAAATTCTTGACTAAAACTAGCGAAACTTAACTAAACTCAGCTACTATAGATAAGGAGGAAAACATGTTTGGAAATCATAATAAATAAGATGATGCAATGACATCACAGTTTAGCAGGATTTAATGTTTGAGAGCCAAAGTAGCTAAAGGCTAATTTAGAGCATTTTTTATGATTTCAAACACATTTACTATACATATCCAAGAGGTGAATAAAACATTAAAGGGCTTAACAATGTTTTATTCAATAATCTGCTTAATCATAAATCAATAACCTTTAGTTAATGGATTCTTAGCCTTCTTTGAGTGAGCCAGTAGCTAGCAGACACAAGGACTCCCATTAAATGACTTTTGGTCATAACTTGGTAATTGAAATGTAATGATAATGGAGGAAACACATAAACTTTAACACCATCCGTTGAAATCAGAATCCTTTCCTTTCCCATTGAGTTGCGTCCCAGTGTTCACGGGGATGGACGTCTGTGTCTTCAGCAGGCGTAGAGCTAACAGAACTGGCAGCGTTGCGAGGCAAGGGCTCAAACATGTACGGCTGGAAGCCTTCTACACCAAACCAAGCTTCTGCCGCCCTGACGTCCTCTTCCACAACATCTTCGTCCCCGCTTTCCTCCTCTAAATAAAAAATGGATGACGGAGGAGACTCATCCACGACCTCCGACACTAAACTCTTCTCCTCTTGCATGTTTCCTCTGTCCATAGCGTTCCTTGACAGCGTCGTTTCTAAGTCACCAATCTAGTGCTACTTGGTCCCAATGGAATTTCCCATTGGGAACCTGCTAGCACTAAGTTGCTAACCGGTTAGCAAGATGCTTCCAACAAACTGGCCACAACCAAACTGGCTTGTGAACCTTCGGCCACAACAATCCCGCCCTCTTTATAAACGACAAATCTCATTCACTTTATTCACTCGTGTAAAGTCGGGCACCACTCGGGAGAATTTGGAAATGTAACGGTTGGAATAGCCGCTTCCCTACGACTTTAAACCCTCAGGGAAATAAAGCTTGTTTTAGGTTTATCAACAACTCAACACGTGTTAGCATAGCGTACCATGTGGTTGAACCTTTTAGCTTCTCTTTACCAAACAGCAAACATATGAAATGATCCAAAATTTCTTTTTTTTTTCATTTATTGTTTATTTGAAAGGGGACAGTGTACATTAATAAACATTAAAACAATGTAAATATACCCGAGTTAGCTAAGGAGTGCTAATTTTCATCGGTAGTCCCCCAGCCAGATATTCAAACGGCAACCTTAAAAATAAACACAAGTATAAAATCACAAGATTAAATTAAAATACCAATTACATAAAAACATTATGGTTAAGAAGTAAAATGTATGTAAAATGATTAAAAATTAATTGTAAAATTATTTAAATACACACTAAAAACCTTAGTGCCCACAAATTTGGCTCTCTACAAGCCATTTTTTTGCATTGTTTTTGAATGAAGAGAATGACAACGAGTCTGTGATGGTTTCTGGCGCTGTGTTCCATTGCTGAGATGCTCTTACGGAGAAGACAGCCTGACCAAAGGCTGTTTTTCTCCGGGGGATGATGCAGTCTTCCCTCACTGCCCCTCTGGTTACCCTGACCTCACTGGATCTGAACTGTACAAAGTCACATAGTGGAGGTGGTGCTAAACCATGTCTGATTTTATAAATTAAACAGATGTTTTTGAACTTGATAAGATTGTTCCAGGTGAGTAACTGATATTTCCTCAGAATACTACAATGGTGTAGTAAAATCATCAGAGAATCAGATTATTTAGCTGGAAACTCTGCCTAACTTGCACCAGACCTGTACCTCTGCTTTAGTTCTCCAGCATTTAGTGTTAGCAGCTTAGCATGCAGCCCCACAGTAGCCTATTCTTTGTCATCAGGGGAAAGCCCCCCTACTCCAGCCTCTTCAAGCATCAGAAAGTTCCCGAAATTCAGAGAAAAATTTTTCAGTCTATTTCTCCAGCATTTGGTTTCTGATGTCACCGACCAGATCTTTTGAAACTGCTCTGAGATTGGTCCGGGCACGGTAACCCAGATAACTGTCGAGGGTAAATAGCTCGCAGAACTAAACCAGACTGTGCCAGATCTAACCGAACCGCGCTAACATGGTACTAGTTCATCAGTAGTTCAGTTCTGGCTCAGTTCGCAGATAACAAAGAGTGCATGAGCAGACCGCGTCATCTCAGACATTCATAGAAATCCTAGCTTCCCTACCGTGCCACAAGATTTCCAGTGATGAACCTTAACGTCTGTCGTTGTTTCCTGCGTCTGGAAGCCCTGATTAGACTATCATTTGTCGTATCAACTTCCCAAAAGCCGACTCTGTAAAGTAAATTCAACAAAGGCTGCCTTCTTCGCCTGACTCCCCTAAAAAAACGAAATATCACAATTAGAACCAAAATTCCTCAATCTTACGCGTGCAGCCATGTTGGTTTGCTTGATTCCCTCCTTCAATCATAGAGAGCAGTAGTACCGTAGATTGCCACTAGGAGGCAAGGAACCATGCTAGCGTGGTTTGTAAACGGTCGAGCTTGGCACTGTTAACTGATCCAAGCTCGGGCCGAAATCGGCACAGATCGATTCCAGAGGGTAGTGGGAATGGGGGTTGTGTGTCTGAAGGCAAACCTTCCTCCGCCTCACCCAATTGGTATGCTAGGGTTAGGGTAAAGCATGGACCGTGGTTCACAAAATTATGATCATGGTGTATGGCACAGGATTAGGATAGCCTAGCTTAAGTGTATGAGAGAAAATCAAACATTGTAAATTCAGTCGGCCATCGTGAGGTGGTTGTGTACTAATCCTGCTGTTGAAGCAGAGCTATGACCCGATTTACCAGAACCTCGAGCACTGAGCATGCGTGAACAAGGGAGTTCTTCCAGATTGAGCAGTGTGAGCAGGTAGGGCGCATCAGAGCGTCGGAGAGCACAGTGTGAGAACAAAAATTGTGAGCTGTGAACTTTTATACCCTGCAGTTTTGTCGTACAGTTTGAGTTGTAGCTGGTGCAACAATTGGAAAAATCGCACTGTGTATGCCCGACTTTAACAGAGTGCATGTCCTTCCTGCTCCGCTGCCAGGTTTCAGTGAATCCTCCACTTTGTCAGGATTATAATGATGTAGCTGCAGATCTGATGGAGGCAAAAGTTTCACATCTTCCTTTGCCTATTTTCCTTTCTAGTTGAAAAAAATCTCGATGAACATTTTCAGTCCAGACCTTTTAGTTTGACCCTTCAGGGACCCTTAGGTCCAGGAGGCTGACGGACCGGGACATCTCAGTGGTGGTCTTTGTTTCTGTAGGTGGTGTGTGTGGTCCATAACTTCAAAGGGAAGCTGCTGCTGAATGAGGAGCTTCCTGAGCAGCAGAGCAGCATGGCCATGCTGAGCGTGGGCCAGGTGGAGAGTCCTCTGGAGAAGTACATCGCCTCACAGGTGGGTTCAGCTCTTCTACTGAGCAGAAACACTCAGAACCAACATCCTGGCAAGTTTTTGAGCTTCTCCTCATCGTGGAGAAGCTTATGGAGATATGAGGATGTTTGTTTGTTAGGACATTATTTTAGATCATTTTAGACGTAGTTGTTCTCCTGATTCCTCACATACATGTTGCTGCTGCAGGAAACTGATGATGAGGAGGGGGAAACTTCCTATATGAAGCAGTGCCTCCAGGCTTTCCTGCGCTGGCTCTGTGGTCTCAGCTGGGTTCAGCATCTCAAAAATAAAAGGCAAAGAAGCTTTGAAGTCTTTTGGAAAATGAACTCTGTAGATTTCTGCTCTTTCTTCCTCTCTGCTGCCCCCTGCTGTGGTGGAGTGGCTTTGATCCACTGTTTGCTTGCTCCTCTTCACCTCTATAATGTTAGCTTAATGAGCCACAACGACTCAGGACAGGGAAGCTAATATCAGCTGATATCAACTGATGTCTACCGATGTTTGTTGGCGTTAGCTGATTTTAGCTAGAGTTAGCTTATGTTAGCTGATGTTAACTGGTGTTAACTGGTGTTAGCTGATATTAGCTAAGGTTAGGTAATGCTAAGAGATGTTAGCAGATGTGCTCTTCATCAATAAGAATGTAATTTAACAGTATCATTATATAATTATCAAAGTCTTCCTGCCTCTATTGTTAACAGTTTTAGCAATGTTAGCTAATGTAGCAGTGTTAGCTGATGTTAGCTAATGAGCTGGCTTTTGCTGATGCCGGCTAATGTTAGTTGATGTTAGCTAAAAAGCTGGTGTTAGCTGATATTAGCTCATGTTAGCTGATGTTGGTTGATGTTAAGTGGTGTGAGCTGATGTTAGCTAGTGTTATCTAATGTTAGCATATGATAGCTTTGTTGGCTGATGTTAACTGGTGTGAGCTTAGGTTAGCTGCCCTTAGTGGATGTTATTCGAGGTTAAGTAATGCTAGCTGATGCTAGTAGATGTTAGCAGATGTCATCACTAAGAATTTACAGTATCATGTAATCATCAGTCTGTCTTCCTCTACTGTTAACTGGTTTTAGCTGATGTTAGCTAATCTAGCGGGTGTTAGCTGATGTTAGGGTTAAATTATTAAACTGAAGTTCTTTGGTTCTTAAATAGATCAAACGATGCTGGTGAAGATTCTCAGTCATCCAGGTCATAGTCGTTCCAAAAACTGGACTGAGGGGGACTGAGTCTGTTGGAAAATGTACGAATGTTGGAGAAGGTGGACTGTGTTGGTCTGAGGTGGTCTGAGGTAGTCTGTGTTGGTCTGAGGTGGTCTGAGGGGGACTGAGTCTGTTGGAAAATGTACTCTGTATTGGTCTGAGGTGGACTTAGGTGGAGTGAGGTGGTCTGTGTTAGTCTAAAGTGAACTGAGTTGGTCTGTGCTGGTCTAAGGTGGAATGAGTTGGGCTGTGTTGGTCTGAGGTGGAATGAGTTGGTCTGTGGTGAACTGAGGTGGTCTGTGTTGGTCTAAAGTGGACTGAGTAGCTCTGTGTTGGTCTGAGGTGGACTGAGGTGGAATGAGTTGGTCTGTGGTGGACTGAGGTGGTCTGTGTTGGTCTGAGTAGGAATGAGGTGGAATGAAGTGGTCTAAAGTGGACTGAGTTGGTCTGTGTTGCTCTAAAGTGGACTGAGTAGCTCTTTGTTGGTCTGAGGTGGTCTGAGGTGGACTGAGGTGGAAGGAGTTGGTCTGTGGTGGACTGAGGTGGTCTGTGTTGGTCTGAGGAGGAATGAGGTGGAATGAAGTCGTCTAAAGTGGACTGAGTTGGTCTGTGTTGCTCTAAAGTGGACTGAGTAGCTCTGTGTTGGTCTGAGGTAGTCTGTAGTGGACTGAGGTGGTCTGTGCTGGTCTGAGGTGGAATGAGGTGGTCTGTGTTGGTCTAAAGTGGACTGAGTAGCTCTGTGTTGGTCTGAGGTGGGCTGAGGTGGAATGAGTTGGTCTGTGCTGGTCTGAGGTGGAATGATGTGGTCTGTGTTGGTCTAAAGTGGACTGTGTAGCTCTGTGTTGGTCTGAGGTGGTCTGAGGTGGACTGAGGTGGAATGAGTTGGTCTGTGGTGGACTGAGGTGGTCTGTGTTGGTCTGAGGAGGAATGAGGTAGAATGAAGTGGTCTAAAGTGGACTGAGTAGCTCTGTGTTGGTCTGAGGTAGTCTGTGGTGGACTGAGGTGGTCTGTGTTGGTCTGAGGAGGAATGAGGTGGAATGAATTGGTCTAAAGTGGACTGAGTAGCTCTGTGTTGGTCTGAGGTAGTCTGTGGTGGACTGATGTGCTCTGTGTTGGTCTGAGGAGGAATGAGTTGGTCTGTGCTGGTCTGAGGTGGAATGAGGTGGTCTGTTGTAGTCTAAAGTGGACTGTGTAGCTCTGTGTTGGTCTGAGGTGGTCTGAGGTGGACTGAGGTGGAATGAGTTGGTCTGTGGTGGACTGAGGTGGTCTGTGTTGGTCTGAGGAGAAATGAGGTGGAATGAAGTGGTCTAAAGTGGACTGAGTTGGTCTGTGTTGCTCTAAAGTGGACTGAGTAGCTCCGTGTTGGTCTGAGGTGGACTGAGGTGGAATGAGTTGGTCTGTGGTGGACTGAGGTGGTCTGTGTTGGTCTGAGGAGGAATGAGGTGGAATGAAGTGGTCTAAAGTGGACTGAGTTGGTCTGTGTTGGTCTGAGGTGGAATGAGTTGGTCTGTGCTGGTCTGAGGTGGAATGATGTGGTCTGTGTTGCTCTAAAGTGGACTGAGTAGCTCTGTATTCGTCTGAGGTAGTCTGTGGTGGACTGAGGTGGTCTGTGCTGGTCAGAGGTGGACTGTGTTGGTCTGAGGAGGAATGAGGTGGAATGAAGTGGTCTGTGGTGGTCTGAGGTGGTCTAATGAGGTCTGAGGTGTAATGAGGTGGTCTGTGTTGGTCTGAGGAGGAATGAGGTGGAATGAAGTGGTCTGTGGTGGTTTGAGGTGGTCTAATGAGGTCTGAGGTGTAATGAGGTGGTCTGTGTTGGTCTGAGGAGGAATGAGGTGGAATGAAGTGGTCTGTGGTGGTCTGAGGAGGAATGAGGTGGAATGAAGTGGTCTGTGCTGGTCAGAGGTGGAATGAGGTGGTCTGTGGGGGAAAGTGGGGTTCTAAGGTGGACTGAGTGGAATGAGGTGGACCGAGGTGGTCTTTGCTGGACCGAGGTGGACTGTGTTGGTCTGAGGAGGAATGAGGTGGAATGAAGTGGTCTGTGGTGGTCTGAGGTGGTCTAATGAGGTCTGAGGTGTAATGAGGTGGTCTGTGTTGGTCTGAGGAGGAATGAGGTGGAATGAAGTGGTCTGTGGTGGTCTGAGGTGGTTGCTGTTGGTCTAAAATGGACCGAGTCGGTCTGTGCTTTTGTGAGGTTGACTGAGGTAGTCTGTGGTGCACTGTTCTGTTATTAAAGGGTATTTGGTACCAGCTGTGGTTTTTCAGTCCTGTGAAATATAAAATTAAACGTTTTGACTGAGGTGGAATGAGTTGGTCTGTGGTGGACTGAGATGGTCCCGGTTGGTCTGAGGAGGAATGAGGTGGAATGAAGTGGTCTAAAGTAGACTGAGTTGGTCTGTGCTGGTCTGAGGTGGAATGATGTGGTCTGTGTTGCTCTAAAGTGGACTGAGTAGCTCTGTGTTCGTCTGAGGTAGTCTGTGGTGGACTGAGGTGGTCTGTGCTGGTCAGAGGTGGACTGTGTTGGTCTGTGTTGGTCTGAGGAGGAATGAGGTGGAATGAAGTGGTCTGTGGTGGTTTGAGGTGGTCTAATGAGGTCTGAGGTGTAATGAGGTGGTCTGTGTTGGTCTGAGGAGGAATGAGGTGGAATGAAGTGGTCTGAGGAGGAATGAGGTGGAATGAAGTGGTCTGTGGTGGTCTGAGGAGGAATGAGGTGGAATGAAGTGGTCTGTGCTGGTCAGAGGTGGAATGAGGTGGTCTGTGGGGGAAAGTGGGGTTCTAAGGTGGACTGAGTGGAATGAGGTGGACCGAGGTGGTCTTTGCTGGATCGACGTGGACTGTGTTGGTCTGTGTTGGTCTGAGGAGGAATGAGGTGGAATGAAGTGGTCTGTGGTGGTCTGAGGTGGTCTAATGAGGTCTGAGGTGTAATGAGGTGGTCTGTGTTGGTCTGAGGAGGAATGAGGTGGAATGAAGTGGTCTGTGTTGGTTTGAGGTGGTTGCTGTTGGTCTAAAATGGACCGAGTCGGTCTGTGCTTTTGTGAGGTTGACTGAGGTAGTCTGTGGTGCACTGTTCTGTTATTAGAGGGTATTTGGTACCAGCTGTGGTTTTTCAGTCCTGTGAAATATAAAATTAAACGTTTTGACTGAGGTGGAATGAGTTGGTCTGTGGTGGACTGAGATGGTCTGTGTTGGTCTGAGGAGGAATGAGGTGGAATGAAGTGGTCTAAAGTAGACTGAGTTGGTCTGTGCTGGTCTGAGGTGGAGTGATGTGGTCTGTGTTGCTCTAAAGTGGACTGAGTAGCTCTGTGTTCGTCTGAGGTGGTCTGTGCTGGTCAGAGGTGGACTGTGTTGGTCTGTGTTGGTCTGAGGAGGAATGAGGTGGAATGAAGTGGTCTGTGGTGGTTTGAGGTGGTCTAATGAGGTCTGAGGTGTAATGAGGTGGTCTGTGTTGGTCTGAGGAGGAATGAGGTGGAATGAAGTGGTCTGAGGAGGAATGAGGTGGAATGAAGTGGTCTGTGGTGGTCTGAGGAGGAATGAGGTGGAATGAAGTGGTCTGTGCTGGTCAGAGGTGGAATGAGGTGGTCTGTGGGGGAAAGTGGGGTTCTAAGGTGGACTGAGTGGAATGAGGTGGACCGAGGTGGTCTTTGCTGGACCGACGTGGACTGTGTTGGTCTGTGTTGGTCTGAGGAGGAATGAGGTGGAATGAAGTGGTCTGTGGTGGTCTGAGGTGGTCTAATGAGGTCTGAGGTGTAATGAGGTGGTCTGTGTTGGTCTGAGGAGGAATGAGGTGGAATGAAGTGGTCTGTGGTGGTTTGAGGTGGTTGCTGTTGGTCTAAAATGGACCGAGTCGGTCTGTGCTTTTGTGAGGTTGACTGAGGTAGTCTGTGGTGCACTGTTCTGTTATTAGAGGGTATTTGGTACCAGCTGTGGTTTTTCAGTCCTGTGAAATATAAAATTAAACGTTTTGACTGAGGTGGAATGAGTTGGTCTGTGGTGGACTGAGATGGTCTGTGTTGGTCTGAGGAGGAATGAGGTGGAATGAAGTGGTCTAAAGTAGACTGAGTTGGTCTGTGCTGGTCTGAGGTGGAGTGATGTGGTCTGTGTTGCTCTAAAGTGGACTGAGTAGCTCTGTGTTCGTCTGAGGTAGTCTGTGGTGGACTGAGGTGGTCTGTGCTGGTCAGAGGTGGACTGTGTTGGTCTGTGTTGGTCTGAGGAGGAATGAGGTGGAATGAAGTGGTCTGTGGTGGTTTGAGGTGGTCTAATGAGGTCTGAGGTGTAATGAGGTGGTCTGTGTTGGTCTGAGGAGGAATGAGGTGGAATGAAGTGGTCTGAGGAGGAATGAGGTGGAATGAAGTGGTCTGTGGTGGTCTGAGGAGGAATGAGGTGGAATGAAGTGGTCTGTGCTGGTCAGAGGTGGAATGAGGTGGTCTGTGGGGGAAAGTGGGGTTCTAAGGTGGACTGAGTGGAATGAGGTGGACCGAGGTGGTCTTTGCTGGACCGACGTGGACTGTGTTGGTCTGTGTTGGTCTGAGGAGGAATGAGGTGGAATGAAGTGGTCTGTGGTGGTCTGAGGTGGTCTAATGAGGTCTGAGGTGTAATGAGGTGGTCTGTGTTGGTCTGAGGAGGAATGAGGTGGAATGAAGTGGTCTGTGGTGGTTTGAGGTGGTTGCTGTTGGTCTAAAATGGACCGAGTCGGTCTGTGCTTTTGTGAGGTTGACTGAGGTAGTCTGTGGTGCACTGTTCTGTTATTAGAGGGTATTTGGTACCAGCTGTGGTTTTTCAGTCCTGTGAAATATAAAATTAAACGTTTTGACTGAGGTGGAATGAGTTGGTCTGTGGTGGACTGAGATGGTCTGTGTTGGTCTGAGGAGGAATGAGGTGGAATGAAGTGGTCTAAAGTAGACTGAGTTGGTCTGTGCTGGTCTGAGGTGGAGTGATGTGGTCTGTGTTGCTCTAAAGTGGACTGAGTAGCTCTGTGTTCGTCTGAGGTAGTCTGTGGTGGACTGAGGTGGTCTGTGCTGGTCAGAGGTGGACTGTGTTGGTCTGTGTTGGTCTGAGGAGGAATGAGGTGGAATGAAGTGGTCTGTGGTGGTTTGAGGTGGTCTAATGAGGTCTGAGGTGTAATGAGGTGGTCTGTGTTGGTCTGAGGAGGAATGAGGTGGAATGAAGTGGTCTGAGGAGGAATGAGGTGGAATGAAGTGGTCTGTGGTGGTCTGAGGAGGAATGAGGTGGAATGAAGTGGTCTGTGCTGGTCAGAGGTGGAATGAGGTGGTCTGTGGGGGAAAGTGGGGTTCTAAGGTGGACTGAGTGGAATGAGGTGGACCGAGGTGGTCTTTGCTGGACCGACGTGGACTGTGTTGGTCTGTGTTGGTCTGAGGAGGAATGAGGTGGAATGAAGTGGTCTGTGGTGGTCTGAGGTGGTCTAATGAGGTCTGAGGTGTAATGAGGTGGTCTGTGTTGGTCTGAGGAGGAATGAGGTGGAATGAAGTGGTCTGTGGTGGTTTGAGGTGGTTGCTGTTGGTCTAAAATGGACCGAGTCGGTCTGTGCTTTTGTGAGGTTGACTGAGGTAGTCTGTGGTGCGCTGTTCTGTTATTAAAGGGTATTTGGTACCAGCTGTGGTTTTTCAGTCCTGTGAAATATAAAATTAAACGTTTTCTATTCTCGTTTTTCTGCATTAAACATATTCTTCTCCTCATTTCCTCCCGTCTGCGTCTTTCTGTGTGTGTGTGTGTGTAAGTCTGTGTGTGTGTGTGTGTGTCTGTCTGTGTGTGTTTGTGTCAGTCTGTGTGTGTCAGTCTTTGTGTGTGTGTCTGTGTGTGTGTGTGTCAGTCTGTGTGTGTCAGTCTTTGTGTGTCAGTCTGTGTCTGTCTGTGTCTGTCTGTCTGCATCTTTCTGTGTCTTTCAGTGTCAGTCTGTGTCTGTCTGTGTGTGTGTGTCTGTCTGTGTGTGTCAGTCTGCATCCTTCTGTGTCTATGCGTCTTTCTTTGCTGCTAAGTCTTCAGGAAAGTGTCAGATTAAAGTGGATCTAATGTTTTCTCTCCTCTTCTGGACAGAATCACATCGGCTTCGCTGAGGTCACATGACGTGGAGTCTGCGGTGTGGCAGACCCACTGGACGTCCACGCTCTTCACCGTCCAATCCTATTAACCAGAGTGCAGCACTGTGTTTGTCTGTAGTTCCATGTTGTCTGCAGCGGACCGACCTGAAGGGACAAAAAAAGGACGGCTCCTCCTGCTTCTCCATCTATGCACTTATTCCAGTTGCTCTCCTCCAAACCAGCCTTTTACTGCGATAATCTAGGAAGAATTCAGAACACTACAAGAACAGGAAGAGCTGGCGACTGTCAACGCTTTATGTTCCTATCTAAGAACATGATTGGCTGCTTATTTCTGTGCTCTATGTAAACATCCTCCCTAAAGTCAGGAACGGATCCGTGTTTGTAAAGAACGGCATTGTGGGTAAAGCAGCAGGAATGAGATGGATCCAGAACAAGTTCCTCATCCTCAGCAGAACCTCACAGAGACCAGCAGCTGTGGGAAGATCAACGGGGTTCCACTCTGAGCCGCTTCCAGAACGTTTACTGCTCTTCGCTTCAATGTTGCCTCCAATCAGCTGTCTGTGGATCCAGGAGACGCTGCTTCGTCTTCTCTCCTCATCAGCAGCATCAGATCGAAAACGTTTAGAAACAAAACGCTGCAGCAATCTCTCACATGTAGCAGGTATGCAGCCCCTGTGGAACTGGGAGTGGTCCTCTGCTGCAACCTGCTGGGGATGAGAGAACAGCGCAGACTGCCCCCAGTTAAAAGGCGTTGTAGTTGGTTGCTAACCAACCGGAGCGGAACAGATCCGGTTACCCAGCTCCCTCCAACATGTTGGTGTGCTGCTCCCGTTGGTCCGACCAGTTACTGTCTAACTCAACAAACGTTCCTGTTTGCTCAACAGCAGACTACGACGGAGGGTTAGGGCCAGCTAGATTTATTTTTTTTCTATTTCCAGAATAAAGTAAAATTTCGAGAATAAATTCGTAAAATTACGAGAATAAAGTTGCAAAGAGAATAGTCATACAATTACGAGAATAAAGATGTAAAATTACGACAATAGTCATAAAATTTTGAGAATAAAGTCGTAACATTATGAAAATAAAGTCGTAACATTAAGAGAATAAAATGGTAACATTACAAGAATAAAGTCGTAAAACTACGAGAATAAATTCATTAAATTATGAGAATAAAGTGGTAACATTACGAGAATAAAGTCGCAACAAGAATAAAGTGGTAACATTACGAGAATAAAGTTGCAACGAGAATAAAGTGGTAACATTACGAGAATAAAGTTGCAACGAGAATAAAGTGGTAACATTACGAGAATAAAGTCGAAACGAGAATAAAGTGGTAACATTAGGAGAATAAAGTCGAAACGAGAATAAAGTGGTAACATTACGAGAATAAAGTTGCAACGAGAATAAAGTCGCAACAAGAATAAAGTGGTAACATTACGAGAATAAAGTTGCAACGAGAATAAAGTGGTAACATTACGAGAATAAAGTTGCAACGAGAATAAAGTGGTAACATTACGAGAATAAAGTCGCAACGAGAATAAAGTGGTAACATTACGAGAATAAAGTCGAAACGAGAATAAAGTGGTAACATTAGGAGAATAAAGTCGCAACGAGAATAAAGTGGTAACATTACGAGAATAAAGTCGCAACGAGAATAAAGTGGTAACATTACGAGAATAAAGTCGCAACGAGAATAAAGTGGTAACATTAGGAGAATAAAGTCGCAACGAGAATAAAGTGGTAACATTAGGAGAATAAAGTCGCAACGAGAATATAGTGGTAACATTACGAGAATAAAGTCGCAACGAGAATAAAGTGGTAACATTACGAGAATAAAGTCGCAACGAGAATAAAGTTGTAACATTAGGAGAATAAAGTCGCAACGAGAATAAAGTGGTAACATTACCAGAATAAAGTCGCAACGAGAATAAAGTGGTAACATTAGGAGAATAAAGTCGCAACGAGAATATAGTGGTAACATTACGAGAATAAAGTCGCAACGAGAATAAAGTGGTAACATTAGGAGAATAAAGTCGCAACGAGAATAAAGTGGTAACATTACGAGAATAAAGTCGCCACGAGAATAAAGTGGTAACATTAGGAGAATAAAGTCGCAACGAGAATAAAGTGGTAACATTACGAGAATAAAGTCGCAACGAGAATAAAGTGGTAACATTAGGAGAATAAAGTCGCAACGAGAATATAGTGGTAACATTACGAGAATAAAGTCGCAACGAGAATAAAGTGGTAACATTACGAGAATAAAGTCGCCACGAGAATAAAGTGGTAACATTAGGAGAATAAAGTCGCAACGAGAATAAAGTGGTAACATTACGAGAATAAAGTCGTAAAACTACGAGAATAAATTTGTAAAATTATGAGAATAAAGTCGTAATATTACGAGCATCATGTGACGTTATACTTTAGCATCGGTTTGACAAATCAGGAAATCTTCTAGCAGCTGCATCAAACTGGGCAGGATGTCAAAGTGGACTCTGGTTGTTGATTGGTGGAGCTGGTCGGCCGTCATCTGCTGGGCGGAGCTCCAAGCTTTCTTATTGAAACAGGTTGTGGTATGATGAGTTAGTTCTGATAATATTACAACTTTATTCTCATAATATTACAACTTTATTCTCATAATTTTATGACATTATTCTCAAAATAGAAGAAAATAAAAGCCTGTAGCCTGGCCCTAATACTCTGTCGCAGCAGACTGATCATCAATCTCACTGTCATTTATTTAATATTCCTGTCGTCACCTTACAATATTCCCTTTGATGGGATTAACTTGGAAAATATACGAAGCCTCCAAAATGAAGCTGATCCCAGCTCCTTTCTAAATCCTCCTGGTTGTTAAAGTTACCGCTAACTATTTGCTTAATCGTTGAACGAAGGCCTTTAGAAACCATGGATCTGTCGTTCGGCTCATTCTGGTAAATCCTTTCAGATCAGTGGTTCTGAGCACGCTTCAGTAGTCATTTTTAGGGCGGAAGTTTTAGCTGTGATAAGAGCAGCTGAACTAAACCAGCATGGCAGCAGGCGGACGTAGCCTTGCTATGCTAACTGACCACACGATCTTTACCATCAACTCATTTCCACAACCACATATTTATCCGTGTTTCCAAAAAATATGTAATCATGGTTCTAAAATGACGTATTTCTATCCTTAACTCACTAAAGAATGCTAAAAGACATCATTTAAAATTGTTTTAGGACTACTCTGAGACAATTTGATGCTTTTTCCTTTTTCTCTGTTGGTTATCAAATTCATCCTTAGAAAAAAGTAGCCATGGTTGTTCAGCGAGCTGAGATCAGAGCCTGGCAGTGAAATGATGGAAGCAGAGGGAAGGAGCCCCATCTGCAGAGGAAGGGGAGGAGAACTCTGACCCTCAGTGGAACCTCACCAGATCATCCAGGCAGATTGATTCAAAGTTTTCAGCAATCCCTCACACTAAGCATGCTTGTAGCGACAGTGGAGAGGAAAAACTCCCTTTGAACAGGAAGAAACCTCCAGCAGAACCAGGCTCAGTGTGAGCGGCCATCTGCTGAGGCCCACTGGGGTTCAAGGAGACAGAAGCAGAGATAGTAAAGGCATCATGAGCTGATCCCGTCCCTCTGTCGCTCGAAGCCTGGCATCCATTTCTGTTGAGCTACCTTTAGGGAACAATCACTTCATTCATGAGGGATATGAGGGTCTCCTTTGCTTCGGCTGTGTTTGCTATCCTAAGCTAGCAAAGCTAGCATTAGCAACCTGCTAAAAGCTCTGTGTTGAACAATGTAAGCTTAGATTCAAACCTAAAGGTTGTTAACGCGTTAAAGTGTTGGTTTGGTGGCCATTGTTAGCTTCTTTGAACTTCTACAGTGCAACATGAAGTTTAACCACTGTAGGTAACAGATCTGCTCGGGGCCCCGCCCCTTCTTGTGACGTCAATATACGGCAACTCCACTCGGACAAACTGTGTAGCACCTGTTTCTTAAGGATCTCAACATATTACCTATATTTGCTATTATTTTAGTAGTAGTTGAAAACAATCATTGTCAGTCTGGAAGGAAAGTCTGTCTGCCTTCTAAGACAGACTGAGCTCTGCTATTCAACACGGAGACAAAAAAGTCTTTTTATTTTTTTATTAAGATCTCAGGTCAGAGGAGGAAAAGTGGGAAATCTTAAAAATGACTTTCATAGAGATTTTAGACAAATATAACAGTTATTCTACTTGTAGAAACATAGTGTAGCTTAGTCTGGCTAACTGAGCGAGCTAAAAGAGGCTAACCTGTTAGCTACAGCTAGCCACAGCGTCACCCAGCCCTTTATATCATGGTGTAACATCTACTTTGTTCATCAGAAACAGATTTTTTTCAGTGTCTTTATCGATCAGGTAAAACTTTAACAATCATTAGACACGCTAACGCTACGGATGCTCCTGACTCGGCACATGGACGCTGTATTGTTGTTGTTGTCTGGGCAACCACAGTGTTGGCAACTCCTCAGTAAGGAAAGCAGCTATTGGCTGTGCTAGAAGTCGCTGAATGACGTCATTGCCTAATTAGCATAATCTGCCACATGATGGGATGTGCATGTTATTGACGCCGTGGGAGAAATAACGTAGATAGAGACAAAGTGAGTAAAAACACTCAGGATATATAGAGCTACTTTTTCTGTTCATTAATGTTTGTTTATTTTTTTAATCTAATTTATTTATTTTTTCCCCTTGTGGTCCAAAAGGAGCCTACAAATCGTGGTAGAATATGAACATTTTGAACCATTAATTTTTTTTATATTACATTAACATTAATAATCTAAATAGAACAAAAAAGACTACAAAGAATCAATGACGATGTGAGCAAATAATGGTTATTAATGTTATTATTTTTATTACACTAATAAGATTTCCCTCCACTCTCAGGCTGTGCTTTCCTGCTCACAGAAAGAGTGGGTCATCATCATGTTGGTCAAGCCTCTCTATTTTTATATATTTTTTTTTTATTAAGTCATAGACACTTACTTTAAAAAAATACTCTCAGAGAGAACATCAAAGGTTTACAAGAACAGATAAAGATTAATTACGATAAAAGAAAAAACAGAAAAGTAAAACAACTAACAGGGGATTTATCTCAGCAAACATTTAAATCAAACATAGACAGAGCCATAGAAATAATAGAAACAAAAAGGCAAATGCACTTAGAATAGCAGATGTTGGGAGGAATCCAGCTACATTTTTTGGCATATTTGTCATTTTTTTAAATCTTTTTAAGAGAAGAAAAATGTGTTTTAAAGTCATTAATAAAGCAATGAAAGGAAGGTTTAGAGTTTCTCCATTTAGCAAAGCAGATGATGATATTTACCCAACAGCAGGAGGACATTAATAGTATCAGAAACAGGCTAGGGAAGATGGTCCATTTAAATAATGACATCATTTAGTGCAAATTGGGGGACATCGTCCATTTTTAAGGAAATACAATCTTTCACGTCGTTCCAGAAGCGGTGTGTAGGGGGACAGAGGTAAAACATATGTTCAACGGTTTCATCAAGGCTCTCTAAAGCAGGTTGAGCCTCTGAGGGAGCTGACTCCAGCCTGATCAACCTGCGCCGTCAATCCTGGCGCATGCGCGCGGTTCATTTGCAGTCTGGACGCTGAGGGTAAACCTGCTGTGGCTCTGACTCAGAGAGGGACTCCTGCAGAAGCAGGAGAACAGGGTTGGGACGAGGGAGGACAAGAGTATGAACAATGCGTGCTTTCACCTAAGAGTCTCCAAAAGCCGCCAGTGACACCAGAAAAGTTGCTAGATTTGTCCATAGTCACTTTTTTGAAAAAGTCGCTGGAGGGGTCTGAAAAATCGCTAAACATAGCGACAAAGTCGCTGAGTTGGCAACACTGGCCAACCACTGTGTTTTATATCGTGGCAATGTTCAGCCAATCATGTAGCGTAACGTCACTGGCAGGAAGCCGGACCCGAGCAGATCTGGAACGCTATAGTGTGTGAATGAGTTTATCGCCTAACGTCTCAATGCGTCTCGCCATGCTAGTAGCTTTTAGGGACAGAAGAAGAGAAAGTGAAGACAGGCAGTCTGAACAAGATCCCACAATGCAATGGGGTCATTCCGCTGCCCTTTCAAGCTCCATCCATAAGGACAGAACATCTAAAAATGATGTAGGAACCCGTTGAGAGTGCGGATGGATTTCAGCAGCCATTTTGGCTCTGGGATGGTCACTCTGACTCAGTCTGCTTCTTCTGAGCGGTTCTGCTCAGGGATTTATCTCCTCTAGTTTAGTTCTGCTAAAGCCCAATAGAGCAGGTGAGAATGCTCTAGAAGCTGAGTCTGAATCCAGTCCAGACGCTATGCCGTTCTGCTAACTGTAGCAGCTCAGGGAGGTTAATGGAAGGATAAACAGATTTATTCAGCGGATCATCCAGGTTACAGGAGGATTTCAAGGATGGATGAACATTTTCATGGTTCACCGTCCCTACCAACCCTGGTTCTGGTCAGTTCTAGGGGAACTCCCACCACAGCTTTCCTGGGATGTGGACACCTGGCAGTGATTCCTGGGGGCCCAGCATGCCTAGTTCACTCAGACTTTCTCTTTCTTCTCCATTAGTGCCTCATCTATTCAGGCCATGATGGATCACCGGAATTCGTTTCTATTACAGTGGAGGAAAATTACGTAACTGCATAATGATGGATTGGAAGATGCGTCCTTTTTAAAGGACGGGTCCGCTGTATCCTACGTAGCCTTGTGTTTCCCATTATTCATTGCGAGTCTAAGCAAGCCAGAAAAAGCTGGAAAAGGGCGAACAGTGATCAATATTAGAAGTTCAGTTTAATATAATCCAAGTCTGTGAATAGTTCTGTCTGAAATGAAATAGCTGTTTTAATGGTTTTTGAGCCGGTGTCTTCTGTTAGAGCTACCAACTGCTAGCACTGCCGACTACTAGGGCTACGTACTGCTACTGCTAAGACTACCTACTGCTAGCACTACCTACTACTAGCGCTACCTACTCCAGACACCTTCTGCTGCTAGGGCTACCTAGTGCTGGTACTGCTAATGCTAGGGCTACCTATTGCTATCATTACCTACTACTTGCGCTACCTACTGCTAGCACTACCCACTGCTAGGACAACCTACCACTAGCGCAACCTACTGCTAGCACTACATACTGCTAGCACTACCTACTACCAGCGCTACCTACTCCAAGCACTTTCTGCTGCTAGGGCTACCTAGTGCTGGGACTGCTAATGCTAGGGCTACCTACTGCTATCATTACCTACTACTTGCACTATCTACTGTTATCGCTACCTACTGCTAGCACCTACCCACTGCTAGCGGTACCTATTACTAGCACTATGTACTGTTATCACTACCTACTGATAGCACTACCCACTGCTATGGCTACCTACTGATAGCACTAACTTATGCTAGCACTAACTACTGCTAGGGCTACCTACTGCTAGCACTACCTACTGCTAGCACTTACTACTGCTAGGGGTACCTACTGCTAGCACTACCGACTGCTAGCACTACCAACTGCTAGCGCTACCTACTGCTAGGGCTACCTACTGCTGGCACTACCTACTGCTGGCACTACCTACTGCTAGGGCTACCTACTGCTGGCACTACCTACTACTAAGGCTACCTACTGCTAGCGCTACCTACTGCTAGGGCTACCTATTGCTAGCGCTACCTAATGCTAGCACTAACTACTTCTAGGGGTACCAACTGCTAGCACTACCTACTGCTAGCACTACGTAAGTTGTGACTAGAGACTCCTCCCCCTAACCTCTGAGTGATCAGTAGTCCTCTGAGTAACGGTTACCAATGGAAATGTTGAAAAAGCTAATCCACCCTCAGAGAATTTGAGTTGGTACTAGTGGAAAAGAGCTAGTAGGGTTTCAGAACCAGAGGAATCATGGAAAACGTTTCCAGAGCTGCTGCCGGGTGTCCAACTTTCTAACCCCTGGTTCACACTGACTCCGGTCTTACCGGTGCGGTGGGTGTGGCGCCGCAGTGATTCCAAGTCATTAAAAAGACGTAAACCTCTCTCACCGGCTGCTGAGCTGTCCGGCTGCGGTTACCGAGACACTCCGGCGCTGCAGAAAATTCAGCAAGAAAGCTATCCTTGCGGCGTGCCGGAGCCCTCCGCAACAAGCTCTCGCAAATATCCTTATTTAGGCCGTGTTATCGCGTGAAGTTACGTGAACTCAAGTGAACTTCTGTTAAATCTCCGGACCTGTTGCCGGAGCCGCAGAGCCGCACCGCACCGTAGTCAAAAGGGCGGTGTGAGAGGGGGTGTGCGGGAGTTGCAGTCTCCGTTGGCTCGGTAACCGCACCGGAGCCAGTGTGAGCAAGGGGTTAAGCTGTGCTGCAGAACCTGGTTCTGCTCCTAAACATTCTGCCCGTTTGGCGTGAACAGAACCACGTGGCGGTTCACAGCCTTCATATCCAATCACACCTCAGTTAGCGATGGCAATCACCTTCGTTCTTCCAGAGAAAAATCTGCTTCCAATAGAACCACAGCTGGAAACATGCGGTCTTTGCGCGGAACCTTAGAAAAACCTTTAGAAAGGGTTTAGAAGATGGAGGACATGATGCGTCCGCAATAAAAAACAACTTCCATTATTAATCACTGGTTGGTTTATCTTTGTCTCCAGCAGGATGATAAATGTTCTCAGCTTTCTGATGAGGGAATGAATTTATTCAGATAAAAGGACAGGGGTTAATTAACTAATTAATGAAAGACAATCATTCTCAGGACTATAAAGACCACCCATGAGTGACGGCCGCTGGTCTTTATGTCGTAGCAGCAGAGCGACAGGAAGGAAACCTTTCGGCCGTTCAGATCTCTATTTTTGTACCGACCAGAGGCGGAAGCCGATCGCTCATCGCTAATCAATCAACACTGTGCTGCTTGGAGCTAATCAATCATGAGAGTCACTCTTATAGAACTGAAAGAAAAAGAAGCTGTAAAGATGTCTCTGTTAATACGTCTATAGATGGCCTGTCTGTCTGTTCTAGTGCTCACGGATCTGTCCTCTAAGATTTGTCGTAGATCATAATTATAGAAATGTTTCATTCTTTATGGTGTGAAAACTGTCATGTTGAGCAACTACTTCTTGCTTGTTTCATTTTTTCCCACAATCCTCTGGGTGTAGAAAGATGTTTCCTTTTGTCGGACGTGCAGCTGCGCTCCTCCTGATGTTTCCTTCCCTCCTTCCCACTTCCTTTCCATTCCAATACGACCTTTTACACTGAAACAATCAAACCTTTGGAATAAAGAAAACTTGGAGTTACCTCATCCTTGTCCTGTGTGGTTTACATGATGCGTTTATTTTATACATGATAAAAATGATCCGCCCACGTCTGAAGGAATGAATAAAAGAGGGAATCAGGTGAATATGGTTAGTTCAGTCATAATTAGAACATGAGATTTATGTAATTAATGGCGGCTGATAAAAAGCAGTCTGGACTATTTGAGTCAGAGCCTCGCAGCAATCTGAGCTAACAGAACAGCAGGCGATTTATTATCCAACCCACACACTAAAAAAACAACATCCAGCCGCTTTTTGACGATACGTTCAAATATGTTCCTGTTTTCTTTGTCTCTAGAAAATCCAGAAATCCTCCATTGTTATTTTCACAGCACAGTCCTCACCAGATATTAATGATTGTTAGAATATACTACAAACATTCAACACATGCAGATAAATGTGTTTATAAATCACTGACCCTGAACTACAGCTAAAAAGGCTCCGAAAATTACAATTAGCATCATGCTAGTCTGCATTGAAAGGGGATGCTAATGCTATTAGCATGTTATTTTCTCTCAGATTATTCTGACCTGGAAAATTGAAAAACAGCTACAGTAGAAACCATTCAAAACGCCCCCAATTTCTTGGCTTGTCCTTGATGGGCCCTTAGCTGGTCCTTCATGGACCCTTGGCTGGTCCTTGATCGGCCCTTGGCTTGTCCTTGATGGGCCCTTAGCTGGTCCCTCATGGACCCTTGGCTGGTCCTTGATCGGCCCTTGGCTGGTCCTTGGTGGGCCCTTAGCTGGTCCTTGGTGGGCCCTTGGCTTGTCCTTGGTGGGCCCTTGGCTGGTCCTTGGTTGGCCCTTGGCTTGTCCTTGGTGGGCCTTTGGCTGGTCCTTGGTGGGCCCTTGGCTGGTCCTTGGTGGGCCCTTGGCTGGTCCTTGGTGGGCCTTTGGCTGGTCCTTGGTGGGCCCTTGGCTTGTCCTTGGTGGGCCCTTGGCTGGTCCTTGGTGGGCCTTTGGCTGGTCCTTGGTGGGCCCTTGGCTTGTCCTTGGTGGGCCCTTGGCTGGTCCTTGGTGGGCCCTTGGCTTGTCCTTGGTGGGCCCTTGGCTGGTCCTTGGTGGGCCCTCGGCTGGTCCTTGGTGGGCCTTTGGCTGGTCCTTTGTGTGCTATTGGCTGCTCCTTGGCTTGTCCTTCATGGGCCCTTGGCTGGTCCTTCATGGGCTCTTGGCTGGACCTTCATGGGCCCTTGGCTGGTCTTTCATGGGCCCTTGGCTGGTCTTTCATGGGCCCTTGGCTGGACCTTCATGGGCTCTTGGCTGGACCTTCATGGGCTCTTGGCTGGACCTTCATGGGCCCTTGGCTGGTCTTTCATGGGCCCTTGGCTGGTCCTGATAATAGAACCTGGATCCTGATCCGTTTCCATGGGGGATGATGGAGCTTTAAGGAGGTCAAACTGTACAAACAAGCATCAGTTATATTCTGATGCATTAAAGCGTAGAAATAATCCAGCCTTGCCGTCGGCCATCAGAGATAAATCAGGAATCTCTTCCTGCGCTGCAGCTCTGAGCCCAGAATGGCGTTTCTAATGAGTCATGTCCCTTTGCAGCCAATCACAGCGCTCTGCTCTTTCTATTCCTGACATCATGGTGGGACTGCTTCCCATGCAGAGCCTCCAGGCTAGCAGAGCATCACTGCTTTCTCCTCCTCTGACCTCAGCTCTGATCAGCAGCGCTCAGCCTGCTCCTGCAGGAGCCCACAATGAAGGAGGACTCCTCCTCTAAGCGTGACCTTTAGGAGGACTGGATTATTGGGTCATTCTAGCTGAACGTCTACTCCTGCCATCCTCTCTGGGCTTCTCTGCTGAATCCCTCCTCGATCATCACTTCATCCCTTCAGACAATAAATCTTTGCATTTATATTTTTGTGGTTTGGTCCTTTCTAGTGAATTCCAGATGTCAGTGCAGCGGCCATGTTGATCACCCAGGCAACAAGAGGAGGTGCAGGAACTGTCCGGGCTTCAGTCCATGTCCTTATGTTCAATGTTTAGAAACCATCCGGCACACAAACCTCTGAGCCTTAAAGCAAACTGAGCAGAAGCTGCCTGATTATAGTGTACAGCTGCATACTCACAGGGGCCGATTTACAGAATGTGGGGCCCTGGGAAAAGACAGGCAGGGGCCCCTCTGAATGGAGAAGATAACATGTAAAACAGCCCAATTCTCCAGATAGATAAATGTTAATAGAATAGACATCCATTATCTGTTCTAGGTTGTGTCCCTCTCTTCTCGTCCCTTTTCTTCTTGTTTTCCTCTCTATGTTTTGTACTCAGCTGACTTTTCATGCTGTCTCTAAAGGAATGAAAGATTTTTTCCAAGCACTAAGCTCACTTAGCTGATTGCTCCTTCCTGTGTTTCCAAAAAGGCCAAAGTAAATAACCCAGTCCTTCTTTTCACTGTAGACAAGCCATGATCTGCTTCTCTGTTCTCCATTTTTCATTTGGATGAAATAATAGCTGCATGAATCATGACAGCAGACAAGATAGAGGAGAGCAGGAGGCGGGGTTACCAATCTACTTGCTCTGGAGAGCAGAGTTCGCTGCTTTTAGATGTTGTCTCCAAAGTCTCCAGTAGCAGAAAAAAGTCTCTAGATTTGGCGCTAGGTGGTTTTTAGAAATCAAAGTGCTAGAGGGGTCTGAAAAGTGGCTAAATATAGCGACTAAAGCGCTAAGTTGGCAACACTGCTCTTTGCATGGTTTGTTTTCAAATGGTTTGCTGCTGTCTGTTTGGACCTTTCTGAACATGTGCAGCAAATGGACTGATCCAATATGGTGGACACTGAAGGGGGGGGGGGCTGAGACACACTTAATATTATCAGCGTTCTGATGGCATTTTAGCCAAAGGATTTTTATAATTAATGTGCATAAATAAAGAATAGTTGTATTAACCATACATGGAAACAGAGTTTTATGGGCCCCCCAGGAAATTGGGGCCCCTAGACAGCTGCTTGGTATTGCCTAATGGTAAATCTCTCCCCTCCTATCAGCCACAGGGAACACCAAACTGAAGACCTGTGAGCAAATAATGAACTTTCATTAAGGCATTAACTCCTCCTTTCCAGCTCATTTAAGGCATTTTTACAAAAAATATATAATTATTATTCTAAAAATGTTCAGATCTGATTCTGTTTTCTTGTAGGCTCCTAAAACCAGCCTAAAGCGTAATAAAAATATTTTCTATTGGTGGTTTGGCATCCAGGAGACTCTGACCAGAGTCCAGCCTCTATAGGCTCCTCTCTATGGGGAGAAGCAGCAGCTCTCCCCATAGAGGAGACGCTCAGGACGCTCTGCAGAGGAAACCCCTGCTGGTGGCTTGGTTCCATCTTGTTCTACTGGTCAGGACCATAGATGAGGGAAGGAATGTCCATCGGAGACTAAAACGAAAGTATGACCCAGTCTGAGCAGAGTGGTGTCTGCAGTTCAATGCAGTGAGGAATGCTCTGATCTTTATATTAGAGAAACCAAACAACCTCTCCACAGATGCATGGACCAACACAGAAGAGCGCCCTCCTCTGGACAAGACTCACATTACACCTGCACCTTATGGACAAAGGACATTCTTTGGAGGACCAGGATGCTCACATTTTGGACAAAGAAGACAGGTGGTTTAAGAGGAAGGAAGCCATCTATGTTAAGAAAGAAAAAACAACGTTACAGTAGAAGGGAAGTCATATTTAAATGTCAAATCATCGGGCTTAAACATGAACATAAATGTACTCTTTATCAGACTATATTCTTTATATTTATTGAACATTTCTATTTTTATACAAATCCTGTCATAAAATCTGTTTTTTTTCGTTATCTTCTGCAGGCCAGTTAGTTCTACGTCAGCCTGAACACCTAAAATCAGCCAATCATATATCAACGCTCACCTGTCAATCAAATGTTTTCGGTCATAGCATCTTGATTCATCTGTCGCAGCTAATATACGCAGCGGTTGAAATCAGAATCCTTTCCTTTCCCATTGAGTTGCGTCCCAGTGTCCACGGGGATGGACGTCTGTGTCTTCGGCAGGCGTAGAGCTAACAGAACTGGCAGCGTTGCGAGGCAAGGGCTCAAACATGTACGGCTGGAAGCCTTCTACACCAAACCAAGCTTCTGCCGCCCTGCCGTCCTCTTCCACAACATCTTCGTCCCCGCTTTCCTCCTCTAAATAAAAAATGGATGACGGAGGAGACTCATCCACGACCTCCGACACTAAACTCTCCTCCTCTTGCATGTTTCCGCTGTCCATAGCGTTCCTTGACAGCGTCGCTGGAAGTAGATGTTAGCGTTTTTCAGGTCTGTGCTACAAACTGCAGGCAGCAGGATAATAAAAGCCAACATATTCTGCCGGCAGGTTTCTACATTTGAAGCTAATTTAGGCGTTAATAAACTGTTTCAGAGGAGTGATCATAGCGCTCTGCATCAGCAGTGCTGCGTCTGACTCCCTGCCAGCTCCCAGATCAGCTTCTCTCATTGGTTGATGCGGCGTCCAGCAGCTAAAGTTACATGTGTCCATCTCCTGCTGCCAATGAAGCGCCTCAGATGTTCAGAAGCTCATGAGGCGCTGCTCAACCACAGACTTTGCACTAGAGCGGCTGCTGCTAGCGGTCTGAATGTAGCAGATCTAGTTTAGCATTTCCTCCCATCCTGCACAGCCAGTGCCGTGACTCTAAAAATCACAGCAGAGCAGGAAGTGAGCAGGTGTTTACTGGCGGCAGCTTCACCAGTATAGGGGACTCTAACTGTTCCTAGTGGTCCCTGAGCAGGTCCTGCTGGGTGTCCTCGTCCCCATGGACCACCCAGGAGCCGATCAGAGACAGCGGGACGCCATCATTCGAGGATACTAAGTTAATACTGGGGTCAAAGGTTAAACAGGGCTGCTATAAAGCAAACTAAGATTACACAGGTGTTTAGATTAATCTAGAAATAATCCTCCAGTGGGATTATTTCCTGTTAGGGATCTGGTCTTCATCTGTTCCTTCTATTACCATCTGGGGAAACCAGACGACCCCCCCTTTACCTTCTCTCCCTCCCTCCCCCCTCCCCCCCGTGAGGACCAGAGTGATTCAGACAGTCAGACCAGTTTCCATCTTTATTATTGCAGCAACATTATTACAGTTAGCAGGAGGCAGAGGATCCCAGGGGGCAGAGGGAGATCAGGTCCCTGTAGTATTAATCAATATGGCATCAGGTTCTGACCCGCTTTAAGCTAACAGAACCTTGGGTTCTGGACCAGTTCTGCTCCATCCAGTCCAGCTCATCAGTCTCTGTTGGTCAGGAGGTTCTTTAGGAGGCGTGGTCTCCATTCCTCTGCTCCACGGCGCCTCCTTTCTGGGAGAGGAGGAACGACTCCCACACAGCCAGACACTGAAAGACACAAGCTCCCATTAGCAGCAGGAACCACCAGAACCGCATTGGTCCGGGTCAGAATCAGAACCGCCTCGGTCCGGGTCAGAACCAGAACCGCCTCGGTCCGGGTCAGAACCAGAACCCCCCCGGAAGGGAGGGAACAAGAACTGCCACGGTCCGGGTCAGAACCAGAACCGCAACAGTCCGGGTCAGAACCAGAACCCCCCGGAAGGGAAGGAACAAGAACCGCCACGGTCCGGGTCAGAATCAGAACCGCCATGGTCGGGTCAGAACCAGAACCGCAACAGTCCGGGTCAGAACAGGAACCCCCCGGAAGGGAGGGAACAAGAACCGCCATGGTCCGGGTCACAACAAGAACCGCCACGGTCCGGGTCACAGCCAGAACCGCATTGGTCCGGGTCAGAATCAGAACCGCCTCGGTCCGGGTCAGAACCAGAACCGCCTCGGTCCGGCTCAGAACCAGAACCCCCCCGGAAGGGAGGGAACAAGAACTGCCACGGTCCGGGTCAGAACCAGAACCGCAACAGTCCGGGTCAGAACCAGAACCCCCCGGAAGGGAAGGAACAAGAACCGCCACGGTCCGGGTCAGAATCAGAACCGCCATGGTCGGGTCAGAACCAGAACCGCAACAGTCCGGGTCAGAACAGGAACCCCCCGGAAGGGAGGGAACAAGAACCGCCATGGTCCGGGTCACAACAAGAACCGCCACGGTCCGGGTCACAGCCAGAACCGCATTGGTCCGGGTCAGAATCAGAACCGCCTCGGTCCGGGTCAGAACCAGAACCGCCTCGGTCCGGCTCAGAACCAGAACCCCCCCGGAAGGGAGGGAACAAGAACTGCCACGGTCCGGGTCAGAACCAGAACCGCAACAGTCCGGGTCAGAACCAGAACCGCCTCGGTCCGGGTCAGAATCAGAACCGCCACGGACCAGGTCAGAACCAGAACCCCCCGGAAGGGAGGGAACAAGAACAGTCCGGGTCAGAACCAGAACGGCCAGGGTCCGGGTCAGAGCCAGACCCGCCACGGTCCGGGTCAGAACCAGAACCGCCTCGGTCCGGGTCAGAACCAGAACCGCAACAGTCCGGGTCAGAACCAGAACCCCCCGGAAGGGAGGGAACAAGAACCGCCACGGTCTGGGTCAGAACAAGAACCGCCACGGTCCGGGTCAGAATCAGAACCGCCATGGTCGGGTCAGAACCAGAACCGCAACAGTCCGGGTCAGAACCAGAACCCCCCGGATGGGAGGGAACAAGAACCTGTCCGGGTCAGAATCAGAACCTCCATGGTCGGGTCAGAACCAGAACCGCCTCGGACCGGGTCAGAAACAGAACCGCATCGGTCCGGGTCAGAACCAGAACCCTCCGGAAGGGAGGGAACAAGAACAGTCCGGGTCAGAACCGCCTCGGTCTGGGTCAGAATCAGAACCGCAACAGTCAGGGTCAGAACCAGAACCGCCTTGGTCGGGTCAGAACCAGAACCGCCGTGGTCCGGGTCAGAATCAGAAATGCCTCGGTCCGGGTCAGAACCAGAACCGCCACGGTCCGGGTCAGAACCAGAACCGCCTCGGTCCGGGTCAGAACCAGAACCCCCCGGAAGGGAAGGAACAAGAACCGCCATGGTCCGGGTCAGAACAAGAACCGCCACGGTCCGGGTCAGAATCAGAACCGCCATGGTCGGGTCAGAACCAGAACCGCAACAGTCCGGGTCAGAACCAGAACCCCCCGGAAGGGAGGGAACAAGAACCGCCATGGTCCGGGTCAGAACAAGAACCGCCACGGTCCGGGTCAGAGCCAGAACCGCCACGGTCCGGGTCAGAATCAGAACCGCCATGGTCGGGTCAGAACCAGAACCGCAACAGTCCGGGTCAGAACCAGAACCCCCCGGAAGGGAGGGAACAAGAACCGCCACGGTCCGGGTCAGAATCAGAACCGCAACAGTCCGGGTCAGAACCAGAACCCCCCGGAAGGGAGGGAACAAGAACCGCCACGGTCCGGGTCAGAACAAGAACCGCAACAGTCCGGGTCAGAACCAGAACCCCCCGGAAGGGAGGGAACAAGAACCGCCACGGTCCGGGTCAGAACAAGAACCGCCACGGTCCGGGTCAGAACCAGAACCGCCTCGGTCCGGGTCAGAATCAGAACCGCAACAGTCCGGGTCAGAACCAGAACCCCCCGGAAGGGAGGGAACAAGAACCGGTCCGGGTCAGAATCAGAACCGCCATGGTCGGGTCAGAACCAGAACCGTCTCGGTCCGGGTCAGAACCAGAACCGCCACGGACCGGGTCAGAAACAGAACCGCATCGGTCCGGGTCAGAAACAGAACTGCCACGGACCAGGTCAGAACCAGAACCCTCCGGAAGGGAGGGAACAAGAACAGTCCGGGTCAGAACCGCCTCGGTCCGGGTCAGAATCAGAACCGCAACAGTCAGGGTCAGAACCAGAACCGCCTTGGTCGGGTCAGAACCAGAACCGCCGTGGTCGGGTCAGAACCAGAACCGCAACAGTCCGGGTCAGAACCAGAACCGCCTCGGTCCGGGTCAGAATCAGAACCGCCACGGACCAGGTCAGAACCAGAACCCCCCGGAAGGGAGGGAACAAGAACAGTCCGGGTCAGAACCAGAACCGCCAGGGTCCGGGTCAGAACCAGAACCGCCTCGGTCCGGGTCAGAACCAGAACCGCAACAGTCCGGGTCAGAACCAGAACCCCCCGGAAGGGAGGGAACAAGAACCGCCACGGTCCGGGTCAGAACAAGAACCGCCACGGTCCGGGTCAGAATCAGAACCGCCATGGTCGGGTCAGAACCAGAACCGCAACAGTCCGGGTCAGAACCAGAACCCCCCGGAAAGGAGGGAACAAGAACCGGTCCGGGTCAGAATCAGAACCTCCATGGTCGGGTCAGAACCAGAACCGCCTCGGACCGGGTCAGAAACAGAACCGCATCGGTCCGGGTCAGAACCAGAACCCTCCGGAAGGGAGGGAACAAGAACAGTCCGGGTCAGAACCGCCTCGGTCCGGTCAGAATCAGAACCGCAACAGTCAGGGTCAGAACCAGAACCGCCTTGGTCGGGTCAGAACCAGAACCGCCGTGGTCGGGTCAGAACCAGAACCGCAACAGTCCGGGTCAGAACCAGAACCGCCTCGGTCCGGGTCAGAATCAGAACCGCCACGGACCAGGTCAGAACCAGAACCCCCCGGAAGGGAGGAAACAAGAACAGTCCGGGTCAGAACCAGAACCGCCAGGGTCCGGGTCAGAGCCAAAACCGCCTCGGTCCGGGTCAGAGCCAGAACCGCCTCGGTCCGGGTCAGAACCAGAACCGCCTCGGTCCGGGTCAGAGCCAGAACCGCAACAGTCCGGGTCAGAACCAGAACCCCCCGGAAGGGAGGGAACAAGAACCGCCACGGTCCGGGTCAGAACAAGAACCGCCATGGTCCGGGTCAGAGCCAGAACCGCCTCGGTCCGGGTCAGAATCAGAACCGCAACAGTCCGGGTCAGAACCAGAACCGCAACAGTCCGGGTCAGAACCAGAACCCCCCGGAAGGGAGGGAACAAGAACTGCCAAGGTCCGGGTCAGAATCAGAACCACCTCGTCCGGGTCAGAATCAGAACCGCCATGGTCGGGTCAGAACCAGAACCGCCTCGGTCCGGGTCAGAATCAGAACCGCCTCGTTCCGGGTCAGAATCAGAACCGCCATGGTCGGGTCAGAACCAGAACCGCAACAGTCCGGGTCAGAAACAGAACCCTCCGGAAGGGAGGGAACAAGAACAGTCCGGGTCAGAACCAGAAACGCCACGGTCCGGGTCAGAACAAGAACCGCCACGGACCGGGTCACAACCAGAACCGCCTCAGTCCGGGTCAGAATCAGAACCGCCACGGACCAGGTCAGAACCAGAACCCCCCGGAAGGGAGGGAACAAGAACCGCCACGGTCCGGGTCAGAACAAGAACCGCCATGGTCCGGGTCAGAGCCAGAACCGCCACGGTCCGGGTCAGATCAAGAACCGCCTCGGTCCGGGTCAGTTCAAGAACCGCCTCGGTCCGGGTCAGAATCAGAACCGCAACAGTCCGGGTCAGAACCAGAACCGCAACAGTCCGGGTCAGAACCAGAACCCCCCGGAAGGGAGGGAACAAGAACTGCCAAGGTCCGGGTCAGAATCAGAACCACCTCGTCCGGGTCAGAATCAGAATCGCCATGGTCGGGGTCAGAACCAGAACCGCCTCGGTCCGGGTCAGAATCAGAACCGCCTCGGTCCGGGTCAGAATCAGAACCGCCATGGTCGGGTCAGAACCAGAACCGCAACAGTCCGGGTCAGAAACAGAACCCCCCGGAAGGGAGGGAACAAGAACCCGTCCGGGTCAGAATCAGAACCGCCATGGTCGGGTCAGAACCAGAACCGCCTCGGTCCGGGTCAGAATCAGAACCGCCAGATCGGGTCAGAAGCAGAACCCTCCGGAAGGGAGGGAACAAGAACAGTCCGGGTCAGAACCAGAACCGCCACGGTCCGGGTCAGAACAAGAACCGCCACGGACCGGGTCACAACCAGAACCGCCTCAGTCCGGCTCAGAACCAGAACCGCCACGGACCGGGTCACAACCAGAACCGCCTCGGTCCGGGTCAGAACAAGAACCGCCACGGTTCGGGTCAGAACCAGAGCCGCCACGGACCGGGTCAGAACCAGAAGCGCTACGGACCGGGTCAGAACCAGAACTGCCTTGGTCCGGGTCAGAACAAGAACTGCCACGGTTCGGGTCAGAACCAGAACCGCCACGGACTAAGTCAGAACCAGAACCGCCTCGGTTCGGGTCAGAATCAGAACCTCCACGGTCAGGCTTAGAACCAGAACCGCCACGGACAGGGTCAGAACCAGAACAGCCTCGGTCCGGGTCAGAACAAGAACCGCCACGGACCGGGTCAAAACCGCCTCGGTCCAGGTCAGAGCCAGAACTGCTTCATTCCGAGTCAGCACCAGAACCGCCACGGTCCGGGTCAGAACCAGAACGGCCTCGGTCCGGGTCAGAATCAGAACCGCCAGATCGGGTCAGAACCAGAACCCTCCGGAAGGGAGGGAACAAGAACAGTCCGGGTCAGAACCAGAACCGCCACGGTCCGGGTCAGAACAAGAACCGCCACGGACCGGGTCAGAACCAGAACTGCTTCCTTCCGAGTCAGCACCAGAACCACCACGGTCCAGGCCAAAACCAGAACCGCCTCAGTCCGGCTCAGAACCAGAACCGCCACGGACCGGGTCACAACCAGAACCGCCACGGTCCGGGTCAGAACCAGAACCGTCTCGGACCGGGTCAGAACCAGAACTACCACAGTCCGGGTGAGAACCAGAACCTCCCTCCTCCCTCCCTTGCTTCCTTTCTCCCTCCCTTGCTTCCTCCCTCACTCCCTCGGTTCCTCCCTCCTTTACCCTTGCTTCCTCCCTCCCTCCCTCCTCCCTTCCTTCCCCCTCCCTCGCTCCCCCCTCTCTTCCTTCCTCCCTCCCTCCCTCCCCCCTCTCTTGCTTCCTCCCTCCCTTCCCCCTCCCTCGCTCCCCCCTCTCTTCCTTCCTCCCTCCCTCCCCCCTCTCTTGCTTCCTCCCTTCCTTCCCCCTCCCTCGCTCCCCCCTCTCTTCCTTCCTCCCTCCCTCCCTCCCCCCTCTCTTGCTTCCTCCCTCCCTCCCTCCTCCCTTCCTTCCCCCTCCCTCGCTCCCTCCCAGGATGAACATGGTGCTGCTCCTAATGAACAGGAGCCTCTAATAACATGAAGCTCCCAGTGAGTCGCTGCTGCCCCCTGCTGGTGGATCAAACTCTCTGCAGCTCTGCTCTGGTTTCCATGGTGGCTGTCATCACCTCCCTGCTCAGACTACAGGACAGCTGCGCCCTGGGCCCCATGAGGCTGAAGCAGCTGGGGACAGAGCACCACCAGTTCAGACAGGTGGAGCTTCCTGACCACCTTCTCCTCCCCCCCATCAGTGGTCCATACAGACTGACCTCCATGCTAATTAGCCTGAGCTAGCTCTGCGTTCTGCTCCCTTACCTTCTCGTAGTAATCCACGTTCTTGGCAGCAGAGGAGGTGAGAGCTTCCCTGAGGTCAGCCCTCATGGTGCTCCTCCAGCGGGACCAGTCTCCACGCAGCGCGTTGTTGGCCTGCTCCACCCGGTCTGCCAGCTCATCCACCTCCTCCTGGAGCTGCAGGACAACAGAGCCGTCAATGAGCAGCAGGACCATGGAGAGCTAACCGATCCGTCCAGCCTGAGGAGCTGATAGTCGGGTTCAATATTTAAGGGAACATCTGGCATCTCTGTAGTTCTGCTGCTATAGGCTTAGACTGCTGGAGGACATAGGGACCCCTTTTTCATCATTCTGCTTCATTCTCTCTCTGTTCTCCCACTCTGCAGAATCTGTTAGTTCAATCTCTAACGTTCTGCTCTCTCTGCTTTTTCTCATAGTAGCTTCATCTGGTCTGTTCCTGTTTGGCTGTGACTCCATCCTGGAGAGAAATATCAGCTGCTTCCTTCTATAACCGATCCAGTCATTCTGTCTTCAGGTGGTTCAGCAGGACCTGTTCTCTGCCTCAGAGCCAGTCTCAGCAGGACCTGTTCTCTGCCTCAGAGCCAGTCTCAGCAGGACCTGTTCTCTGCCTCAGAGCCAGTCTCAGCAGGACCTGTTCTCTGCCTCAGAGCCAGTCTCAGCAGGACCTGTTCTCTGCCTCAGAGCCAGTCTCAGCAGGACCTGTTCTCTGCCTCAGAGCCAGTCTCAGCAGGACCTGTTCTCTGCCTCAGAGCCAGTCTCAGCAGGACCTGTTCTCTGCCTCAGAGCCAGTCTCAGCAGGACCTGTTCTATGCCTCAGAGCCAGTCTCAGCAGGACCTGTTCTATGCCTCAGAGCCAGTCTCAGCAGGACCTGTTCTCTGCCTCAGAGCCAGTCTCAGCAGGACCTGTTCTCTGCCTCAGAGCCAGTCTCAGCAGGACCTGTTCTCTGCCTCAGAGCCAGTCTCAGCAGGACCTGTTCTCTGCCTCAGAGCCAGTCTCAGCAGGACTTGTGACGTGTGGTGATTGTCTTAGACTGAGTCACCATGGATCTGATCTATAGAGGTTTACCTGAAGCTCATCTCGTTCCACCCAGAGAGCCTCCAGGGAACAATAACCATGTGACATTTCACTGCTTATTACAGTGGATCAGCTTCAGGCTCCACGGGACTTATGGGTATTAGAGCGGCGCTCTGTGTGTGTGTTTGTGGGGGGCGTATTGTTTGCTGCTGGGGGAGGAAATCTCCGCTCAGCCTCTGCTTGTCAAGCAGACAGCAGCTGCTTGCCGCCGTCTTCAGCTCTACAGCCTATGAGCGTGGATCAGTGGTGCTGAGGGGACAGGAAATCACACTCACTACTTCCTGCTCCGTTCTCCTGGACGCCAGCGCCTCATTCTTCGCCTCCAACTCAGCCTGGATGTTGTCTCTGCGCCTCATCACAGCCTGGAACAAAGAGAACAGTACACTGCCATCTGCTGGACAACCTCTGAAAGCTCACCCTGAATGCTGTTAGAAACTCATTAACAGAAAGACGTCAGCAGCCAGGGCTAACGTCGGCCCGTCTGCGGCGGCCGGGGCTAACGTCGGCCCGTCTGCATGGCTGCACTAACCGCTGAAGATAATCTGGATCCACTAACTGCTGAAAATAATCTGGATCCACTAACCGCTGGAAATAATCTGGATCCACTAACTGCTGAAAATAATCTGGATCCATTCATGGTTCTGCTCAGATTAAGAATGAACTGCAGCCCCCTCTGGTGGATGGCGGTAACATTACAGCCCAGAAACCATTCCTTTTTTAATTGTCATGATGTCATGGCCTAAAGGTACGGAGGAAGTGTGATGGGTAGAATGAATGAACACCTGAGCAGGGATTTGAACTACAGCCCCTGCAGCGGTTCTATGTAGACAGGATGATCCCAGCTGAGGGTCTCCTGTAGGCAGATGTTCCTACCTTCAGGGTATCGGCACACAGGACGTACTCATGCAGGGCAGGAACCAGGACCTCTGACAGATGCTGGATCTGCTCCTCCGTCTCCTTGCTGCACCTCTCCACGCAGCCGCTGATGCCCTTCAGAGGGTCTGCCAGCTCTTCCTCTGACTCCGCCCACTGCAGGTAGGTGGGGCTATACTGCTTCAGCTCGTCCATGTATTCTGCAAGGAGACGGAGAAGAGGGAGGCTCTGGATCAATCAGGAGGTCTGGAACCTTCATCGTAGCTCTGCTCTGGTTTTAGGGTTAGGTTTAGGTTAAGTTAGGTTCTGGTTAGGTTCTAGTTTAGGTTCAGGTTAAGGTTCTGGTGTAGGTTCAGGTTCAGAGAAGACTCAGAGACAGCGCTACAGCTGCAAACGAGAGGAAGATAGCGAAGAAAAAGTTTGCTCCTGGAGCTGATTTATACGTTCATGAAGTGCTCTATGGCAGGCCATGTTAACATTTATTCAAAGCACTCTCCTCTCTGTTGTTCAATTTATAGATCAGTAAAATAAGATTCTTTTTGATCAAAATCACACCCCTAGAAGGAACTATTATAATACTAGATTTTTGTAAATTACATTTTGCAGCAGGAAATAGAAAAAAAAATAAATAAATAATTAAAGGATACTAGTAAGAACTAAGTTATAAAGTTAGAAATCTTTACACATTTTAAGTGGCTGTTTTGGCCTTTATCGGCTTGAATATTTATTATCTATTATATCTTAAAAACATTTCTTCATAGTCAAAGTAATATAAATGCTGACCAGTAACGATAGGAATACCGTGCTGTGCCATATGCCGTAGGGTCCATATTTCATCTTGAAATGATGATGTGGAATCAGCTGAAACGGGGGATGTTGCAGAGATTCCACAGCAAAGGCCTCCACAGGCCAGTCACAGCGGTTTGACCAACAACCCTTTTAATGAATACATATTCATTGAAAGTAATAAATATCTAAATGGCTTGCCTAACCCTGCTGTGATCAGGATAACATGTTCTCCCTTTAAAAGAGATTCAAACTACTTTCTAGCCGCTGATGACAGCAAGTAGAGCAAGGTGCTGGCATTGAACACAGGAGCAGCAGGAGCAGCAGGAGCAACAAAAGCAGCAGCAAAAGCAGCAGGAGCAGCAGCAGGAGCAGCAGCAGCAAAAGAAGCAGCAGGAGCAGCAGGAGCAGCAGGAGCAGCAAAAGCAGCAGCAAAAGCAGCAGGAGCAGCAGCAGGAGCAGCAGCAGCAAAAGAAGCAGCAGGAGCAGTAGCAGGAGCAGCAGGAGCAGTAGCAGGAGCAGCAGGAGCAGCAGCAGGAGCAACAGGAGCAGAAGGAGCAGGAGCAGCAGCAGCAGAAGGAGCAGCAGCAGCAGCAGAAGAAGGAGCAGAAGGAGCAGCAGCAGCAGGAGCAGAAGGAGCAGGAGCAGCAGGAGCAGCAGCAGCAGAAGGAGCAGCAGCAGCAGGAGCAGCAGCAGCAGCAGCAGAAGAAGGAGCAGCAGCAGCAGCAGCAGAAGGAGCGGGAGCAGAAGGAGCAGCAGCAGCAGCAGCAGAAGGAGCAGCAGCAGCAGCAGAAGAAGGAGCAGCAGCAGCAGCAGCAGAAGGAGCGGGAGCAGAAGGAGCAGCAGCAGCAGAAGAAGGAGCAGCAGCAGCAGCAGCAGAAGGAGCGGGAGCAGAAGGAGCAGCAGCAGCAGAAGGAGCAGCAGCAGCAGCAGAAGAAGGAGCAGCAGCAGCAGCAGAAGAAGGAGCAGCAGCAGCAGCAGCAGCAGCAGGAGCAGCAGAAGGAGCAGCAGCAGCAGCAGCAGCAGCAGCAGCAGCAGGAGCAGCAGCAGCAGCAGGAGCAGCAGCAGCAGCAGTGTGCTCAGTCTGAACCTTGTTCTACCAGATGGAGCGTCTGTTTGGGCCGCAGAGTTTAGAACGTGCTCCTACCAGGGGGGTGAACACTTTAGAGAGCCACTGTGTGCCCCCCGGACACCTGTTTTTAGAAGCAGACAGACGGCCAACCTCTCTGCTCCTTGATGATCCTCTGGGTCACTTTGTCCACGGAGCAGATCTTCTGGCTGAACATGTCCACGTAATCCTGCATGGCGCTGAACTCGTCCAGCTTGGTCCTCAGGCCTCGCACAGAGTTAGCCATGGCCCTCATGGACTCCCCCATCCTGCTCAGGAAGCCAGGACCCTGTTTCCTGTGAGGGGCCAGCTCCTGGAGGAGAAGACCGAGGGATTAGATCAGATTAGATCAGTTCAGATCAGATTAGATCAATTTAGATCAGATCAGATCAATTCAGATTAGATCAATTCAGATTAGATTAGATCAATTCAGATTAGATCAATTCAGATCAGATTAGATCAATTCAGATTAGATCAGTTCAGATCAGATCAATTCAAATTAGATCAGATCAGATTAGATCAATTCAGATTATATAAATTCAGATCAGATTAGATCCATTCAGATTAGATCCATTCAGATTAGATCCGTTGAGATTAATTCAGATCAGGTTAAATCAGATGAGTCCAGATCAGATCAATTCAGATTAGATCAGTTTAGATCAGATTAGATGCATTCAGATTAGATCCGTTGAGATTAATTCAGATCAGGTTAAATCAGATGAGTCCAGATCAGATCAATTCAGATTAGATCAGTTTAGATCAGATTAGATCCATTCAGATTAGATCCGTTGAGATTAATTCAGATCAGGTTAAATCAGATCAGTCCGGATTAGATCAATTCAGATTAGATCCATTGAGATTAATTCAGATCAGGTTAAATCAGATCAGTCCGGATTAGATCAATTCAGATTAGATCCATTGAGATTAATTCAGATCAGATTAAATCAGATGAGTCCAGATTAGATCCATTCAGATGGGATTAAATGAGGTTCTATCCCCTGAGGTGTGTGTGAGTAACCTGCTCGGTGAGGAAGACCCTGAGGTGCTGGCTGCTGGACAGCAGCGGGTGCAGGGAGACCCGGTCCAGGAAGCGCTGCAGGGCTCTCCTCCTGGTCTGGATGAAGTCATCACTGAAGCGCTCCACCATCCCCTTCACCACAAACTTCTCTGGCAGAGGCTGCAACAGGGAGAAGATCCTCAGAACCAGAACCGCCGGCCCACCTCTGCTTCTAGTTTGGAATGTCCATGGTTCTGACCCGCTTCTCCTCAGCATGATCTGGCTAAGGTGAAACCAGACCAGAAATTCTGCAACCAGAATCCACATCCAATCCACCAGAACCTTTCAGAACCCCCCCCATGAAGATTCTGGTCTATTCCAGCAGAACGTGGTTCTGACCCAAACTACCAAAGCTGGTGGTAGTGGGTTTGACTGACCAGATAACGGGTCGGACCAGAACCTCAGAGCTAAAATTAAACACCAGAACCATCCTGGGGTTCTATTGGACCGCATCAGAGCGATGATGAAGGTTAGGAACCGACAGCTGCCTGTGGTTTAACCTTAGCTCGTACTCAGACCGGACCGGGTCAGAACCAGAATGTTGATACCTACGTGAACAATGAGGGTCGGGTGGCTCTCCTCCAATCTGCTCCTGAGCCATACAAAGTCCTGGTACCGCCGGCGTACTTCATACTCGCTGGAGTCGAACTCGCTGCGTGTGGTCTGTAGAACAGAACGAAACAGAACTTCAGCTTCTGGTTCTGGGCCGCTTGGACCCATTGGCTGCAGGTAAAAGGTCTGTGATGCAGCTTTCAGGTGAGGTGACCCCGTCCCTCACAGAGCCAGAGGCTCCCTGATCACTTAATGGGGCTGATTTTGGCTAACAAAGCTAGCATAGATCAGGTAGCCTGGAGCTAACAATGCTATCCAAAAATCAGGTAGCCTGGAGCTAACAATGCTTACCCAAATAAGGTAGCCAGGAGCTAACAATGCTAGCAAAAACAAGGTAGCCTGCAGCTAACAATGCTATCCAAAAATCAGGTAGCCTGGAGCTAACAATGCTAACAATGCTATCCAAAATCAGGTAGCCTGGAGCTAACAATGCTATCCAAAATGAGGTAGCCTGGAGCTAACCATGCTATCCAAAATCAGGTAGTCTGGAGCTAATGATGCTTACCCAAATAAGGTAGCGAGGAGCTAACAATGCTAGCAAAAACAAGGTACCCTGGAGCTAACAATGCTATCCAAAATGAGGTAGCCTGGAGCTAACAATGCTATCCAAAATCAGGTAGCCTGGAGCTAACGATGCTTACCCAGGAAAGGTAGCCAGGAGCTAACAATGCTAGCAAAAACAAGGTAGCCTGTAGCTAACAATGCTATCCAAAATCAGGTAGCCTGGAGCTAACAATGCTATCCAAAAACCAAGTAACATGGGACTAACAAAGCTAGCCCAGATCACGTAGCCTGGAGCTAACAATGCTATCCAAAATCAGGTAGCCTGGAGCTAACGATGCCAGCAAAAACAAGGTAGCCTGGAGATAACAATGCTATCCAAAATGAGGTAGCCTGGAGCTAACAATGCTATCCAAAATGAGGTAGTCTGGAGCTAACAATGCTAGCCAAAATGAGGTAGCCTGGAGCTGACAATGCTATCCAAAATCAGGTAGCCTGGAGCTAACAATGCTAGCCAAAATGAGGTAGCCTGGAGCGTAGAATGCTAGCCAAAATGAGGTAGCCTGGAGCTAACATTGCGAGGACGAGGAAAATATGTGGGGTTCCTCAAGGCCTCATTCTGGGGCCCCTCCTATCCCACATCTACATGCCCCCCTTGGCTCAGATTCTAACCAGATTAGCTAGCGTCACTATGCAGACGACACAGAGCTCTACATCCCGGTGTCGGCAGGGGACTATGAACCATCGGAGCGTTGGTTAGATGCTGAGAACAGACCAATCTGTGGAGCAACCATCATTTTCTACAACTGGATAAAAACCAAACAGGTAATAATCTTTGGACCAAAGATTAGCTCCCAGCTTCAGCAGCAGCCTCTCCATGAAAGAAGGTCAAAGCCAAGTCCCCATAAAGACAGCAGCAGGGATGCACTGGATTCAGAACCAGCGTGGACCTGGGCTCACCTTGGTGACCACTCGGTACGTGATGAAGGTCTCGATGGTGGTGATCTGGCTCTCTGGGTTGTCCACGGTGATGAAGATGTCTCTGTCCATGGCGTCTGGCTGCTCCTCTTCATCCAGTTGGAACTGGTTCACCATGGAGTCCGGAGATCTGGGTCCTGGCCCGGCTTCAGCCACCAGCCGGTTCTGGACAAACACACGGCAAAGTCAGTGAGAAGCCAATAAGAATGAGAGGAGCCAGACATCCAGTCCAATGACTACAGCCTGGCTCCCTTCCATTGTCTACTTTCCTGATCTCTGTTGCACTGATGACATCATCAACGCTCATGCTTGATGTAGGGACATTCCGTCTAGAAAATGAGCCGCTGTCACCTCGTCAGCACAAAGAACAAGCTGACGACACCAGGAAGTAAAAAACAGCTGTTTAAGACTTGATCAAAGCCTCTTCAGTCCGTCACAGAGCCGCTGACATTTCTATCCTGGAGTTTAGTGTATATCTATATCTCTCTGGATATCTATATCTATCTATCCATCCATATAAATTTATATATATATAGCTCTATTCCATTTTTTGGTGGAATCTGATTTTTTTGCTTTTGCTGTTCAAATTTCCAAATATATGCGAACTGTATGTGATCTCCTGTGAGGACGTTATGACATCACAGGCCAGCATTCTCTGTGTTTACAGAAGTAAACATGGATGGTAGAACTGGAGCGCATCTAGCTGTCTTTCCCAACCTTAAAAACTAAATTTCTTCCAAGATGGTTAAACATAAATACTGCCCTCTCCATCATCGTCCGCCATGGTTGTAGTTTTTCTTTCCACTTCTGCGTAGAAAGACCCAGAATAGTGACCTTTGTCGGGTAGTAATGGCGTTCAGCTCCAATGACTGCGACCTGGCCGTTCAGACACAGACCGCATTGAAAAGATCAGATTGGTTTCAGATTCAGCACCACAGAGTAAAGTGGCCTGGGTCGCATTGGAGAAAAAATCAGATCTATGTTGTTCTGACCGTCATTAAAAGATCAGATGCAGGTGGCATATGGGCCAAATAATCAGATTACAGTCACTTCAGGCTGCTGAGTGGACGGAGCTAAAGCTTTTCCATAATCTGTTGATAGCGGTGATATTTAAGGACTAAATCCCAGGATGTCTCTACATCAGCATTCCTAACGTGGGCCTGGAGGTCGGCTGTCCTGCAGGATTTACAGGTTTCCTCCTCAAGAACAGCCGATTTCCCTGATTAACAGCCTATTGCTGAACTGCAACCATCAGAATCAGCTGTGCTGAAGCTGAGGAACCTCTGAAACCTGAAGGACAGCGGCCCTCAGGGGCCCACTATGCCTGCTGTACATGTTTACATTTGCACTCTATGGCAGGCCGTTTTGACATTTATTAGATCGACTGAATATTTGATCCAGATGTCTGAAATGAACGGAAGCATTTTGCATTCACCAAAGAAAAACAAAAGCAAACAGTTTATCTCATAATTACAACATCAATATCTTATAATTTTGAGATCTTATCTGTGTTGGGCTGAATGACGTCACTGTGATGTAAAATAAACCACATCTCTGTAATTTGATTATTTCTGGTTATAATTCATAATGAATAGAGATCAGTGGAAGTGACGCGCCTCCAGCGTGAAGTCTGCGTGATGACGTCAACAGGTAGACAGCGGTGGGGGTCAGAGGTCACCAGGTTCCCTGCCAATGCCATGACCACCACCTACAGAGGAGGGTCCCCACCCAGCGGGACCGGTTCGGTTCTGTGGGTCGGAACCGAACCGGTCAAGAAATGTCCCGATCTCTGAGGTCTCTCCCAGTGGATCCAGAACCACGATGGGCACTATGTGGGCCAACCGAGCCTCAGACTGAGCAGAACCGGACCGGGCCCGGGTTCGGCTGGTTCTGGAGTAGCCGGGCTCACCTTAGTGAAGACCTCCAGGTCTTCGTCCTCGTCCAGGTCCAACATGTGTCCAGAAATGTCCGCCGGTACCGCGGTTCCGCTCATTCCACCGCCCGAACCCTTCAGTCTGAAGACCGGAGGCAAACTTTCCTCCAACTTCTGCGAGCGGAAGCTCAGCGGACACCGCCATGTCTGCCCGAACCACTTCCGCTTTTCAAAATAAAAGCCCGGCTGCCTGATCACCTTGGTTAATAACTTGCTGCTAATGCGGCCTTAAAGGAGATCAGAGACTCTGCTCTGTCACAGAAATACAAAACCAGAGCAAAACAACCAGGAACACAGATAACATCCTAAAAACTATCCTCCAAATCAACGGTTATCAACCTTTGATTAATAAAATATAAAAGCGTTTCTTTAAGCCGACGCTTATGTTGCTCTAAGACAGTTTACTACAAATTATCAGCACTACAGATGAAGTAAAACGTCAACTTTTGTCCTGATGAAGGTTAAATACACAAAAGAAATAAGGCTGAGATGAAAAAAAAAACTTTGAATAGAGAGATTGCAGGATGTCAGGCAGCACGAGCCCCTTTGGGGCTTTTATTTGTGTAAATAACTGACGTACTTCCGGTATGAATGTCGTATGCTTTTCCATAGTACAGATGCAGAAGAGTCACATGAGTACACAGCACTGATCTCTGTTTATTCACTGGATTGATCAAAGCCTGTTGGTAGTAGGGTGAAAACAGGGCCGGATTTACAGAATGTGGGGCCCTAGGCAAAGACAGGCAGGGGGCCCCCTGAACTGAGAAGACACCACATAAAACAGCCATTCTCCAGATAGAGAAATGTTAATAGAATAGACATCCATTATCTGTTCTAGGTTGTGTCCCTCTCTTCTTGTCCCTTTTCTTCTTGTTTTCCTCTCTATGTTTTGTACTCAGCTGACTTTTCATGCTGTCTCTAAAGGAATGAAAGATTTTTTCCAAGCACTAAGCTTACTTAGCTGATTGCTCCTTCCTGTGTTTCCAAAAAGGCCAAAGTAAATAACCCAGTCCTTCTTTTCACTGTAGACAAGCCATGATCTGCTTATCTGTTCTCCATTTTTCATTTGGATGAAATAATAGCAGGGATCGATGTTAAGGATTTTTACCACTTGCCCTTCTGACAAGTGACTTTCACATTTCATTTGCACAGAAACAATTTTTACTTACCCATTATAATGTTTGATAAATATAGTTCCTAATATTCATTTTGTATATATACCAATGCAACATGTTTGTTTTTTAAATGTTTTTTGTAATTCAGTAAGTTTCCAGGTTCCTGGTGTGTATCTGCATGCGTCAGATAATGAACTCAAGCCTACATTACCGTGTTAACATGCTTTTCAATCCTTCCTGCACATTCTTTTCAAACTAAACTTTGCTTTAAACTGTTGTTTGTTTGGAAAAATATAAATTGTAATGTAATGTCGTAAATGAATAACTTTTATTTTAGAGTCACGGTATGTTTATACAAGATAATACTATTAATATAATGTGACAATTCTAGAGAATCATTATACATAGTTATTTTATTCAGGGTTTCCACAGTCTGACATCATTTCAGAATTCCCTGACTTTTAACTGACTCAGGATTAGTTTTCCCTGACAAAATAAATGCAGCAACAAGACAATAATAATAACATAACAGGTCACCAATCTAACATGTTTAGCTCTATAACATTTAAATGCACCTCTCCAATGTCTGAGAGAAAAAAATTTAATGAACATTTTTAATGTATGACCTGCATCACTGTACAGAAGATGCCATATGATAGCCATATTTACACTGTGCGCATGGCATACAATTAAACCAATTTTCCTAATCCCTGACCGATCATTTTTAATCTAGGGTTATCTGGGTGGTGGATGAAATGGGTGGAGGGTGAAATAGTTGGTGGGTGTTTTACTCTACTTACATTTTTTTGCCTTGTCGTTTTTTTAGCCTGCCAAGTTGAAACAAATGTGTCTGATTCCCGCCAAATCCCGGACAAAAATCACGCCATCTGGCGGAAAATCACGCAGCTTTTTCAAATCATGCGAGAATGTCTACAAAACAACAAAAATGGCGCTGGCAACGCTTGTGGGTCCTTTTTTAAGCGAATGTCGGTGATTTAAAAGTATTTTTCAGTGATAAATAATTTCTTTTTGCGATCATTGCACTTGCCCAGCGGGCAAATGCAAAGAAATTTGTACTCTCCCGACAATAAAAACTACTTGCCCCGGGAGATCAGGCAATGGATAACATCGAGCCCTGAATAGCTGCATGAATCATGACAGCAGACAAGATAGAGGAGAGCAGGAGGCGGGGTTACCAATCTACTTGCTCTGGAGAGCAGAGTTCGCTGCTTTTAGATGTTGTCTCCAAAGTCTCCAGTAGCAGAAAAAAGTCGCTAGATTTGGCACTAGGAGCTTTTTAGAAATCAAAGTGCCAGAGGGGTCTGAAAAGTGGCTAAATATAGCGACTAAAGCGCTAAGTTGACAACACTGCTCTTTGCATCGTTTGTTTTCAAATGGTTTGCTGCTGTCTGTTTGGACCTTTCTGAACATGTGCAGCAAATGGACTGATCCAATATGGTGGACACTGAGGGGGTTTGGGGGGGCACACTTACTATAAGCATTCTGATGGCTTTTAAGCTAAGGAATTTTGGGCCCTCAGCAACTGCCTATTATTGGGCAGTTGGTAAATCGGCCCAATGACATCAGACCAAAGATATTGAACCAATGACATCGGACCAACGACATCGGACCAACGGCATCGGACCAACAGCATTGGACCTACGGCATTGGACCAACGACATTGGACCAACGACATCGGACCGACAACATCGGACCAACAGCATTGCACCTACGGCATTGGACCAACGACATCGGACCAACGACATCGGACCGACAACATCGGACCAACGACATCGGACCGACGACATCGGACCAACGGCATTGGACCAACGGCATCGGAACAACGACATCGGACCAACGGCATCGGACCAACAGCATTGGACCTACGGCATCGGACCGACGACATCGGACCAACGGCAGCGGACCGACAACATCGGACCAACGACATCGGACCGACGACATCGGACCAACGGCATCGGACAAACGACATCGGACCAACGGCATCGGAACAACAACATCGGACCAACGGCATCGGAACAACAACATCGGACCAACAGCATCGGACCAACAGCATTGGACATACGGCATCGGACCAACGACATCGGACCAACGGCATCGGACCGACAACATCGGACCAACGGCATCGGACCAACGACATCGGACCAACGGCATCGGACCGACGACATCGGACCAACGACATCGGACCAACGACATCGGACCAATGGCATCGGAGCGACGACATCGGACCAACGACATCGGACCAACGGCATCGGACCAACGGCATTGGACCAACGACATCGGACCAACGACATCGGACCAACGGCATCGGACCAACGGCATCGGACCGACAACATCGGACCAACGGCATCGGACCGACGACATCGGACCAACGGCATCGGACCGACGACATCGGACCAACGACATCGGACCAACGACATCGGACCAATGGCATCGGAGCGACGACATCGGACCAACGACATCGGACCAACAACATCGGACCAACGGCATTGGACCAATGACATCGGACCAACGACATCGGACCAACGGCATCGGACCAACAACATCGGATCAACGGCATCGGACCAACGACATCGGACCAACGGCATCGGACCAACAACATCGACCAACGGCATCGGACCAATGACATCGGACCAACGGCATCGGACCAACAACATCGGACCAACGGCATCGGACCAACGACATCGGACCAACGGCATCGGACCGACGACATCGGACCAACGGCATCGGACCGACGACATCGGACCAACGACATCGGACCAACGACATCGGACCAATGGCATCGGAGCGACGACATCGGACCAACGACATCGGACCAACAACATCGGACCAACCGCATTGGACCAATGACATCGGACCAACGACATCGGACCAACGGCATCGGACCAACAACATCGGATCAACGGCATCGGACCAACGACATCGGACCAACGGCATCGGACCAACAACATCGGACCAACGGCATCGGACCAATGACATCGGACCAACGGCATCGGACCAACAACATCGGACCAACGGCATCGGACCAACGACATCGGACCAACGGCATCGGACCAACAACATCGGACCAACGGCATTGGACCAATGACATCGGACCAACGACATCGGACCAACGGCATCAGACCAACAACATCGGACCAACGGCATTGGACCAACGGCATCGGACCAACGGCATCGGACCAATGACATCGGACCAATGACATCGGACCAACGACATCGGACCAACGGCATCAGACCAACAATATCGGACCGACGGCATCAGACCAACAATATCGGACCAACGGCATCGGACCAACGGCATTGGACCAATGACATCGGACCAATGACATCGGACCAACGACATCGGACCAACGGCATCAGACCAACAATATCGGACCAACGGCATCGGACCAACAACATCGGACCAACGGCATTGGACCAATGAAATCGGACCAACGACATCGGATCAACGGCATCGGACCAACAACATCGGACCAACGGCATTGGACCAATGACATCGGACCAACGACATCGGACCAACGGCATCAGACCAACAACATCGGACCAACGGCATCGGACCAACGGCATCGGACCGACAACATCGGACCAACGGCATCGGACCGACGACATCGGACCAACGGCATCGGACCGACGACATCGGACCAATGGCATCGGAGCGACGACATCGGACCAACGACATCGGACCAACAACATCGGACCGACGGCATTGGACCAATGACATCGGACCAACGACATCGGACCAACGGCATCGGACCAACAACATCGGATCAACGGCATCGGACCAACGACATCGGACCAACGGCATCGGACCAACAACATCGGACCAACGGCATCGGACCAATGACATCGGACCAACGGCATCGGACCAACAACATCGGACCAACGGCATCGGACCAACGACATCGGACCAACGGCATCGGACCAACAACATCGGACCAACGGCATTGGACCAATGACATCGGACCAACGACATCGGACCAACGGCATCAGACCAACAACATCGGACCAACGGCATTGGACCAACGGCATTGGACCAACGGCATCGGACCAACGGCATCGGACCAATGACATCGGACCAACGACATCGGACCAACGGCATCAGACCAACAATATCGGATCGACGGCATCAGACCAACAATATCGGACCAACGGCATCAGACCAACGGCATCGGACCAATGACATCGGACCAACGACATCGGACCAACGGCATCAGACCAACAACATCGGACCAACGGCATCGGACCAACGACATCGGACCAACGGCATCGGACCAACAACATCGGACCAACGGCATTGGACCAATGACATCGGACCAACGACATCGGACCAACGGCATCAGACCAACAACATCGGACCAACGGCATTGGACCAACGGCATCGGACCAACGGCATCGGACCAATGACATCGGACCAATGACATCGGACCAACGACATCGGACCAACGGCATCAGACCAACAATATCGGACCGACGGCATCAGACCAACAATATCGGACCAACGGCATCGGACCAACGGCATTGGACCAATGACATCGGACCAATGACATCGGACCAACGACATCGGACCAACGGCATCAGACCAACAATATCGGACCAACGGCATCGGACCAACAACATCGGACCAACGGCATTGGACCAATGAAATCGGACCAACGACATCGGATCAACGGCATCGGACCAACAACATCGGACCAACGGCATTGGACCAATGACATCGGACCAACGACATCGGACCAACGGCATCAGACCAACAACATCGGACCAACGGCATCGGACCAACGGCATCGGACCGACAACATCGGACCAACGGCATCGGACCGACGACATCGGACCAACGGCATCGGACCGACGACATCGGACCAACGACATCGGACCAATGGCATCGGAGCGACGACATCGGACCAACGACATCGGACCAACAACATCGGACCAACGGCATTGGACCAATGACATCGGACCAACGACATCGGACCAACGGCATCGGACCAACAACATCGGATCAACGGCATCGGACCAACGACATCGGACCAACGGCATCGGACCAACAACATCGGACCAACGGCATCGGACCAATGACATCGGACCAACGGCATCGGACCAACAACATCGGACCAACGGCATCGGACCAACGACATCGGACCAACGGCATCGGACCAACAACATCGGACCAACGGCATTGGACCAATGACATCGGACCAACGACATCGGACCAACGGCATCAGACCAACAACATCGGACCAACGGCATTGGACCAACGGCATTGGACCAACGGCATCGGACCAATGGCATCGGACCAATGACATCGGACCAACGACATCGGACCAACGGCATCAGACCAACAATATCGGATCGACGGCATCAGACCAACAATATCGGACCAACGGCATCAGACCAACGGCATCGGACCAATGACATCGGACCAACGACATCGGACCAACGGCATCAGACCAACAATATCGGACCAACGGCATCGGACCAACAACATCGGACCAACGGCATTGGACCAATGAAATCGGACCAACGACATCGGATCAACGGCATCGGACCAACAACATCGGACCAACGGCATTGGACCAATGACATCGGACCAACGACATCGGACCAACGGCATCAGACCAACAACATCGGACCAACGGCATCGGACCAACGGTTTTGGACCAACAGCATTGAACTAACGACATTGGACCAATGAAACTTAAGACCAATATTGTCCATACCAAAGTGGAAATCAAACCTAGGCTGCTTTTACCATCATTGGCCTTTACAGCTAACAGGAAGGTTATAGCAAACGGTTTCCATGCCTGAGCCTTCAGATCTCCTGTTAGAGCTTTTCATGGATCCCAGTGCTAGCCCCCGCGTCTGCCTGCTCTTACTGTCACATACACTATATTGCCAAAAGTATTTGCTCACCTGCCTTGACTCACATATGAGCTTAAGTGACATCCCGTTCCTAATCCATAGGGTTCAATATGACGTCGGTCCACCCTTTGCAGCTAGAACAGCTTCAACTCTTCTGGGAAGGCTGTCCACAAGGTTTAGGAGTGTGTTTATGGGAATTTTTGACCATTCTTCCAGAAGCGCATTTGTGAGGTCGCACACTGATGTTGGACGAGAAGGCCTGGCTCTCAGTCTCCGCTCTAATTCATCCCAAAGGTGTTCTATCGGGTTGAGGTCAGGACTCTGTGCAGGCCAGTCAAGTTCATCCACACCAGACTCTGTCATCCATGTCTTTATGGACCTTGCTTTGTGCACTGGTGCACAGTCATGTTGGAAGAGGAAGGGGCCAGCTCCAAACTGTTCCCACAAAGTTGGGAGCATGGAATTGTCCAAAATGTCTTGGTATGCTGAAGCATTCAGAGTTCCTTTCACTGGAACTAAGGGGCCAAGCCCAGCTCCTGAAAAACAACCCCACACCATAATCCCCCCTCCACCAAACTTTACACTTGGCACAATGCAGTCAGACAAGTACCGTTCTCCTGGCAACCGCCAAACCCAGACCCGTCCATCAGATTGCCAGATGGAGAAGCGCGATTCGTCACTCCAGAGAACGCGTCTCCACTGCTCTAGAGTCCAGTGGCGGCGTGCTTTACACCACCGCATCCGACGCTTTGCATTGCACTTGGTTATGTATGGCTTGGATGCAGCTGCTCGACCATGGAAACCCATTCCATGAAGCTCTCTGCGCACTGTTCTTGAGCTAATCTGAAGGCCACATGAAGTTTGGAGGTCTGTAGTGATTGACTCTGCAGAAAGTTGGCGACCTCTTCGCACTATGCGCTTCAGCATCCGCTGACCCCGCTCCGTCAGTTTACGTGGCCTACCACTTCGTGGCTGAGTTGCTGTCGTTCCCAAACACTTCCATTTTCTTATAATACAGCTGACAGTTGACTGTGGAATATTTAGGAGCGAGGAAATTTCACGACTGGATTTGTTGCACAGGTGGCATCCTATCACAGTTCCACGCTGGAATTCACTGAGCTCCTGAGAGCGACCCATTCTTTCACAAATGTTTGTAAAAACAGTCTGCATGCCTAGGTGCTTGAATTTATACACCTGTGGCCATGGAAGTGATTGGAACACCTGATTCCAATAATTTGGATGGGTGAGCAAATACTTTTGGCAATATAGTGTATTTAATAAAGGATTTCAGCCTGGCTATGTGTGACCCCCCCCCCACCCCCCCACCCCCCCACTATCTGATTGGAATCTGCTGTAATGGTGCTACAAAGGTCAGGATTATTCAGTGCTAGGAATGTAGCGGCGGCTGTGTTTAAAGGTCACCTCGCCACGCCATCACATTATCTCCATGCCATTTCGGGCTGGTTTGTCTCTCTGATTGATTTTTAAAATAAAGCTGCTTTTTCTGAAGGCTGCTTGTCTTTCACAATGAAAGCTGTAAACAGTATAGAGAAGTAAAGGAGAGTGGGGGGTTGCTAGCCAAGCTGTGAGTCTAGGAGGGGTCTGGAGTTCAGGCCTCATATGATAAGCATATGGCCTGCTGTGGTGATGGCTGCCTGTCTATTGGGTCGTTATTAGTGTTACAGTATATATGCAGCAATGGTGCAGAGATTAAAGCAAAGATACATTATGTAGATCAGCTCTGCAGCTTTAGTAGGTACGATCTACTTTCTTAGTTCTAGTAATTTCCTCTGGTCCCCTCCCTGATCTGACCAGTGATGACATGTTTAGCCGCATGTCGTCATTCAACCGCTGGTTCTCTAGGTGTCCTGAAAACAACGTGGGCTACATTAATAATTGGCCATCCTTTTGGGGAAAGCCTGGTCTGATTCGGAGAGACGGCATCCATCCCACTTTGGATGGTGCAGCTCTTCTTTCTAGGAATCTGGCCACATTTATTAGTCCTCCAAAACCCTGACCCCCCAGGGTGCAGACCAGGAAGCAGAGTTGTAGTTTAACTAGGGTTGTCACGATACTAAACTTTTCAACCATTCAACACAGTACGGCGCCATTGTTGTTGTGATACTGTGTCGCGCATGCGTGTTTAGAGGCGACGCTATGACGCATGCGTGTAAAAAAAAAAAGTGGTTAGAGCTTAAAGATGGAAACGCGAAAACGGCGTTTCAAAATGTTCCCACTCTGAAGGCTGAATAAAAAAAAGATCGTTTACAGACCCCCGAAACGCCGGCTTCGTATGGATGAGAGGCTGGTTTGGTGAAAAATGTGTGCGTTTAGGCCAGGGTTCGGCTTCGTGTGGACGGGGCCTTAGTTTATTCCCCTTCACAGGTTGATGATTTTCTTGATGGGGTTGCTAGTTCTCTGCTAGTTCATTTTCAAAGGAGCTGCATTGTCTCAGGTAGTACACCTTAGGCAACGCAGCTCCTTTGAAAATGAAAACCTTTAAAAATAGAAAGCTTGCTCCTTGGTTTAATGCAGAGCTGCACACTTTAAAGCAAAATGCTAGGAAACTGGAGAGAAAATAGGCCTATGGGAATCCTACCTAGTCTGGAAAAATGGTTTACTGCTGTATAAGAGGACCCTTTGTAAAGCAAGAGCGGCATACTTCTCCTCATTAATAGAGGAGAATAAGAATAATCCTAGATCTCTTTTTAATCCACTTGCCAAACTCACCCAGAGCCATAGCTCTGTTGAACCGTCCATTCCATCTGCTCTTAGCAGCAATGATTTTATGGGATTCTTTAGAAATACGATTGATCTTATTAAAAATAAGATCATTAGCACTCCTCTATCTGTGATTGGTTTGTCTCTGGAGGGTGGTGCAGCATCTGAGGTAGTCATGGAATTTGAACCGGGTTTAGACTGCTTTGATCCAGTTGCACTTTCAGAGTTAGCAAAACTATTGTCTTCATCTAAGCCTTTAACTTGTATGTTAGATCCAGTTCCAACCAGGTTATTTAAGGAGGTATTCCCTTTGATCTCCTCCTCCATTGAAACACTTTGAAACTTCCCACCTCCTCCAGTTTATTATCAATGGGCTGTTTTGCTAAAGGCCTCTGAAAACAGTTCCTTCTTTGCTCCTAAGACAAAAACAACTTCTGTTATTTTATGTGTGGGGTATCAGAACAGTATAAAAATATACAGTTAAGCCCTACAGTTTTTATACATTTAGTAGATTACAGTTTGAAGTATATTTATTTATAAGTATATTTATTATACTAATATGCTTTTGAACGTTATTTTCAGTCCTGCTAGAGTTGAAAAAAGTGTCGTGGTTACCAGAGCGAATGAGGGAGGAGCGTATGGAGGGCCCTTTCATTTAAAACTCAATATAGAAACACTGCTATTGATAAATGTTCCATTAAAAATGCACATCCCTACAAAATAAGACAAAATAAATGTGGCCAGGAGCATTTTCCTTTTTTAACATCTTTTAAAGGTTTCATTGCATTATTTATGACTGTGACAATGCAGTTTGTAAAAAAGTGATTAGCAGTGCTGCTTGAACCACCATAAATATTTTTGTTTTTTGTATATATTAAAGCATCCTGGAATGATGATTAGTGACACTTCCAGTGTAAATTTCTTTAACCTAATATTTTCCACAGAATTTTGCTGATAAGGCAAATAAATGCTGCAGAGAATGTGTTTACCATGTAATGGAAGTTCCTACAGAGCATGAATGCAACATGGAACGGGACACCCATCCCACACACTCCTGCAAGCTGTCAATCACGTTTCCCCGCCCACTCCCGTCAGAAAAACTGAAACGTAAAACACATTTCTGAAACTGAAAAAGAAATTTAGAATAAAAAAGGAACAGAAAAAATGGATTTAAATCTGAAAATATAAAATCTGAAACTGCAATTAAGAAAAGAAATTTAAAATAGTGCAAATAAAATACTAGACTGAATTACAGCTTTTTTTAAGCTCAGCGGAAGAACTGAAATTCAGTTCTCATTATCTTATGTTTGCTTTTTTACTTTCTCAGATTATAAGGTCGAAATTTAACATTCAATATCAACTTCTATTTTTTCAGTTTCAACTAAGATTTATAATTTTATAATCATTTTGACCCCTTTCTGACTCCATACATAATATCTAATTATCTTAGTTTAGGAGTAAAACTACTCCTTCCATCGGCAGATTATCTTATTGACCTGCTAATATTAAGGCTAAATAAACTTCATTTTCAGTCATCCAGGTCAGAGTCGGTCCAAACAAGTGAAAAACAATCCACTGGACTTTGTTTCCAAATTTAAAGACGTTTCTCTTCCCATCTAGGAAGCTGTTTTAGTTCAAAATATCAGAAATAGCGTTATTGTTGGACCTTAACACAAGACCAGTTTTGTCCAATAGACACATCTGTGCAGATGTGCATGGTTCCCTGGCTCTGGGACAGAACCAACAGCTGCCTTCAGCCAGCGGCGGCGGCGGCGGCGGCAGCATGACAGTGGGATTAGCGTGTACACAGGACTCCCTGCAGAGACAGAGAAGCTTTCAGCTATCAATGGGAGAGTGGCTTCTCACCGCAACACCCAGAACACAATCCAAGGAGAAAGTAACATTAAGAGGGACTGAAGGCAAAGAACCAAGAAAATGAGAGAAAGATTAGTGACAATTAGAGCAGAGCTGCTGTGCCTCCATCAGCCCCCCACCCCCTCTGCCTCCATCCATCCTCTTTGTCTGATGCAGAAGGAATTGCTCTTGTTTAGGAGATGGCCACTAACAGGTTCCACTCAGAGAGAAGGAGGAGGAGCACCGTGGAGCCTTGGCCACCTGGATGAATGCAGGGGGTGAACAATTAAAAATCAATTCAGCATCAAAACACTTTGCCTTCTAATGAGGACCAGATGCAGAGCGGCGGCGTTAAGCTGCGGCGGTTTATTCAGCACATCAACTTCACGCTCCTTTCAAACAGACTTTATGGAGAAAGAAAGAAATAATGACATGTTTCAGAAACTGGGAGCTTAGCTTTCCTGTATGATGAAGCAAAGCGGTCAACAGTATTTTCCTCATCGCATGAAAAACTCCACATAGGACCCAGAAGGTCAAATGCAAAGCGGATTAATTTGGATATTTAGTGGAGGTTTGTCCACAAATGAACAGCTTTCATTTCCTCCTTCCTCTTTGGTTGAGACGCTCACTTTCAACCAGCTCTGCCCGCTGCACCCAGTAGCCCCGCCTAGACGCAGCCTTTATTTTAAAACAGCATCAAATGACTTATTATTGTCATTTCATTGACACAGAGTAAATACAGAACGAAATGTCGTTTGTACGGCTTTCATGACATGTCCATCCATAAAGTGATTCAATGGAAACAATGTGGGAGAAAAAAGAACAAATGCATTTAGGGTTTGGCGTAATCAGTGTGATGCATAGTCTGTGACATGGAATGACTTGGAAAACAAAGTCCAGCTGATTGGTTTTCAACTTTAAAATAAGCCTGAATAAATAAAGAGGCGAGGAGCCTCAGCAGTTATTTCTCCAACAGTAGAGCGTTTCTTCCTGCCTGTTCTTGTGGCTTATCAGGAACACTAGTCTGGCTCTCCTGCAGAAACATTTGCAGGATTCATTAGTCGGGACTTAATCTGCCTCTCGATGTAGAAACGCCTGAGGATTCAGAAGAAACAAGCCTGAGTTTAAGACCACGATGAGTTTCCCTGAAAGGGCTTCTCTAAGCAGAAAAATGCAACAAACACGTAAACATTTCACCTTTTTGCACTTCCTTCGATCACTAGAACATATCACTATACAACTATGCTCACAAAGATCAATAATTGATCATTTCCAGCTATGAATATGGAAACATTCCAGCTGGTAGGCGTGCAGAATCCACCCTGCATGCCTACCAGCTGGGCTGATGTGTTTAGCAATTGTTCACATAAGGAAGATAACCCATGTGAAATTGGAAGGGAGAAATTGCATTTAAGTGGTGCGGATATTGGGTCAACATTTCTTCCTTTGTTGTTGGAGAGCAGAGCGCGAGCCGAGGCTTTATGAGGATCCTTTTTTAATGTCTGCGTGTGCATGTCTTTATTGGAGGGAAAAACAGAACCATTTATTTCTGATAGCTTTGGGTCAATGCTTTCCCTTCTGTCAGGCAGCCACTGCAAAACCCAGCTAGAAATAAGTCAACATTTCTTAAATAGAGTGTGTTTACCTTTAATATGAGCGCGTAAATACGATGATCTGCCTATGGAATGAGTATTTTACTCTTAAAATAAGATAATTAGATATTATGGTCTTTAAATTAGACAATGCAATTATTTTTGTATTAATTCAGTTTATTTCTATAGCTCCAATTCCCATCATGTCATCTCAGGTCACTTTCCAGTTCACCAGATCATCCAGTCAGATTGATTCAAAGTTTTCTATCTAAGGAAAACCAGTTGATTGCATCGACTCATTGACTCTTCAGCAATCCCTCACACTAAGCATGCTTGTAGCGACAGTGGAGAGGAAAAACTCCCTTTGAACAGGAAGAAACCTCCAGCAGAACCAGGCTCAGTGTGAGCGGCCATCTGCTGAGGCCGACTGGGGTTCAAGGAGACAGAAGCAGACATAGAAAAAGAAGCATAGATACAAAAGGCAACTGTCAACCAGCTCCACAGGCGGCCCCGTCCAGGAAACACACAGCCAGGCAGACGAGCTCTGAGCCAGCTCCCATGTCAGAGGATGAAGAGAGCACATCCAGTTAGTCACAGTCAGAGAAACAGGACTACACTGGAAAACAGGCCAAGCTCCAACATCTAGAAACAAAGGTGTTGATGGCAGCAGCACAGCTGATATTTCTCTCCAGGATGGAGTCACAGCCAAACAGGAACAGACCAGATGAAGCTACTATGAGAAAAAGCAGAGAGAGCAGAACGTTAGAGATTGAACTGTATGTTAATAGTTTTATTATGATTTTTGTGGGGAATAATGCCTTTAATGTGGACACTGCATTGAAAAAGTAGAAGAGGAGGGAGAAATGAGAAGAAAAACAGGGAGAAAAAGTGAAAGAAAGAGGAAACAGGAGAGATTAACTGAACTTCATCAGCTGGAAAAATGTAAATTTCCCTTGGTCTTTCATATTTTGTTATCATCAGTTTTATTCCCGTTTAGCCCTATTTAAGTCCTTTCTAGTTATTTTAGCTCCTGTTGTTTCTCCTTGGTTATTCTCTGCTGCCCCCTAGTGTCCTTTCCTTTCCCCTCAGCTCCTTCTAGTTACTTCTGTCCACACCTGCTCCCTATCAGCTAATCTGTCCTCCCATTGGTTCTGTCTCCCTCACGTTCAGTTCCTCATGGCTGGATCCTCCTCATTTTTTAGATTTATTCATCCCTTATGTCTCCTAGTTTTATTGTTTCTAGATTTTTCTTGTAGGTCAGATCTGAACTATGGATTCTGTATTTTTACCTTTTCATTAAATGTAGTAATCATCTCGGCCTCTTCTCTATGGATTTGGGTCCACTACAACCAGCCCTGACACAAGAGCCCCATTTAAATGACCTTTTAGAAGCCGTGCTGAGATCGGTCCGACCACGGTAACCAAGATAACTGTTGAGTATAAATGACACGCAAACTGAACCGGACCGTGCCAGACACAACTGAACTGTGCCAAACTGGTGCTAGTTCAACAGTACGGTTCAGTTGTGGCTCAGTTCTCTGATAACAAAGTAGTTCCAGTAGTTGGCAGTAATGCATTTCAGTAAGTTGCTTCCCAACCGTCACAAAACAGAAGAAGAAGAGAAAATGTAAACAACAATAGAATTCTTCTCAACACTATATTTTTGAAATGGTGCGACCTGGGATGATGCCGAGACTGAGGCTCTTACTGCTACTGGGAAGAGGACGCTATCCAGGCGATGTTGGACGGAACAAAACATAATCACAAGGAGGCGAGGAACCGTGCTAGCGTGGTGTGTAAACGGTCCGAACTCAGCACGGATCGGTTTCCAGAGGGTAGTGTAAATGGGGCTATAAAATCTGTAGAGCTCTCTGAACAGGTTACAGAAAAAGTTGCTGAGAAACACAGAAAAGGTTACTACAGAAAAATATCCAAAGTTTAGCTTTATTTTCCTCCAAGCATGGTATCCATTCTGTTCTCTTTAAGTGTAAAGCCTGCCTAGAATAGAGTCGTCCTCCAAACCTAACAGAGCAGCCAAAGACGCCAAATAATTAAGCTTATCCGCAAGATGAATTCTCCATGAATTTGTGCTTTAACCAGCGCATAAGAATCAAGCTCGTACCACTGCAGCCACTTGAATTGTTGTAGTATTTTGGTTTAAAGTGGGTAATACCAGCTGTGACCAAAGCAAGAGCTGAGGATCCAACAGCCAGACTTTTTATCAGAATCTGAGGTTTGTTTAAGAGAAGAACAGGAAGTAATGCCTTGATTAGCTTAGCCTGCAGCGTGTCATCCGGTCTGCAGAGAAGGTGATTGGCTGCAACCTTCCATCTCTCCAGGAGCTGCACGCCTCCAGGACTCTGAGGCGTGCAGGGAAGATTGTGGCTGATCCCTCACACCCCAGTCACGGATTATTTCAGTCACTTACGGTCCATCAGGATCAGATCCCCCCGTCACAAAAACTGTTTTTTCCCCATCTGCTACCAGCCTTATCAACAAGGCCAAGAGCCACCCGTGACACTGGACAATGTTTCTCTCCCCCATTAACACACAGTCTACTGTGTGTATATAGCTTCTGTATATATATATATATATATATTCTATCTTATTTTGTTTTTTGTCTGCACCAACAACACCAAGTCAAATTCCTTGTAAGGGCAAACCTACTTGGCAATAAACCTGATCCTGATTCTTCTTTTGGTTTCTCATTCTGTGGCTCCGGTTACTTGCATTGTTTGCAGTACAGTGATTGGATGAAACCAACCTTTGGTAGTTGGCCACTAGGTGTTGCTTCATCCTATCAACTTCTTTTTATTTTTTTGGCACTAGTAGTTTTTTTTTTCTTTTCTATTAGGCTGACAGGAGAGGGGGTATGAGAAAGGGAGAGACATGCGGCAAAGCATCACAGGTGGGATTTGAACCCAGGATTGAGGATTAAAGCCTCCGTACATGGCCATGCACACCAACCACTGCGCCACTTGTACGCCCACCTAATTGTGAGATCAATAAAGTAAATCAATGAAATGTTCCTTGTTTGCCCAAACAGATTCAGTGGTAGCAGATTGATAACACACAGAGCTATAGAGCTACAATGATCGATCAATCAGGGTGGCCAGGTGAGAAAAGAGGCAGCACAGAGACTAAAGGTAACCATGAAACAGACTGTGAGAGACACTTGGTCTATTTCAGTCAGACTATGCAGCAGCCCAGCAGCACTTTGGGGGTCTGACAGGAAGAGAGGTGTGGTTGCAGGTGAGGTTGCCCTGTTAACAATCATACAGAGTGTATGGGCCCAGCTGTTGGGGCTGTCTCAGGCATAAGCAATCAACAACGTGTTTTAATAAACAGAAAACTTAACCCATGATAGGAGTTCAAGCGGACGGGAAAGAAATAAAGTAAGATAGTGAACCTTAGAGCCTCGGAAAGCTCCTAGCCACAAACAGCCATGGACTGAATTCTGTGAATCAAATGTAGAAAAAATGTCAGACTTTTCAGCTTCCATCATGGTAGAGTCAGCAATCAAATATCACCAAATTTGCCTAAATCGTGCCATTGGTAATTCCTAAATTCGTCATCTTGCTCAGCTTCACTCTGTCTTGCTTCGTGCCAGATCCACCCTCTATGTAAGGATAACATGGAAATCCTTCGCATAAAATAAGTCCAAAGTTTTGCTTTCCCTGGTATGGCAACAGGCAAAATGTTTGCAGTGGGGCGGGGTTAAAATCGCCAGTTATTGCCACCAATGTATTTGGCTGTTGTGTCTGAAGCTTAGCAGCAACAGAACCGATGACATCACATGCAGTGTTGGCAACAGCAGAAGGTGGAATATAAAAGGTTACTAAGAGAATACTGCTGACCTCTCTGGGAAAATAATATGGTTGACAACCAACAGCCAATAGTTCAACATCTGGGCTGCAGATCTATATTTAACACTCGTCAGCACCCATGGGCTAAAGCAGTCAATGCGGGTTCTACTCTTTTTACTATTTCTATGTAAATGATGGTCAACGTACGCTTTTTTCCCCGCCGATGGGGAAACAGCTGCGTCCTTCGAAGGCATACCTGGGCTGGATCCTTGGAAGGCAACATGGCAGTCGGCTATATATGCATTTCCCATTAGTTCATACTAACCGAGCAGACAGCGCCCCCTGCTGTCCGATCAAGGGTACTATCCATAGGTCACAGATCATTTTTAAAAATGAAGGGTAACTGGTAAAGTTGAATTGGGGCAGCAGATTTATACAGTTGTATTCATTGGTTTGTAAAAAAAAAAATAAAATTTATTTTTGAAGATTTTAATACACGTGTTTGAATTTGTTTTGCACCATTTGTTTTAGATCGAATATAGCAAACCTTAATGGAAGACATTTTTGATGTGCAACTTACAGAAAACAATTTGTGTACTTGTACTCAAGAATTTGAAGAGGTGTAACTTTTTTTTATTGTGACAGATAAAAAAAATCTACAATTAGAAAACACCAGATTTACAATGCAAACATAGTTTTGCAACAATAGTTCTGGACCATTTGAAGCAAAGGTGAGAATGTAGGAGGTTTTTGATGTGAAACTTGTAGAACAGAAGTTGTGTTCAAATTTGAACAGGAAGAAACATTTGTTACTTTGAAAAAGTAATTAGTTATAGTTACCAGTTACTTCTCCCAAAAAGTAACTGAGTTACTGAGTTACTGCACAATAAAAGTAACTAGTTACTAGTAAAAGTAACTATTGCCTTACTTTTGCGTTTCTCGCCCCCATAAACCTCTCCACCCAGCCCCCACCTTCTCGCCGTGTGTTTCCAAAGCCAGCTGAATAGTGCGGACGACAAAGACAAGAACCTGCAGAGAATTTAGCATTTATTGCAACTCAACGTAAATGACATCAGGGGGGAACGCCATCTGACGGGCCTATAAACCCCGTCAGATAGCGTTCCCCCTGCTTAACATGGGGGGAACGCCATCTGATGGGGTGTAAATATCTATCTATCTATCTATCTATCTATCTATCTATCTATCTATCTATCTATCTATCTATCTATCTATCTATCTATCTATCTATCTATCTATCTATCTATCTATCTATCTATCTATCTATCTATCTATCTATCTATCTATCTATCTATCTATCTATCTATCTATCTATCCATATTTCTTCCTTTCTCCATATAGGCTATCATTTGATCGTTCACGCTCTCCATAGTTCTCCTGTGGCGCGAGCACAGGGCGAGTGTTGCGCGCCTTTAGCGAGCATGCGCGTTTCCTGTCGGTTGTGCGGTGAATCGTGCCGCCTGCGCTGTGAGGAGATTCAGAGGAAACCGTATCTGATGGGGAAACGCAGCTCGACGTAACACCGGTATTTCCATCTGGAAAGCGCTGTTTTGCTGCTGGAGTCCTCCTGACTCTCCATCTCTCTGTGTGTGCTGTACGTTAACATCCGCCAGCGGAAACACCCACCTACCCACTGACAGACGAAAACTCACTATACATCAGCCATTCTCATCCTCCCCTCTCTCATGACAAGGCGCGCACGAGTCCTATCATGAAAAAAGGTTCATTGTGCGACCTGAGTTACGCGCAGTAACGGGGTGTCGGCAATGGTAACTGGGTTATAGTTACAGTTAAAGTAATTAGTTAGGTTACTCGTTACTGAAACAAGGTAACGGCGTTAGCAATGCCGTTAATTTCAACGCCGTTAGCCCCATCACTGAAATTAATTATGATTATTCATTATTAGATTATTAATTATCTGTTAATTTCGTAGATAAAAAACAGGTTTGTATAATATGTAAAAATCCCAAATTGTTTCTTTCAGAATGTTGACATGTTTCAAAACATATACTAATTAAATACTACAGTCTTTACCAGACAAACAACTGTAGAATAAAATGAAAACCAAACTTTCTCCCTCTCTTCTTTACATTAAATATTTACATCTCAAAAAGTCTGAAAAAGGTTCAGTTTTCCTAAAACACCTACTGTACTTACCCATCATAACAGATCACCTCTCTGCACACACGTACACACCCATTAGAGATTTCTGTTTAGTGGGGATTAATGTTGCCCTTTGTGGATCTGACATTCAGCGATTGGACTTAATTAGCAGTACTGAGTCTGCTGCTGACCTTTCCTCATGTGAGCTGTCATTGAGAACCTTTCTGTTGACTTGAATCTGGAATTTTATTTGTTAATATTGTCAGAGACCACCAAATCAGTGTGCTGAATAAAGCTGAATGTTTTACTGGAAAGATGAAATCAGTGATAAATATATAGCATGTTGCAGAGAGCTAATACCTCTGAATAAGGTGCTTCTGTGTATTGAGGTCAGCATCAGGGGACCTTTGCAGACATGCCTCATCTGCAATTCACCAAAACAGTAAAGATTGCATCAAAACATTGTTTCCGAAACAAGTTTATCTTAAATGAATGTTTTGCTGAGCAGATGCTTTTCTCTCCCGTCTGACATTAATCTCTACCTCACACAGGTTGCCTCCAGCTTCTCAGCCCTGATGTGATTGCAGTGGCTGCATGCAGGATCTGCTCAGTGGCCCTATGGGCCCCTGATCGACCGGGTCCAAGTATCACACAAGGGTCTCCCAGTCTATCCTGCAGGCTAGAGCAAAACCTACGTTGTTTACATTAGGATATGCTGGTGAAGATTCTCAGTCATCCAGGTCATACTCTTTCCAAAAAGTCAAAATCAATCCACTGGACTTTGTTTCCAAGTTTGAAGACGTTTCGCTTCCCATCCAGGAAGCTTTTTCAGTTCAAAATGTCTGAAATAGCGTTCCATGCAAGGTGTAGATGCTGTAGATCTACACCTGATAGACAGAGGACATTCTTTGGAGAACCAGAATGTTCACATTTTGGACAAAGAAGACAGGTGGTTAGAGAGGGGCGTGAAGGAAGCCATCTATGTTAACCAACCTTAAACAGAGGGTGGAGCTTTCAAAAACCTTCAATGCAGCGATAGAGTTGACTCCTTCCTGCGTTCATTGAAACTCGAAGCCCTGCACAGGAGAACAGAAGACCTCGCCTGTTCAGCCAGACCAATAATTGACTTGAATTGTTGGCCTGGTTGGTCAAAGGAGAGCTTTCCTCGCTTCAAGTACATCAGGCAGAAAGGGTGGAGTTATTCTACGGTGGAGCGCAACTCTGCAAGTGAATGCAACACTGTTTCCAAAAGCTGAGTAGTTGTACCAGTCACAGCTTTTCCAGCTGTATAAACATAAATACTATAAAGGAGTAGGATCTGTGCTGCTAGAAATTGGTCCATCGCAGTTGCTTTGTTTTTCTCTCGGGCAACTTTTTCTTCTGCTTTTAACTGCTTTGGGCTTCCATCTCTGTTTGCATTTATTTTTGACTCACACATGGATGGGAGGCTGAGTTGGTTCCAGGTTGGCTTCTTGCATCCACAACCGACCAATTCAATTCACTTTATTTAGTGGTTCCTAGAATTTCCAAAGCAGAATGGGAGGCAGATCTTTTAGTTATCAGGGTCCTCTCCTGTAGAACCAAACTTTCCTTTTTGATAAAGCTTCTAGTTAGAGTGGTTCAGGTTATCCTGATCTATCTCTATAGTTCTGCTGCTATAGGCTTAGACTGCTGGAGGACATAGGGACCCTTTTTCATCATTCTGCTTCATTCTATCTCTATTCTCCCACTCTGCAGAATCTGAGTCTAAGTCTTCTGAATGACTCGAAGCACGGGGGGGAAGATGGTCAAGGTTGATGATTATTTCTCTGATAGTAGGTTGGTGGTAATACGGAAAAGCAGGAGTCTGATGGAGCCAGGCAGGAACTGATGAACGGTGGAGCAGGCAGGCAGGTAACTCGCAGGCAACAAGAGAAAACCTAGAGACAGCAAAGACAAGTACTGAGCTGCTTCTGGCAAATTCACAGATGGCAAACAACTAGAACAGTTAGCAGAGATGGCCAGAGAGACTACCTGTAAACGTTAGTCATCCAGTGCTGAGTGATAGCTTCTTCTTCTTCTTGTGAGGTTTTATGGCGGTTGGCAGACTTGTGAGAAGTGCATTACCGCCACCAACTGATGTGGATTAAAGCAAGGAACGATTCACCCCAGAAAGAAAAAAAATCCCTGTGTAACTTAACCCAACATGATAAATACTAAATCACATTTGTACTTATAGTTTTAATTAATCTTTAAGTCATTGTAATACTGCCAGTTTCTGATGGTCCTACTGGTTTTCCCATCATGCTTCCAACAATTTCCCAGTTTAAGTCTTTAACTTCCAGATATTTTTCTGCAGCCTTCACTATTATTTTGATTTTTTTTCGTTTTTTCTTGTCGTCTGTGCAGTACAATTAATCACTTCCACCATGAATTGAACAAAATCTTTCTTTTTAACAATCAGTGAGTTTTCTTCAATTTTTGGACATTTCTCTAGAGGTTTGGAATCTGCCGTGTGTTGAACTGTTGGTTGTTTTTTCCTGACTGAGATGGGATCCTTTTAGCAGCTTCAGCGTAAGTAATTCTTTTTATTTCCTCAGACCTTTTGCTTGCTTCACAGCCGCGATAAGCAGCAGTATGTTCTCCACCACAGTTACAGCATTTGATTTGAGCTTCTTTTCCACATTTACCATATTCGTGTTCTCCTGCACACCTTCCACGCCTCTGTTTTCCTTTACAAACTGCTGCTTTGTGTCTGAGTTTTTGGCATTTAAAGCATCTCAATGGTGGAGGATTGTAGATTTTGACATTATAGCTGATGTAACCGATGAATACTTTACTGGGTAATTGCTCTTCCTCGAATTTAATTAGCACAGATAAACTGTCAGATCTTTCTCAGTTTCTTGTTGTTTTTAATCGTTTTACTTCTTTTACTTTTGCACCGCTTATGTTTTCCAGAATCTCTTTTTCAGAAACTTTTAGAGGAACTCCTCCAATGACTCCCCTGCTGATCTTTTTGTTCTCCATTAAGCTGCACTGAACTCTTATCCCTCCATCTTGTTGATCCGTGTTGCTTTGCCTTGCTGGGCGCTGTCTCTGCAGTTAATTAGCAGGTCTCCACTGTACAGGATTCTGGCACCTCTGACTTCTCCTACTAGTTTATTTATGGTTTTTGTTACGTGAACCGGATTCCAATTAGTAAAAGAGTCTGCCTGATTAACGACTCTGAATATGACTTTGAATTCATTTTGTTTTGCTGTGGAATGTGTGGATTGATCATCACTGGATTGTTCTGAACTGGACTCCCCTTTAACTGATCTCTGCCTTTTCCGCTTTTTCTCATTTTTTGCTGTGGCTATCTTCTAACCTTCTTCATTATCACTATTTCCCTCTTCCATCCCACAAGAATCACTTCCTGTTTCCTTACTACTGTTAAGGAAGAAAATATTCTAAAATAGTTAACTTTGGAAAAAGGTTGGCTTCTCTCTTCCTTTCCCAGGTTCATCTCGGCGAGCTGCATGTGGCCACAAGGAAAACCAGCATTGCTTGTTGACGTCACAGAATTACAGAGTTTAATCCAATATAAGACAATGCACAAACTTAGAAATAAGACAATGGACAAACTTATACCAGAAACTGCAGAACAACGGAGACATACATTCAATTACCTGACATAAATGGAGAGAAGGAAAGAAAGCAAAGACGTACAAAGACATCTTTGGAGAGTTGCAAGAGCAAATCTGATTTCTTACTTCTGTGTAGAAAGCTTTATCCTCTTGTATTTAATTTATTCAAATAAGGCTGGCTTTTGCTCCTCCAACCAGGAGCTATCTCTGACACTCAGAAAAACTTAGAGCTTCCCCTAATTTACGGCCTGGCGTCCAGGAATTCTATGGTCTTCTGGCTAAAGAAAACATGAGATAAGACCTCACAGAATAGCTGTTGGAATGCGGGGGCCTCTTCCTGCCATAAATTCTCAGGAACAAACTTAAATTCAGTCCTTTGGTTCAAGGAAAGGTTATCTTCACAAACTTGTTCAAAATTAAGAAATATGTTCAAAATGAGAGTGCTCAACATACCTTTTACACATTCCATAAGATTAACTGTATTAAAAACTAAAAATAATCATTTTTCTTCAATAGTCCCTCTTTTGAGGTCTGAGACACACAGACCTCACAAATAAATTAAGCCTTCTAATAGAGGAACCAAAAAACTATTTAGTATACTAAAAAACTAAAACATTAGCCTAATTATATAACAGTCCCTGTTTTAAACAGAACCTCCTAGCTCCACGGCCAGGTCATGTGTCTGAAGCTGAACTCCATTATCTGAACTTATCAAATGTATCGTGCGCTATCCAACAATTTTAATACTCACCTGATGAACCACAAAATTTTAACCAGTAAAAACCAAAACTGGAAATACATTTTACTTATCAAATATGAAAAATCATAAAACTCAGTTATGTCAATAGAAGAAAAAACACAATAGAAATATCAGCCCAAGTATAAAATTAGAAAACCAGAGTAAGATATCTCGAAATTACAAAAAAAATGCCCAGGAAACTTAAAAGACAATACTCGCCACAAAAATTACAATTTGTCAATACAAAACAATAACAACATCAAAAAAAGAAAATACATCATAAACACATAAAAATTACAAAAAACCCTTTTTTTTTCACAATTCAATAGTAAGAACTTAGAGTTCGTCTCTATGCTCCTTCAATAGTCCTCCAAAAATGAATATGAATTCTTCGTCAGGAAACGATCCAAAAATACGCGCAAAAAGAAACGAATGTTCTTTAAGAGCTCGCAAAAAACGAAAACACGCAATAAAGAGAAGATAAGTTAATGATGATCTTGTAGCCTGATCCTTCACGTGTTCCTCCTCGGTTGTAAACCTCAGGTTTCCACCTGAGTGTCCGTTGCTCACTGAAAATTGGAGTATTATGCCAATATAACAGTGAGTTTAAGGAGAGGGTGCAATCTCCTTTTCTCAATGGAAGGACACCGGAACAGGATTATTGTGCCTGTCCGGGCCTTTTAAGCCTTGTAATTCAGGAAAATGAAGTGGTCTTGGCAGGAATCCCTGCTACACTTCTGCCTGGAACTGCAGATCCTCCTCCGCGCTGGGATGTGCCTGCAGATGGGCCTGCAGGTTGAGACTGTAGATTCTCCTGTACGCCTTGTAGCGTGCGTTGTGGCTCCTCAGCTGCTGTGCACTGACTCCAATGGAACCCGGTGTCTCCTTTTCCTTTGCAGACGGACAGCATGAAACGTCGTCTCCACGACTCTGTATGGTCCGGTGAAGCGAGGTTCAGACCATTTCCTTTTGATGACCTTCAGGCGCACCCAGTCGATTCCCGGAACCTGTCCCGAGCCTGGACGTTCCTGTGTCGTCTGGTATTTTGTAAATTCCGCTGCCAGGACCTGTAACTCATTGAAGAAATCTTTATGAGATAAATGTGCAAGCTCACCTTTCCATCCTGGAATGCGGGTAGCAGGTCCTGGAAACATCCATCCTGTCTGGAGCTCATATGGAGAGAACCCTGTTGATTGGTTAATGATTGATCCGACACTTTATGACAGCTTTGCTGTCTTCCTTTTGTATTATAAATCTGCTTCTTTAGAGCTGTATTTTATCAATCCTTTGACCCTCTTTTTATATAAGGCCTACATGAGAAATAAATGTTTCCTATCATGTTGAACCCAAAACTTAACTGTATTTTAGAAGCAGTTCCATAATTGTTAATTTGTGAATCTCCAATTTAGACCAATTTAATTTCAATCATCATATTTTCTATTTTTTTAAAACCTTAAAGAATGATCAGCCTGTTTTACATGAGTATAGTTAACCTTGTCACTAAATATAAAAAATGACCTACTTTATTCCAATCATAGTTTTAAATCCCAAAAATTTTAACCATTTTTACCTTTGATCCATTTATTCTTTTGAAAACCTATTTATACAATATTTAATTGAATAATGTATTACCCTTTTTATATTGTTTATCCATTATCAATGCCTTTTCAGTTTTGGAGAGAGATTCGATACAGCTAAATTTATTAAATGATGTAAATCTTTAGTTTAGACCTTCCTGGACGTCTTAGTTAAACAACTTATTTTAAATCATATGAATAGAGATGCAACAATCCAATCATCACCTTTCTTAGTTTAAGAAACACTATTTTATGTAAAATTTTTGATAGGTAATATTTAGTTTAGTATATTCAATTTATAAATTTTACTTCTTTCATATCCAAATAGTTAGCTCATATTTAATGCTTCTAATACACCGTAAAACATTTAATGTATTTTGATTTAACTTCAATAACCTCTTTTTCCGAAAAGTAAAGAGAGATCCAAACTAAAAATTTGCTTATTAGATCAATTCCATTCATGTCCCCCTGTTTCTATAACAGAACAAATGTTCTGTCATAGAATACAATAAAAATCCTACACAACTCATTGAGATGAAATCCGCTATCACCACTAACTTTAGCCTCATGTAACACAGTTGGATGCAATTCAAACATGGTGTCCCAGATGCTGTTACAATCTGCACACCTCAATCAAAGAATTTAATGTTTGATCAAATTTATGAAATCAACACAGAACTTGGTGTCATTAGCTCAATAAGCTGCATAGACACCCATCAATCCACTTTAACACCTTAATGTTAAATTCCATTTAAATTTAAATTTAGTTTTATTGAATGGTAGCCACTGTACTATGTAAATAAAATTTAGATCCTCTTCCTTAGTAGATGAAGCGTAACACACAATGCAATTCAGCTATGGTTAAGAAAAAAATATGTAATTGCAATAGTTAGTCCCTGCCCATTCTTTTCAGGCAGGAAGGGAAAAAAGACACATTAGCAGTTTGTGAGACAAACAGAGTGAATCATGGAGGAAGTTAATGCATTTCGAGGAATGCAGTGTCGTAACAGTTGGTGCACACCAACCCTCAAACTGCATTGCAAAACCTCTGACCCCAGGAGATGGGGTGTCCTCAACACTTAAAATTACACTGCAGGAGTTCAGAACGTGAAGACAACAGGGCGCATCAGTGCCATAACTAAAGTAAGAAGAGAACACTGGCATCACACACTACAAAAATTTAAAAAGAACTTATTCACCACTACCAAGTTTAGTTGGCACCCATTTCGTCTCCAACCTGCAGACTGAAGGGAACCCCAGGAGTGGGCTTTGGCGCCCAGGTCACATGATCAGAGGTGAGAATCCAGGATCAAACATGAGAACACACAACAGGACCACCGCTGAGCGACTTGCCATGCCGCAATTCTCTATCTGCTGAATCAGACGGTGTCCAGAGTAGCAGTCATTCCCGCAGTGCAGAAGCATCTGGATACAGTCCCTCTTTGATGAACTTTGGTCAGCCTTTCGTGGTCGACAGAGCAGGACGTAGAAACCAGCAGACCAGTCATCCACTGAAACCCCCCTGTCCGGGTTTTGGACAAAAGGCTATGATCTTTGTGGTCCCGACTCACTGCTGATTCCCAGCCGTAGAAGACTCCCACAGATAACGCCTGAGTCCCTTTTGTTTTCAGCCAGGTATGAAAAGCAACACTCAAAGGAGACATCTGTTGCCAGGTCCTGTGAGCAGCACTTTGCCCTCACGTGACAGCAGGAGAACAGCTCGTCTTCGCTGACCTTCGTAATCGTTCAACAGCTTTTGGCTTTCATACAGCAGTCCAGCAGAAGATGGGCACAGTTCAGCATCTTTGTTCAGCAACAACAGCGGCCTGATGTGGTAATCAAGAAGATCCCTTCAAATACATCGTCCCATGATCTCTGAGCTTAAAAGACCCTTTCCCCAAGATTGCCATCAAGTCAGAAGGAAGGAGAACTGCCAGAGAAAAAATAATACAAAGTAATTAAAAAATCAAAACTTATATTTGCCACATTTTGTTACTTTCACTATTATAAATAAAATTTATCTTGTGATGCATCCTCCCGTGTGGCTCTAGATTTGTTGTTGTTATAGCAAAAACGGCCAACCGCCCCAAATCCTGAACTGCAAAAAGAATAAACATAGAAATGTGTTAAAATAGTCCACGATCAGATGTGCCAGAATTAAGAAAATACTGACACTTACTGTTCAAAATCAATAAACGTCAATACCTCGATGACATTCACTCTGCTTGTGCCAAATATCAACTACAAATTTTAAAATCACATCCTCACAAACTCATTAAAGAATTAGAACAAACTCTAGAATGTCCTAGTACTGACACTAATGAAAGTTGTGATTGAATTGCACTTTGTCAAATAATTATGAATTGCATATTGTTCTACTAAATCCCAAACATCCTTATCATTGTCCCACGCTTCAAGACAAAGTCCAACTTTAAAAATTCAGAAATCATTTACATTTTACTTGAATTTCATAGCAGTTTTAACCAAAATTTTCCTCAAAATTAACAATTTACACCCAAATGTATATAATCAAGTCAGCAGTGATGCAGAAATCTATCAACAATTTTAAATGTAAATAAACATGGCATAGATGTTATTTGAAACCGTTCAATTTTAGATGATCAAATCTAATTTAGTAGAAACTTCTATATCACATATACCATATTTTAGTCAAGCAGGAAGGCCATATGACTCTACATTAAAGAAATCCATAATTCACTATTGTTGAATGAAAAAAAATCAAAATTATTGATTAACTAATTTACAATTAACCATATCCAAAAATTTACCAGGAATTAGGGTCTACTTCTCCTTCTCCCCCTGTTGATATAATAAAATTATCATTTTGAAAATAATTTGGAATCAGTCACTGTTATATAATAATTAGCTGAAAAACCAAAATATCATAAGATGTTCCACGATTTCTCCAATCTTCCATCTAATATTCAAACTAGACTGAGATGATGTAAATTTCAAAGTTCCATCTGTAATATCTTATCTTTATAACATCCCCCTGTGTTTTTCTTATTTCCAAAAGAAAAACAATTTAGATGTGGAAAACAAAAATTGAAGAACTTTCCCCCATTATGCTAAAATTTCAGCATGTCCAATCAGTTACCCATATGAAATATAAACCAAGTTAATTTAGTTAGAATTTAGGTTAGTTTGTTAGTGTTGTTAGTCAAAGTGGATAACACAGTTTCCTAATTATGACATTTATCTGCTTTAAGCCAAGGCTGAATTCTCGTTTCATATTAATTCCACTGCACAAGCAGATGATTCAGCTTCAACCAGATTGAGACACCAAAATATGTAATCGTCTTTACCTTAAAATTGTCCGTAAAGCAGTAATAAAAGTATATTTATGAAACAAAACCTTTACTGTCCCTAAATAGTTTAAAATAAGAAAAATATCACACAGCTACTCACTAAAGTGACGTCATATTTACATAGCTTCCTAAAACCCATCAAAGGCCATCTGCCTATACATTCACTCTCATTCACACTCATCAACACCCCATTGTAAGAAAAATGCAGGATGTTACCCCAGATTTCAAACCAAAATTCGTCCTGTGAAAGTCTTAAACACAATTATTATAACACCATGGTTGAAAAAAATAAATAATAATTATGCAATAGTTCTAATATTGTTCAGTTTTGAGTGAACCTGTTTTAAAAACTCCATATTATACACACAACCGTATTTCATGATAGCCCACTGTTATTAAATGGCTACCTAGACCCCCTGTAGGAAAACCCAAAAACCGTTCATGTGGTCATGTAATATGCAAAATGGGCTGCACACGAAGATCGTCCTACAAGAAACAAAGTCATTCATTAGTGTTTCAACATGTCCTACATTAACAGTGTAGAAAACACTGTCAAGCAGAAAAACATCCATATGTTCTCGTTTTTGTTCTCTTGTTCCACTCAGTGAGGGTGTTCCATCCTGTGTCAGGAAACCTAGAAATTGAAGTGATTGTCAATGTTACAATATTATTTAAAAAAACAATTGGATCATTCCAGTGCTCCAGCCTGGAACTGATGCCACACATTTCTCCCGCTGAGAAAGTAAAAACATCTGTAAATCTGTTATTTTGTACTTCTCATTTCAACACAAAACACATTCTAAAAGTAATTCACATCAAAATCCAAGAATCCTGAAAGAGTGAGCTGGAAATATCAGTGCTAACAGAACTGAAGCACTCCCAAAATGCAAATGGGGGGGTCAATCAGTCCCCCTGCTGTGAAACAAAACTTTTAACCAAAATGGAGAAACCTCTCTCCCACAGAAGCACATTTTAACAGAAAGTTAGTAATACAACATCCAGCTAAAACATTTGAAAATATTTCATAACACAATCTTGAAACACAAATCACTTCTGCACAATCTCAGCACAATTCAGACACAGACAGACAAATAGACAGCAGCGCGTGGTGGAACATATAACGGGGGAAGACAGACAAACAGCCATAGATCAACCCGCAGCCAAGCACGCACACAAACACAAAGAAACGTACAAAACACAGAAACACAGACAACGTCGTAGTTCAGTCAAGAAAAGACAGAAAAGAAAAGAAAATGTCAGGCGCCGGCTAAAAGAATGTATGACGCATCTTTTAATTTTCCAACTTCACTTTTACAAATCCCTTTTATTCTCATTTCAACTTCTCAGTCCGTTAAGGTGATTCAACCTGCTATCAGTCCTTTAAGGTGATTCATCCTGCTAAATTAATTATTCTCAGTCCTTTATACTACTAGCAACTCGATTCAGAATGCCAGAGAAAGGTGATCCAACCTATTAGTCCTTTTTCCATGAGTGATACAACTCGGTCCAATTAACCCAAACAATTAATTATAAGTCCACTGGAGATGAGCCATAATCTCCGGGCTGATACAAGCCCCTGCTAATTAATACACAGACACCCGAAATTCTTTTATTGAGGCACAGGCATGAATCCTCAGGGTAAAGAATATAATAAAAAACCCAGCTTAAAATCAGAGTTAACGTTAAGGCTCTGTTTGAATTAGCCAAAGTTCCCTGTAATGTGTATTTATTCAAATCCTTAAACAACCGACTCTTTTAGGAGGGATTCTATCTACCTCTGCAGCTTCTAAATTCTGTGAGGCCGCACACAGCAAGAGCAATCAGCCACGGTCCAACCACACGGCGCTTCAGACAACTAAAAAATAAAAAATAATCAAATACTGTCTTACCACACCGAAGCGTCGGGCCGAAACGGATCAATCAGTGCCAAACAGCCGCCCACCGAGATTCCAGAACCGGAACGAGCCCCCAATTGTTAAGGAAGAAAATATTCTAAAATAGTTAACTTTGGAAAAAGGTTGGCTTCTCTCTTCCTTTCCCAGGTTCATCTCAGCGAGCTGCATGTGGCCACAAGGAAAACCAGCATTGCGTGTTGATGTCACAGAATTACAGAGTTTAATTCAATATAAGACAATGCACAAACTTAGAAATAAGACAATGGACAAACTTATACCAGAAACTGCAGAACAACGGAGACATACATTCAATTACCTGACATAAATGGAGAGAAGGAAAGAAAGCAAAGACGTACAAAGACATCTTTGGAGAGTTGCAAGAGCAAATCTGATTTGTTACTTCTGTGTAGAAAGCTTTATCCTCTTGTATTTAATTTATTCAAATAAGGCTGGCTTTTGCTCCTCCAACCAGGAGCTATCTCTGACACTCAGAAAAACTTAGAGCTTCCCCTAATTTACGGCCTGGCGTCCAGGAATTCTATGGTCTTCTGGCTAAAGAAAACATGAGATAAGACCTCACAGAATAGCTGTTGGAATGCGGGGGCCTCTTTCCTGCCATAAATTCTCAGGAACAAACTTAAATTCAGTCCTTTGGTTCAAGGAAAGGTTATCTTCACAAACTTGTTCAAAATTAAGAAATATGTTCAAAATGAGAGTGCTCAACATACCTTTTACACATGCCATAAGATTAACTGTATTAAAAACTAAAAATAATCATTTTTCTTCAATACTACTCACGGCCCAGGACATTTCTCCACAAGCGACTTCACGCACCAAACGACTGTCTTCTTCCAAAACTTCCGGTTTTCTTCTTCTTTTTGTTTTTAATGGCGGTTGGCAAACAACTAAGTGGTGCATTACCGCCACCAACCAGTAAAGATTGTGGATCAGGACAGACATGCTCAAAAAAAAAAAAAAAAAAAACTAAATTCTTTTCGCTAAACCTGTAGCCAATAAATAACGAAACATAATTCTATGACTTGAATCATAAATACTTTTCCTTTGTCAGACTCCTTATCAATTGCGTTCTTTGTCTTTGAAACCTCCTACAGGTATACATTACGTGTTCTATTGTTTCCTTTTCCCCACATTCATCACATCTTCCTGTTTCATGTTTTCCATTAATCGTCATGTTCAATTAAGTCCTATATGTCCCAACCGTAGTCTAGTTATTATCTTTTCCTCTATTCTGTTCCTCCCAATTTTTCCTCGAATTTCACCAACCTTCCTTTGTATTCTATAAAGTAATCTTCCTTTTGAATCTTCTTCCCACTGTTTTTGCCAATCTTCTCGGATCTTTCTTTTAATAATTCTTTTAACTTCTGTTTTACTCATATCGATTCTTATATCAGTCTTACTTTGGCTTATTGCCATCTGCCTCAAGTTTTTGTTTAACTTGTTCCCACGAAATATTCCTCATCCCTAAGAATTTCTCAGCTCCTTTAACAATGATTTTGATTTTTTCAGTTTTATGTTTGACCTGGTCCGTGCAGTTAATAACAAAAGCCATAAACAAAACTAGTTTGTCAAACTCAACAGGGTTATACACCCTGGCTTGCTGCTCTGGTTCTCGTCTTAATACTTGAATGTTACCCACAGTTTCCTTTTGCTTTTCCTGAACCTTCTTTAACGCCTCAGCATAACTTAGGTTGTTTGTTGTTTTCACTTTTTGAACCTCAACCGCTTTCTTCCTAAATTCACACCCTCCATATGTTGCCCTGTGCTCTCCACCACAATTACAGCATTTATCCTGAGTATTTTCACCACATTCTTGTATTTTGTGCTCCCCTCCACATGTTAAACATCTGTTTGCCCCTGCACACTGCAGCAATGTGACCATATCTCTGACACTTGTAACACCGAAGTGGAACATAAGGCCTGACTGGAGAACACAAGAAACCCACTTTAAGTCTCTCCGGGACTTCTGGAGTAGAAAATTCCAGAAGCACAGATAAGCTGTCAACTCTCTCATTGTTCACTGTTTTCTGCAATCTCTTTATATCACTGACTTCAACATTATGGATGTTATGCTTTAATTTCTCCAGATCTTCATTAACCAGAATTCCGTTAATAACTCCTCGGGATCCTTTCTTTTCTCCCGACACTCTTTTACTTTCCGCTCTTTTCTTTCCAGTACTTTCAACACTCATTGCTTTCCTTTTTTGTTCTTCTGATTTACAGACGATTAGCAGGTTTCCATCTCTCAGAGTTTTAGCCATTTCAACTTCCCCCACTTTCTTTTTTAGTTCCTTAGAAACTATTACTGGGCTCAGAATAATATTTTCATCTTCCTTTCTGAATTTTAATATTATCTTCACCTCTTCTTTCATGATTTTTTTAGGTACACCCTTGCTTCCATCATCTGTGCTTTCGTCTTCAAGGTTTCTTTTGTTTCCTGAATTCCCACAAGCTTTGCCCGCTTCACTACTTTTGAATTTTCCACTTCTCCGGTAAGTACCCACTGGCGTCCAACTATCCATATCCGAATCACTTTCTAGCTCTTCCTCATCCTCTACACCTTGAGCCGCCATCTTGATCCCGTCACAAACTGGCTTATGCCTCAGATCAGTGTCGTCGTCGTCTTCTTCTTCCGACGAGGTGTTCATCATTCTAGCGAAATGATTGTTTGTTCGCTATCCTCTCTTCAGCATCAACACGTAAAAACCGCCGAGCAAGTAACGCCCGACAAATTTTCTTCACCAAACCCGCCCCTACACAACCGCTTCAACTTCCGGTTTTACTGTTGATTTCAGAACAAGAGCAGCAACTGAGTGATGGCTCTGCTGCCCTCTGACCAGAACGATGAGCTCCACCTGTGTAGGCTACTCAGGTCCTCCACCAAGATCCTCTCTGTGAGAGATGCATCACTACACACTGGAACCCTGACTCACACATCATTAATAATAATGATCCTAACAGTATCATAGGAAATAAGTCATTAATTGTAAGTGAAACCATCATTTTTCTTTAAGCAGCCCATCCAATGAGATGTAGAGATTTCCATCTGGCGAAAACGTCTTCTACCTTTACAGAAGTGGGATGGGGTTAAGGTCAGTTAAATCTGCCAGGTGACAAATATTAATACCAAACCCACAGGTCTGAACTCTTAGCAAAACCAAACAGGATGGCAGTGATTCATGCATTTGCTACTTCTAGGCTGGATTATGGTGCTGTTACTAGGTTAGTGAGGCATCCATGCAGTACAGGAAAATCCCCCATGACTTTTTACCAGAGCTGGAGCTGGGGCGTTTCTCTTATCGGTGTTTTTCAACCTTATTATGTTTGCTGGTGTCAAACCTTTTCAACTATGCATGGAACCAAAAAGAGAAAGGAAACGGCCTGGAGTTGGCTGCATTTTTACTTCTGTTTGTGGCTAGCAACATTAGCAAAGCGTCTCTAGGATAATCACTCTCATTCCTTCCCACGGAGCAAAAATCGGTTAAAAAGGCATGATGTACGTCAAAACAATGTCTACATTTGGTTGAAAAGTAAAAGGTGAAAAGCTGTACTTTTCAGATCGTTGAAAAGGCTGTAAAATCTGGGTTTTCACTGTGATTTATGTCCAAATAATCGACGCAGAGGCGCTATTATTTCTAAGGCGTGCTGACAACTGAGGACTTACAGTTCAGTAATAAATGAATCTGGACTTTTTAAGAGAGGAGGTCTTCAACAGGGGGTCCGCGACCCCTGGGGGTCATGGAGGTACTGCATGGGGGTCACGAAATCTTTGGTTGATTAGACTTTTTAATATTCCTCCCTGAAATTTTTTCCATTAATTGAAAAGTGTTTAAATCCACATGAACATGATTCCAACAGACTGTAGTAAACAGATAAATGGAGGCAGAAGATGTCTTTCAGTCATCAATGCTCACATTCAGAGACACACATCAAGCTGGGCACCGTTTCATTCACAACACCTGTCCCATCAACCAGGAATCAGAAATACTTTAATAATCCCAGGGAGGGATTACTTTAGTTACATTACTCCATCTGTAATAGAGGACCAGTTTGATAGAACACTATCTAATACTATATATATAATTACGGGTCCCCGCTGCATCTCACCATCAGTTTGGGGTCCTTGGCCTGTAAAGCGTTGAAGACTCCTGGTCTAGAGGTTGGCTGGGAGCATGGAAGAAAAGCAGGAAATAGGATAACAGCAAATAGAATAAATTCAAATAGGATAACCCCCCCCAATTATCTTTTAAAACAGGCTGGAAACAAGCCGGGCATTGATTCACAGGCCTCCTGGCTATAGACCACCTGGGAAAAAGTTTAACAGAGTTTATTTGCACAGAAACACAAAATCAAGGACTGGATCTGGAACAGGTTCACTGAAGTCTTGACTGGGACCAGAGACTGTTGGTTAGCAGAGTTCATGAGGAGCTAAAGCATCTAGCTTCAGACTTAGCATGGCCGACCTTGATCTGAGCTTCCAGTTCTTCTCAGAGAACAGCAGGGGGTATCCACATAGGAACCTTCAGGTTGATTCCACTTAGGAGTCTTCAGGTTGGCTCACCAGGGCTGATTGGCAGGTTAAGCTCACCCAGAGCTACAGACTAGCGACAGGATTCCTGTGAGGCACAAACAAAGGAGAGTTAGAATCTGATCTCTCACTAGAGACAACTAAGATTCTTTCAGTAACAGAGGCTCAGGTCGCTAACCAAACTAAGATCAACACTGCGGCGTAGAAGCAAGTTCTGGCAGGTGTTTATAAAGGGAAGGTCTCCTGATGAGTAGATGCGTCTCAGGTGTGCTGGAGGACTCCAGCACCAGGAGACCCACGGCGCACTCTGCTGGAGGAAGGTGGTAAAGCTCCAGATCCCAACAGTAACTCCAGTCCTAACAGAAAAACAACAAAGAGCAGAAGAGGATCCTAGGCGCCCTCTGGTGGGCAAGCCTGAGGATCCCAACATTGATTTTGTGCTAAAAAAACCTTTTTAGTTTTTCACTCACAGCTTCTGGAGGAACTCCTTATTGGGTTTAGTAAATATTCCCCTTTCTCATGTTCCTCTCAGAATAGTTTTCTATGCAGCTCCAGATGTTTTATAATATATATTTCACTCTATATCTGTAATAAGACTGGTGCCTGGTGTGTAAATGTTAATCAACCGTAGAGCGCTGTTAGTATTTACTCTCTCCTTCAGCTTTTTATGGTAAACGCCTCAGGCTGCTGTGGGAGGAGCTTGTGCCCAGTTGCGATCTTTATCCAAATTGTTCAGGGAGTGATGTGTATGTCATTAAGGGTGTGAAAGCGGGGCCTCGTGTGGCTCCTAATGAGCCCCAGCGGTGGCTCTCCTGTAGGTCTGCCTATTGATCGTTAGCCTGCTGCCCACGCTTTCATTTCTAACAAGGAAGCTGCAACCAGAGGCTGATCAGGTAGCTTGTTACTGCGTGGGTGGCGGTGTGGGGGGGGATGTGGATTTATTCAAATGTGGATTTTATGGTATCAGGCTGCCTCGACTTACTATAATGTTTGAACAAAGGAAGCAGAAAAGCATGAAATTAATCTTTGGCATCACTGGCTTCTACATTTTAACACATTTTATATTTGGCACTTAGATCCTATTCTTTTAGGAGCCGTTTGGGTGAAAATAGTCTGTATATTAATCCATTTATTGGGAAGTATTGTTAATATAATTTAGCACTATTCTAATTTAATGAGGAAAGGTACTTTATGTATGAATTTAGACTATTTGTTTGCTGTTATTGCTCAGAGTGTTCCTTCTGCAGGTCTCTCTTGTGTGGTCATTTCCATTTCCTTTACCATATTGCTTCGCCATGAATTGTTCCCTGATTGGTTTTCTTCGCATCGATTGACAAAAAGTTCAGATTTTTGAACTTCATCGAACTCTGCTTTGTGTTCAGAGCAGATTTTCTTTAATGACTAGAAATGCATCCTTTTCATTGCTCTTAATGTTCTCTACAGCAATAACATGTAAAGCTCCCCTTCATCTGTTCCTGTTCTCAGGCCAACGCACCATGAGGTGGGAGGACACACAGGAAATTAGTTGACAACTAAAGACATAAAGGAAGAAAGTTAAAGTGAATCATGAAAGAGAATATATCATATTATTTATGGGCCCCCCAGGTTCCTGGGGGCCCCATAAAACTCTGTTTCCATGTATGGTTAATACAACTATTCCTTATTGCTGTTGGGATCTGGAGCTGTACCACCTTCCTCCAGCAGAGTGCGCCGTGGGTCTCCTGGAGCTGGAGTCTTCCAGCACACCTGAGACGTATCTACTCATCAGGAGACCTGCCCTTTATAACCAGCTGCCAGACCTTGCTTCGACGCCGCAGTGTTGACCTTAGTTTGGTTAGCGACCTGAGCCTTGAAACTGAAAGAATCTTATTTATCTCTGGAGAGAGACCAGATTCTAACTCTCTTCTGTTTTTGCCTCACAGAAAACCTGTCTCTAGCCTGAAGCTCTGGATGAGCTTAACCTGCCAATCTGCCCTGGAGAGCCAAACCTGAAGATTCCTATGTGGATTCCCCTGCTGCTCTTAGTTAAGAGCTGGAAACTCTGATCAAGGTCTGCCATTAAAGTTAGAAGCTAGACGCTGCAGCTGCTGAACAAACAGTCTCTGGACCCAACGGTTCCCTCTCTCTCTAAGAGAAGCCCAGATTCAGTCAAGGTATTATTCTGAATTATCAAAGACTCAATCTCATCAGCCTGCCTACTAATCAAACTATCATCTCAGCAGACTTCTGTGAACCAGCCCGGACCAGCCCCTTACCCAGTACATTGCCTCTTTATTGTAAACATTCAATAAACCTTGTTTAACTTTTACCCTGCCTCCGTTGTGTTCTGCATATGGGCTAAGAACCTGAACCCATCATGACAATTACACATAAATTATGTTTTTGATCAAAATCCTTTGGCTAAAATGCCATCAGAACACTGATAATATTAAGTGTGTCTCAGCCCCCCCTTCAGTGTCCACCATATTGGATCAGTCCATTTGCTGCACATGTTCAGAAAGGTCCAAACAGACAGCAGCAAACCATTTGAAAACAATATTACAACAATACAACAATATTATTTTTAGTTTTATCCACTGAAATAAAAAAATGCTGTTTGAGTTAAAAGAAAGCAAGAAACCATTTATAATTACACAACTAAGACGCATTAAGCTTATTTAATTCACTGTACATGAATATTAAGCTCAAATGCAGATTCCGTCCTGTTCTCAATCTGCCGTCTGTGCCCCTGATTGGCGTGAGTCCTCTGGTTTTTCCTTTCTCTAAGGACAACTGAATGGGGCCGTATTGCACATAGACATTATATATGTAGACGCCTCATTGGATGCTGTCGGCAGCGAGGACAACCTGCCTAGAGGGGGACCATCTTGGATCATACCAAAGTTCCAACAGCTGCTATCAGAATGAATAGGAGATGAATGTATCTCAACTATCTCTAGTAGAAAGGTTCCAACTAGAGATAGTTGGACTTACCTTACTTACCACATGGCTCTGGCCCTGAAACCAGTCTCCTTAAGAGGGGCTGGACATTCTTCCACACTGGAGTTGCCCCTGGTGAGAGGCGCTGAGCAGGAGTGGGCATTCTTGTTGCCCCTCATCTTGGTGCCTGTACGTTGGTTTTCACCGCGGTGAACGAGAGAGTTGCCTCCCTCCGCATACGTGTGGGGGGATGGGTTCTGACTGTTTGTGCTTATGCGCCAAACAACAGTTCAGATTACCCACCCTTTTTGGAGTCTTTAGAGGGGGTACTGGAGAGTGCCCCTCCTGGGAACTCCCTTGTTCTTCTGGTGGTGAGCTGGCTCGATGGTGGGGGAGGACGCGGGTCAGACCTAGTAGGCCCAAACGTATTGTGAGGGTTTGCTGGGAACGTCTGGCAGAGTCCCCCTTGAGAAGGAGCTTTAACTCCCATCTCCGGCAGAGCTTTGAGCAGGTTCCGAGGGAGGTGGGGGACATTGAGTCTGAGTGGACCATGTTCCGTGCCTCTATTGTTGAGGTGGCTAGTCTGAGCTGTGGCCGCAAGGTTGTTGCGGCGGCAACCCTCGAACACGCCGGTGGAAACCAGCAGTGAGGGAAGCTGTCAAAATGAAGAAGGAGTCTTATTGGGCTTTATTGACCTGTGGGACTCCAGAAACAGCTGATAAGTACCGGCAGTTAAAGTGGCAAGTGGCTCGGCTGGTCACTGAGGCAAAAACTCGGGCTTGGGAAGAGTTCGGAGAGGCCATGGAGAAAGACTTCCATATGGCTTCGAAGCGATTCTATCACATGCGTTATGTTTTGTGGGACCTATTTCTCACACATGCCACAGTAAACTGTAGATATAGAATTCCTAATCCCTTCTACTGTTTGTTTTAGAAATCAGAATCCATTGAGACAAACATAGAGAGCCAGTAAACTACTCTATGAATCTGTCAATGGGCAAAAGCTTAGGGGAACCTTGAACAAGAGAAATGCCAAAGAAGGGTATAGACTCAAAGACAGTCCACAGGTACTCACAATCATAAACAACCTTTCACAAAAGTTGCTTTCAGAACTTTTAGCTTCAGTCAAGCCTCTAAAGACAGCAGCTAGGTTCTACTGAGACTTGAACTCAGATCACTGGATTCAAAGTCCAGAGTGCTAACCATTACACCATAGAACCACGCATGCCTTCAAAGCTTTCTCAATCTGAATACTCTCTATCCAGGGTTTAGCTCGCTATGTGACACATCCACAAGTTCAACTATCTTGTTGATATTGAAAAAAAACTTTGACAAATGTAACTTGGAAAAACTGGCATCCTTGCAGCCAAAGTCTAGAGCTCTGCCAATTGAAACTTGAAAGGATCAGGGCTTTTCCAGTTTGTGGAGTCATTGGTTGACAGTGGAGTTTGTAATGGTTCAGTGGTTCTTATTTTTCCATCTCTGCATTGGATAGGAGGCCAAGAAGCAGAGAGGAGTGGTCTTCAACTTGTTTTATACTCAATCCAACATTGAAACTTGTACATCATATCTATTCATTACACACAGACAGATATTTCAAGGGTTTATTTCTTTCAATTTAGGCGATTATCATTGACAACTAATGAAATCCTCAAAGTCAGTATTTCGGGAGACCAAAACATTGAAAGGATCTGTATGAACAACAAATTTATGAACATGTATAGTTGTCAATCCTTAGTTGGGGCCCCTTTAGTCAGGATTGCTGCAGTTTTGCAGTGTAGCAAGGAGTTGATCAGTCTGTGGTTTTGCTCAGGTGTCACGAGAGCCCAGGTTGCTCTGATAGTGGGCTTTCGTTATTCTGCATTTTTAGGTCTGGAGTATCTTATCTTCCTCTTCCCAGTACCCTGATAGATATTCTATTGGGTTATGCTAAGGGTGAGTTTGATGGCTGATTAAGAAAATGGGATACCATGGTCCATAAAAGCAGGTAATGCTAGCTTTGGATATTTGTTCAGTGGCCAAGTCCATTTAGAGGATGAAATCTGGATGTCCCTATGGTGGGTGAGCAGCAGGGTCTCTGAAGTACTCTAAACGTTCCTAGTAGGTGACTGCCCTTTCCTGAGAAAACTCAGTGGACCAACAACAACAGATGTCATGGCACAGCAAACCCTCCTTGACTGTGAAAAAGCTGCAGTGGACCTCATGGTGAGAGAGAGTTCATCAAGTTCTCAGATGGAAGAGGTTCTTCAATGCAGTCTCTGGTAGATCACCACAATATATGAAGCACCAAGCAGATAAAGACAGCAGCTAGGTAGGACGGTCCGTATTGGAAAAGTATATTTCCAGTTTTGTGTGGTATGTGCCCTATTTGTAGGTTGAATAGTTATGTCGACATTAAAAAACTCTATGATAAAAGTATAGCTAAAAACAACATTTCTGTTTGCTTATGAAACCAGAGAGATATATGTTGGTCAGACAATCCTCCTTACTACACTACAGGCAGTGTTGTGCCAAACCCTGCTGCTTGGAAAAGACCAGAAATATGCCAAAGCCCACTGCTAATGATTGGCCTCATCTCATTAAGTCTATCACATGGGTAATGTTCTGAGGGACCTATTTCTCACACATACCACAGTAAACTGTAGATATAGAATTCCTAATCCCTTCTACTGTTTGTTTTACAAATCAGAATCCATTGAGACAAACATAGAGAGCCAGTAAACTACTCTATGAATTTGTCAATGGGCAAAAGCTTAGAGGAATCTTGAACAAGAGAAATGCCAAAGAATGATGGGGATTTTTTTCAATGTGATATTAAATTAAGTGTTAATTTCTGCATTTTTGGCTGCTATGAACCCAATAATAATGTTACACATGCCCTCCTCGAGCTCTGAGGAAGTCGGAGTGGAGCAGAACGGAAGTCGGAATACAGTGGAGGCTGTAGGATGTGCTTTGTGGTCTGTAGTTGAGCAGAGCGGTGACGGAGGGTGTGACGTGATGAAGGATGTGCAGTGGATGTCCTCCATCCTCTCTAGTCTTGACATCATCAACCTAAACTCACTCAGTCGAATTCTCTCTCTGGAACCTGTCATGGTCTGATTCCTCTCCCTTAATTGCTTATTTTTTTCACCTGCTGCAATCATTTATTCCTCTCACCTGTTTCCTTTACTTAATATTCTGTTCGGCCATTTGGGGCCAAACGGGACAGATGGACCCAGTATTCAAGGTGAGACAGCCAGTAGGAAAGTTCAAAACTTTGTTCAAATTAAACATAAACTAAATCTGGATCTGCGACTCTCAGATGCTGCAGAAGGGGGGGCGGGGCACCGCCCAATCTCAGACACTCTGTGGGAGAAACAGGTAGGTGACCACGATCATCTGACAGAAGATGAGGATCTAAGTGAGTCACTTACCTGGTTTAACAGTTCAGTCCATCAGCCATGAAGGGGGTGCGATCCAGCCGCTGGACTGACAGCTGACACGGCGTGCGTCACCCAGAGTGTGGCCTGTGCTGCAGTACAGGAGAATTAGCAGGAAGCTGATCCTGGTCAGGGATTCAGAACAGAAAGGAACAGACAGATGAAACAGGATCCAGGCTTCCAGGCATCCTAGAGCTCCAGGCAGGTTCAGAGTCCGAAAGAGTCCGGAAGCGTGACCAGGCGGTCACGCACAGGAGCAGACGGGATCAGGTGAATGTAGTAATCCCTCCCTCCTGCCATCTTCCAGCAGTGATGTCACGGTGCGGTAAGCCTAGCGCCATTCTCCCCGCTTTCCAAGCAAAATCAATGGGAACTACTAGACACATCTGCAATCAACAACAATTATTGAGGATTTCCAGAGGACTTCACCATTGAAATTCACCAGAGCTATAGTGAAACTGACAATGCCCACGTGCATGGCAGCTGGATGCTGGAATACATCGGGTAAAAGTGAAAAAAAAAGAGTTATTCCACCTTTCTGATTCCTGATCCTCCACGGACGGGTTGGTCGTTGGATCGCCAACTTGAAGAGGGAGGATTTGCCATCGAACTTCTGGCCAGAGAAAAAACCCGTAATATGTAGCCGACATTTGGAAGAAGAATGTTTTCAAGATGACTTGGATAATAGCGCGTTGTGACAAACACCAGATACAGCACTGGGACTTGATCAACAGCCGATACCGCACCGTGACAATGTCACTAACCAGTAGGTGGCAGTAGTGTTCTTTGACAAACATGGATGCCTCCAGTAAAACACATTCAGATGGAAATTACTCTGAATTAAAAACACATTTATTGAACAGGATGGAATCATTTCATATTTAAAGGACTTTCAAAAGTTTAATTTTCAGAATATGAGCAGACTTTCCCTTTAAGACAGGAAAATGTCTTGCGAGCTGTACAGAGCAACATTTTGTTTTGTATACACCCTGTGCATACAAAATGACAACAATGTCTAAAAACAATGTCTAAGTCTAAAGTCTAAGTCTGTAGGAAACCTCTATAATTTTGAATACTCCTGGAAAACGTAATGTTTTTATATCTGTCCTGTTTTGACAACTTTTGGTCCTTCTGGTAAGGAGCTTTTTTAGGTTCCTCAGCAGCAGTCATTGGTTCTTGTGTTGCATATAAGCCTGCCTACAGTCTCCTTTCTTTGTTTTTAACCATATCCACATACTTCCCCCTGTATTTAACTCTCCTGGCTAAAGACATTATTTTCCAGCTTAAAGTTTTTTTTTTAATATGTTCTTTATTTCCTTAAATCTTGACCTCGCTGTGAGGGGTTTGCCCCCCACCCCTGTTAAAGCAACAACTAGCACATGAGCTGGCCTCTCTATCTTGCCTTTATGTGCAAGTGTGTTCAGTTTTTTGGATGTACCTTTCTGTTTTTGGATGATTTTTACACTTTATTTTGTGTGTACCCTCCTCTTTTCCCGTCCCCAGTGGAAACAGGGACCGACTCCTTCCAAACCTACAAATTAAAGTAGGTTTAGAGACGATGAATGCCTTGTAACGTTATAGAGAGATCCGCTTAATACCAAACAAAGTGATTACCAGCACTCTGCTTTTTAAAAGAGCCAGCTGCTTACTGGTTGCCTTACTGTCCTAAACAAAGAAAACATATCACAGCAAGTCTCATCTACAGCAGCTGCAAACCTCCTGGTCAATATATGAACAGCTAAGACACATAAGCATAGAAGCATCCCCAGATGTCCACCCACTCAGTTTCTTTCAGCCTTGTGGACATAGCACAACTTTACATGATATAACAGGACAGGAGATGGTTTATATATATTATGAAATGTTTCAGGGATGTTTCTACCTCTGCAGCAACTTTGTGTTTCTAAAATATCAACAGGCCAAAACCTGTGAGGGTAGTACTTCTCATCTGTCAATCCTAGAAATGGGTAGCTCTGTAAGAAGGGGGGGTGCAACCTGCCGCAGCACCTAGAGCCAATGGTGGCATATGGAACACACTAAGACTAGACCTATGCTCTTTGGGAATCGACTTCTGCTATTTGGGAATCGGCTTCTGCTATTTGGGAATCGGCTTCTGCTATTTGGGAATCGGCTTATGCCAGTTGGGAATTGGCTTATGCTATTTGGGAATCGGCTTATGCTACTTGGGAATCAGCTTATGCCAGTTGGGAATTGGCTTATGCTATTTGGGAATCGGCTTATGCTATTTGGGAATTGGGTTATGCTATTTGGGAATCAGCTTATGCTATTTAGGAATTGACTTATGCTTCTTGGGAATCGGCTTATGTTGGGATCCTCAGGCTTGCCCACCAGAGGGCGCCGAGGATCCTCTTCTGTTCTGTGTATTTTTCCCCTAGGGCTGGAATCTTCCTGCACACCTGTTGCTAATCCTCTCATCAGAAGACCTCTCCTTTATAAGCTCCTGCCAGACCTTGCTTCCACGCCGCAGTGTTGATCTTAGTTGGTTAGCTTCCTGAGCCTCTGTTACAGAAGAATCTTAGTTATCTCTAGTGTGAGATCAGATTCTAACTCTTCCTTGTTTCTGCCTCACAGGAATCCTGTCTCTTCGTGAAGCTCTGGATGAGCTTAACCTCCTGTCTCCTCGTGAAGCTCTGGATGAGCTTAACCTCCTGTCTCCTCGTGAAGCTCTGGATGAGCTTAACCTCCTGTCTCCTCGTGAAGCTCTGGAAGAGCTGCCTCACAGGCAACCTGTCTCTGGCCTGCAGCTCTAGGTGAGCTTAACCTGCTATCTGCCCTGGTGAGCCAACCTGAAGATTCCTATGTGAATTTTACCTGAAGACTACTATGTGGAGTTTACCTGAAGGTTCCTATGTGGAATCAGCCTGAAAAACCCAATGTGGAAATTCCCCTGTTGTTCTCTGCAATGAGCTGGGAGCTCAGCCTGAAGAATCCTATGTGGTTATTCCCTGTTGTTCTCTGCAGTGAGCTGGTAGCTCAAGTCTCCAGTCCTAGTCAAGACTCCAGTGAACCAGCCCCTGACCAATTCCAGTCCCAGTGCATTAACCTTGTGTTTCTGAACTTTTAATAAACATTTGAACTTTTTCCCTGCCTCCTCCGTGTGTGTTCTGCATCTTGGGCTTGCCTCCATAACCCATCATGACAGAACACTGCGGCCAAACACAAAGCCCAGCAGATCACCTCCGTCGTTGGACTGAGAAACGGGACACTCAGATTCATGAACACACACAAACCCTCCGTGAGTTACAACTAAATCAAACATTCGCTAACCACTTCTATAATGCTAACGCCACGTCAGCGGCTCGTCTTGCCCCGAATCCACTTCCGTTTCCTAGGTCATCGGCAGTGACGTCACTTCCAAGTCAAGATAATAACCCTCCTTTCTGGTCAGAACACAGCCCGTCGTTTTCGTCACCCGGTCCTTCTCTGCCTGAGAAATTTTCCGGCAATCCAAGTAAGCTCAAGGGATTTCTATTTCAGTGCCGGTTATTTTTTAGTTTTCATGCTTCTTGTTTTATTAATAATAAGGATAGGATAACTTTTGTTGTTTCTTTTCTGTCTGGTGAAGCCCTTGAATGGGCGGAGACCAAATTTCCGCCTAAAACTAGAGAAAACTGTACATTTGAGAAATTAATCCAGGAGTTTGAAAGAACCTTTAGTCAGGTCTCCGTTTCTTCCAATCTTCTGAAGACTAAACAGGGTAATAGGTCCGTTGCCGAGTTCTCTTCCGAGTTCCAGGTTAGAGCAGCCGTCTCCGGTTGGAACGAGTCTGCACTCAAGTCCGCCTATCTCTTAGCTCTAAACGAATCTGTCAGAAACGAGCTTTCCTTTTACGTCGAGCCAGCTAACCTTGAGGACCTCATAGAACTAGCCATTGGGTTAGACACAGCGTCACTAACCAGATCCAGTTCCTCTCCGCGCCAGGTTAGCCTCAGTTCTCATGTTCTAGACCTTCATTTAGCTCCATCCGTTAAAGGACTCAAAATTGGCCCATCTATTTCACATCAAACAGTTAGAGTTCCCTACATCCATGAGGCTGATCTTTGGCATTATTTTTATGGGGATAGAGAGGATATCCTCCCTTTCGAGCCCCCACCCTCAGCTCCACGCCAGCCAGACCCTGATCCTGAACCAGATAGCTTTAAACCAAACCCCGTGCCTGATTCTTTAGCCCCTGAACCTATTATCCATTCTGGAACTCTTATTTTTCAACCGGTTAATTTGTCGCCAGATTCTCTCAGTAAACCCGTTAGCCTAGCTCCGAAGACCCCTCGGCGTAGGAAGAGGCGTCGCCTTAAGTCAGCTCTGTGCCGTCTAGAGACCCCTGGGTCAGCTCTGTGCCGTCTAGAGACCGCTGAGCCTGCCCTGTGCCGTCCAGAGACCACTGAGCTTAAATTTAAGAGGGCTTCAGAAATTAGAGTTGGTGAAGACATGTCTCCAAGAGTCCCTCAGCAGAGGCCACTAACCACCAAGAGTCCTCTACAGACGCCTCAAGCCACTTCAGAGACTGAACTTGAGCCTCCATGGGTGTTTTCTCCTGGTCCTGAGACGGAGCCACAGTCGGTGGTCCCTCCAGTTCCAGAGGTGGAACCACAGTCGGTGGTCCCTCCAGTTCCAGAGGTGGAACCACAGTCGGTGGTCCCTCCAGTTCCAGAGGTGGAACCACAGTCGGTGGTCCCCCCAGTTCCAGAGGTGGAACCACAGTCGGTGGTGTCACCAGCTCCTGAGGCGGAACCACAGACAGTGGTTTCGCATGTTCCTGAGGTGGAGCCACAGTCGGTGGTCTTCCCAGTTCCTGAGGTGGATCCGCAGTCGGTGGTTTCCCCTGTTTCTGACCGGGAGCCGCAATCGGCGGGCTCCCCAGTTCCAGACCCGGAGCCGCAATCGGCAGGCTCCCCTGCTCCAGAGCCGCAATCGGCGGGCTCCCCTGCTCCAGAGCCGCAATCGGCGGGCTCCCCAGTTCCAGACCCGGAGCCGCAATCGGCGGGCTCCCCTGTTCCAGAGCCGCAATCGGCGGGCTCCTTTGTTCCAGAGCCGCAATCGGCGGGCTCCCCTGCTCCAGAGCCGCAATCGGCGGGCTCCCCAGTTCCAGACCCGGAGCCGCAATCGGCAGGCTCCCCTGCTCCAGAGCCGCAATCGGCGGGCTCCCCTGCTCCAGAGCCGCAATCGGCGGGCTCCCCAGTTCCAGACCCGGAGCCGCAATCGGCGGGCTCCCCTGTTCCAGAGCCGCAATCGGCGGGCTCCTTTGTTCCAGAGCCGCAATCGGCGGGCTCCCCTGCTCCAGAGCCGCAATCGGCGGGCTCCCCTGCTCCAGAGCCGGAGCCGCAATCGGCGGGCTCCCCTGCTCCAGAGCCGCAATCGGCGGGCTCCCCAGTTCCAGACCCGGAGCCGCAATCGGCGGGCTCCCCAGTTCCAGACCCGGAGCCGCAATCGGCGGGCTCCCCTGTTCCAGACCCGGAGCCGCTGTCGGCGGTCTCCTCAGAGCCTCCTCCAGAGCCGCAGTCGGCGGTCTCCTCAGAGCCTCCTCCAGAGCCGCAGTCGGCGGTCTACTCAGAGCCTCCTCCAGAGCCGCAGTCGGCGGTCTCCTCAGAGCCTCCTCCTGAGCCACAGTCGGCGGTCGCTTCTGAGCCTGTTCCTGAGCTGTCGAGGAGGGGACGGGGTACCCCGTGGGGGTACCTGCTGAAGTTTGGGCGTCATCCTCCTAAGAAGCTGCTTCGCCTGCGGCCCCGCGGCCGGACCCCAGAGCGTCAGCTTCGCCTCCGGCCCCGCGGCAGACCCCCGGAGCGTCGGCTTCGCCTTCGGCCCCGCAGCAGACCCCCGGAGCGTCGGCTTTGCCTTCGGCCCCGCGGCAGACTCCCGGAGTGTCGACTTCGCCTCCGGCCCCGCGGCAGACCCCCGGAGTGTCAGCTTCGCCGCCGACCCCATGGCAGACCCCCAGAGTGTCAGCTTCGCCTCCGACCCCGCAGCCGGCCACCTAAGACTCTGCTCCGTTACCGGATCCTCGGACGGCCTCCAGAACCTCTGCCATTCCTCCGGCCCAGCGGTGGTTCCCCTAAGACGCTGCTTCGTCCCCAGTCCCATGGTCGACCTCCTGAGCATCTGTCTCGCCTCCGGCCCAGCGGTAGGCCCCCTGAGAATCGGCCTCGCTTCCGTCCCAACGGTCGGCCTCCTGAGCATCTGCTACGCTTCAGCTGCCGGTCCCTCGGCCGGCCACCTGAGACTTTGTCCCGCTGCCGGTCCCTCGGCCGGCCACCTGAGACTCTGTCCCGCTGCCGGTGCCACGACCGGCCACCTGAGACGTTGCCCAAAAAATCGTCTGGGTTTTCTTTTGTTTTCGTCCACCGTAAGTGGATCGTTTTTTGTTCTGGACTTTGTTTTTGTTTTTGCCCTCCTGGCCTGTTTCCTCCATCGCCCACTCTGGGTGGGTTGTTTTTTGTTTTCTGGACTCTGTTTTTTGTTCCTGGCCCTCCTTGCCTTAGTGCCCCCTCCGCCCACCCTGGGTGGGTTGTTTTTTGTTTTCTGGACTTTGTTTTTTGTTCCTGGCCCTCCTTGCTTTAGTGCCCCCTCCGCCCACCTTGGGTGGGTTGTTTTTTTGTTTATTTTTTGTTGGACTTTTTCAGGGGGCGTCTGGAATCCGCCCTTGAGGGGGGGGCTCTGTTGGGATCCTCAGGCTTGCACACCAGAGGGCGCCGAGGATCCTCTTCTGTTCTGTGTATTTTTCCCCTAGGGCTGGAATCTTACTGCACACCTGTTGCTAATCCTCTCCAAGAAGACCTCTCCTTTATAAGCTCCTGCCAGACCTTGCTTCCACGCCGCAGTGTTGATCTTAGTTGGTTAGCTTCCTGAGCCTCTTTTAGAGAAGAATCTTAGTTATCTCTAGTGTGAGATCAGATTCTAACTCTTCCTTGTTTCTGCCTCACAGGAATCCTGTCTCTTCGTGAAGCTCTGGATGAGCTTAACCTCCTGTCTCCTCGTGAAGCTCTGGATGAGCTTAACCTCCTGTCTCCTCATGAAGCTCTGGATGAGCTTAACCTCCTGTCTCCTCGTGAAGCTCTGGAAGAGCTGCCTCACAGGCAACCTGTCTCTGGCCTGCAGCTCTAGGTGAGCTTAACCTGCTATCTGCCCTGGTGAGCCAACCTGAAGATTCCTATGTGAATTTTACCTGAAGACTACTATGTGGAGTTTACCTGAAGGTTCCTATGTGGAATCAGCCTGAAGAACCCAATGTGGAAATTCCCCTGTTGTTCTCTGCAATGAGCTGGAAGCTCAGCCTGAAGAATCCTATGTGGTTATTCCCTGTTGTTCTCTGCAGTGAGCTGGTAGCTCAAATCTAGGACTGCCATGCTAAGCCTGAAGCTAGATGCTTAGCCTCTCATGAACTCTGCTAACCAACAGTATCCAGTCCCAGTCAAGACTCCAGTGAACCAGCCCCTGACCAATTCCAGTCCCAGTGCATTAACCTTGTGTTTCTGAACTTTTAAGAAACATTTGAACTTTTTCCCTGCCTCCTCCGTGTGTGTTCTGCATCTTGGGCTTGCCTCCATAACCCATCATGACAGCTTATTCTATTTGGGAAATGGCTTATGCTATTTGGGAATCAGCTAATTCCAGTTGGGAATTGGCTTATGCTATTTGGGAATCGACTCATGCTATTTGGGAATCAGCTTATGCCAGTTGGGAATTGGCTTATGCTATTTGGGAATCGACTTATGCTATTTGGGAATCAGCTTCTGCTATTTGGGAATCGGCTTCTGCTATTTGGGAATCGGCTAATGCCAGTTGAAAATCGGCTTATTCTGTTCGGGTATCGGCTTATGCTATTTGGTAATCAGCTTATGCTATTTAGGAATTGACTTATGCTTCTTGGGAATCGGCTTATGCTATTTGGGAAATGGCTTATGCTATTTGGGAAGGGGCTTATGCCAGTTGAGAATCGGTTTATGCTATTCGGGTATCGGCTTATGCTATTTGTGAATTGGCTTATGCTATTTAGGAATTGACTTATGCTACTTGGGAATTGGCTGATGCTATTTAGGAATTGACTTATGCTACTTGGGAATCGGCTTATGCTAGCTGGGAAATTGGCTTATGCTATTTGGGAATCAGCTTATGCTATTTAGGAATTGACTTATGCTTCTTGGGAATCGGCTTATGCTATTTGGGAAATGGCTTATGCTATTTGGGAAGGGGCTTATGCCAGTTGAGAATCGGTTTATGCTATTCGGGTATCGGCTTATGCTATTTGTGAATCGGCTTATGCTATTTAGGAATTGACTTATGCTACTTGGGAATCGGCTGATGCTATTTAGGAATTGACTTATGCTACTTGGGAATCGGCTTATGCTATTTAGGAATTGACTTATGCTACTTGGGAATCAGCTTATGCTATTTAGGAATTGACTTATGCTACTTGGGAATCGGCTTATGCTATTTAGGAATTGACTTATGCTTCTTGGGAATCGGCTTATGCTATTTGCGAACCGGCACATTCCTCTACTGATGCATGAAATGAATAAGGTCTGCTTTTTATCTAAACTGTCTCAGGCTATTATGCAGTATTCAAATGAGACTAAATAAAGTATTTGTCATAAACATGATTAATGTTTTTAAATCAATGGCAACTAATCCATCCATGTGATGGTGATACAGCAGCACTGCTCTCCTATTCTAGAAGATTTTATCACTAAGTAGAAAATTTCTAAAGAAATTTTGAGGGGGGCCACCTACTGCCCGTTTTGGGAACCGGGCCAATACGGCCCTGGCAAGTGATTTCAGGGCTCCCCAGACAGACTGCTTACGCCTTTGAGGGCTGCTGAGGGAAGGAAAGAGGGCGAGGTCATGGGCAAAGAGAGCTGTGTGCCACTTTGGCTGAAATCTGGGAAATAGACGTGCACAGCGTATGATGCACAAGGGTAATATGGGTTGTCCATATTGAACCACAGTCGGTAAAGCTCAGTTGGCGGGCTCTGCCCGCCTGCTAGGAGCCATTGCAGTGATGAAAAAAATCACCAATGGCGGGCTCCGCCCGCCTGCTAAGAGCCATTGCAGTGATGAAATTACCAATGGCGGGCTCCTTCCGCATGCTCAGAGTCATTGCAGTGATGAAATTACAAATGGCTATGAGCCATATGCCAGAATGTATGAGTGTGTATAAGGAAGAGGCTTTTATTCTGTAGAGTCCCTGTAGTCTTATTTTGAAAGTCTATCATGGATGTGCATCAAAAGATGGGTCATGCCCAGCAGTGATATAGACTCCATTTCCAAATGTTAAATCACTGGTTTTCCATGTTATTAGGTGAATAGTTGCTGTATTACAGAGTAAATGGGAGACTTTTATTGTGAAATTTGCTCTGGGGTGTGTTTTGAAAAGGTTGCTAGAGTCTAATAAAAAGAACCTGGAAGAGTTTGGGTCATAATGTTGAGCCATTTGCATCAATTAATGCATTAGTATAATCTAGAGGCTTTTATTTTGTAGGGTCCCTGGAGTCTTATTTTGAAAGTCCAACAGAGTTGTGTTTAGAGAAAATGTTCAGACCCAGCAATGATAGTTGATGACTTTCCAATCGTTAAATCGCTCTTTTTCCATGTTATTAGGGCAGTAGATGAAGCGGAAATGAGAGGCTATTATTTTGAAATTTGCCATAGGGTGTGTTTTAAACAGTCTCCTAGAGTCTATTCTCTAAAATGGGGTTGAGTTTGGGTCATAATGTTGAGCCATATAGGGCAAGAAATATATGTAAAAAATATAGAGGCTTTTATTTTGTAGGGTCCCTGTAGTCTTATTTGTAAAGTCTATCAGTGCTGAGTGGCAAGGGAAGTGTCATGGACAGCAGTCATATAGTATCCATTTCCCAATGTTAAATCAGTGCTTTCACCCTCCATTAGATTAATATGTGCTGTTTAAAACAGCAGAGGTAAAATCTGTTTGAAGCTTGGTTACCTTGACAACGCTTACAGAGCCTGTCACTGACACAGACCACAGCTGCACTCACTATTGGTTTCTTCTTCTCAGGCTTTTTTGTATGGGAAGAACAGCTCCGAACAAACGACTGCTGAGCAAAAACCGTATGAGTTATTCAAAAAAAAATTTCACCATGAGCATCAGCAATCCTTCGACTCCAACTATACCAACTTTGGTGTATGTGTGTCATTCAGAACAATATTTATGACAAGTTGAAAACACATAGTCTCATTCGTTTTTCTCCCATCTTCAGCTCAAAAAGAATGGAGAAAGGCTGAAACTCTCATCGACTTTAGGTTGGTCTGGAGGGTTTTTAAGGAAAAGTATTAATCCTACTCTAATTCCGAAGACATTGTGTGAGTCCAGAGGTTTCAGCCTACAAACTGACCAAAAATGGTGACTGTAGCTCCAAATATGTGGCCGTGAGGGCGAGAACAAAATGTTTTATCTTAAAAAAACGGCCGCCTCACACTAAGATTTCAGCTGCTGCACTCTAGCAGGCTGCTGCAGAAGCTAACTGTCAGCTAGCTTCCAGGTGCTTACCCTCCGAACAAACGACTGCTGAGCAAAAACCGTAAAAGGTATCTGAAAAATTCTTTCAGTGAAAGCATCATCTATCCTTTGTCTCAGACTGGGGTAACTTTCATGTCTGTAGGTCTTTCACAACCCAAAACGAAGCACAAACAAAATGGTTGGTCCCACCTGCTCCTCCCTTTGTTTTAACTGCAGCACCTCACTCTCACTCACCTTTTACTGTAGCTGCTAAAGCACCCCTCCGAACAAACGACTGCTGAGTAAAAACCGTAAAAGGTATCTGAAAAATTATTTTTATCTAAGCGACAGCTATATCTTGTCTTCAATTGGAGTAACTTTCATGGCTGTAGGTCATCTACAACCTGAATGGGAAGAGAAAGAAAAAATAGTTCGTCACACCTGAGCTTCTAATTGAGCTAGCTGCAGCAGCTCACTCTCCCCCAGCTTTCAGCTGCTTAGAACACCCTCTGAACAAACGACTGCTGAGCAAAAACCGTATGAGTTATTTAAAAAAAAATTTCACCGTGAGCGTCAGCCATCCTTCGACTCCAACTATGCCAACTTTGGTGTATGTGTGTCATTCAGAAAAATATTTATGACGAGTTGAAAACACATAGTCTTGTTCATTTTTCTCCCCACTGCTGCTCCAAAACCAATGAAAAACTGCTCTGATTTTCATCGACTTTAGGTCGGTCTGGAGGGTTTTTAAGGAAAAGTATTAATCCTACCGTAATTCCGAAGACATTGTGTGGGTCCAGAGATTTCATTCTACAAACTGACCAAAAATGGTGACTCTAGCTATAAATATGTGGCCGTGAGGGCGAGTTTAAAATGTTTTTTGGTCTTAAAAAAACGGCTGCCTCACACTCAAGCTTTTCATCGGCTCCACTCTAGCAGGCTGGATTTTGCTAAAACTTTGTGACGCTTGAGGTCTGATTATACAAAAACCGTAGCAGTTATCAACATACCGTCTTCAGTTTTATACAGACGAAGGATTTATCTACAAACTGAGCTTTAAACTGTTTTTCTACGTGAATGTATGCCGACAAAGTGAAGTGCTGTTTTTCTTGCTTCTTTTTACCTCTCCCCATTCATTTCCTATGGGATTTTTTTGCGACGTTTTCGCGAAATAAATATGAGTGATAGTAGTAGGTGGGCCATGCCTTCGGCATGTGGCCCCCCAATTAAACCACCAGCAATGGTTCTCCACAAAGCTATGCCCCCTCCCCTCTGCTCCTCAATCTGAACACCAGAAGCTGCACCTCCAGTCACCAGCACATCGCAGATAACACCTCCCTCATTGAGCTCATCTGAGGGGAACGAGTCCGCCTACAGTTGGGAAATTGATTATCTGGTGACAGTCTACACTCTCGCTGCAAGAATGCTTATTATGAGAGATTCCTGAAGAGTCAATGAGTCGATGCAATCAGCTGGTTTTATTTAGATAGAAAACTTTGAATCAATCTGACTGGATGATCTGGTGAACTGGAAAGTGACCTGAATGACATGATGTGAATTGGAGCTATAGAAATAAACTGAATAGATTTAGAAAGCCGTGACACATGGCATATCTTAAACTTAGAGTTCTAACGTCGGGCATGTAAGCTTTAAAGGGGTCATAGAATGCAAAACTGAATTTCCATTGTCATAGATGAATAACGATAGTTCAGTGGATGAAATGGACGTACAGAGAAGTTCAAACCCCATCAACTCCTCCTTTCTCTGCAAATCTCACAATTCTAGACTTCCACCATAAAACGGGCGAATCCAAACGAGGCACTGAGTAGACGTAACCTCATGGATGTTGCCTTATTTGGTTGTGGCCTGTACTTTTGTCACGCCCCGAAATGTACATCCAGACCAGCCCACTGGTTCAATGGCCCAAGAACATGAATAGAGGTAGATGGAAGACAGAAGTTTAGCTGTTTAGCCTACAGTTGGGTTTACTTCAAGAATTACAAAGCAGGCAGTTTCTCTATTGAAAATGAGCCAGAACCGCAGGCGGAAATGCAGCGTTCCAGTCCAGCAGTCTAAGCGTATAGCAGCATAACTATAGAAATAGCTCAGGATAACCTGAAGGGTTCAGGATCTCAGCTCAGGATCCCATTTCGACACAGATCTTGAACAGAATGATAAAACAAAATGGATTTTTATGTATTAATTTTTCTTAACCTTTAACACACTGTAGCTGAGTATGGTTACTAGGTTCAGGGAGGGAAACATTGAGGGCGAATATGTATGTCTGGTTTGAGCTGATGGTACGGCCCGTGATGGTGACAGGCTCATTATAAATAGCATCTCAACATGTTAAAATACATTGAAATATATTTTCAAATCATTCTTGTTGCATATTTTTATATTTAGCACCTTTCTCTCAGTCTCTGCAGAACTCTGCATTACATTTCTCTGTATGGATAACTTCCCTATACCTCCCATAGGTTTATTCCAAGACATCATTTTCCAGATTGCTTGTCTGTGTGTAAGACTTCATCACCTAAAGCCATTTTCTCATCTGTTGTAAAACACAACTTTGCAATGAAACTACATTTCTGGCCTGGCTGTCTTTCTAATGTAGAGATCCTATTCTGCTCTGGCTCCATGCCTGTTCTTCTTAATTCCCAGATCCAGAAGCAGCTCAATAACCCAAGATGGAGGTATTGCTTATGCAAAGAGCCAGAGGTCATCAGCTGATGACCCTGAATGTTCCGGTGGTTCATCTGCATGGAGCCTGGTGCTTCCCTGCATTAAATCTGAGCTGCTTTGTTTTAAAGGACATTTTTTATAAAATATGTAAAAGTGGCTCTATTATGTGTTAACTTTAAATTTAGATCCAAATGAATATTTGATAATGCTACTACTTCTAATGATAACTAGATAAATAAAATTATGATATTTGTATATAAATTTAATTTGAGTTGAAAATTGTCACAAGCTTGATAAACTTTATTTCCTTTAGAAATCGTCGATCTGAGCTTTACGAGATATGCAGGAGTTGTTTTTCCTCCTCTGAGCTCCTGACTTTACTTCTGTGTTTCATATCCGATTGGCACTCGGTGGCGACGCCTACTAGACTTTCCCTCATGCCAGAACATTCCGTTCCTCGATGTTCCTTCAAGGTGAAGACTTCTGGAGTCTGTTTCCTTTTGAAGTGAGAGCTGCACGGCTGCTTCAGATGGCATCGATTTTGGAAACTTAGCATCTTTTTTTCTCTTCTGTGAAGCAGTAAAACAGAAATAGGAGTCAGAGATGTGCTTCCTATCACAGTGCAGGAGATGTTTGTGTGTGTTCTGTGCTCGTCCTGTTGGATCTCAGTGCTGCATTTGATCCAGTTGACCATAATATTCTTTTAGAAAGACTTGAATATTTTGTTGGAATTAAAGGAACAGCTCTAGACTGGTTTAAATCTGATCTATCTGATCGAATTCAGTTTGTTCATGTTAATGACAGATCTTCCTCATGCTCAAAGGTTACCTGTGGAGTACCACAGGGATCAGTGCTAGGACCAATTGTCTTTACTTTATACATGCTCCCAATTGGTAGAGTTATTAGACAGCATGGGATTAATTTCCACTGTTATGCTGATGATACCCAGCTATATCTGTCTATAATCCAGATGAAGCTAACCCATTACATAGATTACAGGCATGTCTTGAAGACATAAAAACCTGGATGACTCTTAACTTTCTGCTTCTGAATGCAGACAAAACAGAAGTTAAAGCCTTGGGACCAGAGTCTCTGAAAAAGAAGCTGATTAGCCAGTCACTTCATTTGGATGGGATTAAACTGATTTCAGATAATAAAGTAAAAAATCTTGGTGTTATTTTTGATCAGGACCTGTCATTTAAATCCCAGATCAAAGAGGTTTCTAGAATTTCCTTCTTTCATCTGAGGAACATTGCAAAAATTAGAAATCTCCTGTCCAGGGGTGATGCTGAGAAACTAGTCCATGCATTTGTTACTTCAAGGCTGGACTATTGTAATTCTTTACTATCAGGAAGTCCACAAACTGTAGTTAAAAGCCTTCAGCTGATCCAAAATGCTGCAGCCAGAGTTCTGATGAAAATGAAAAAGAGAGATCATATCTCTCCTATCCTGGCTTCTCTTCATTGGCTTCCTGTTAAATCCAGAATAGAATTTAAAATCCTCCTTCTCACATATAAAGCCTTAAATGGCCAAGCTCCATCTGATATCAGAGATCTGATTGTTCCTTATGTTCCTAACAGAGCACTTCGCTCTCAATCTGCAGGTTTACTAGTGGTTCCTAGAATTTCTAAAAGTAGAATGGGAGGCAGATCTTTTAGTTATCAGGCTCCTCTCCTGTGGAACCAACTACCAGTTTTAGTCCGTGAGGCAGACACCCTGTCTACTTTTAAGGCTAGGCTTAAAACTTTCCTTTTTGATAAAGCTTATAGTTAGGGTGGCTCAGGTTATCCTGATCTATCTCTATAGTTATGCTGCTATAGACTTAGACTGCTGGAGGACATAGGGACCCCTTTTTCATCATTCTGCTTCAATCTATCTCTATTCTCCCACTCTGCAGAATCTGTTAGTTCAATCTCTAACGTTCTGCTCTCTCTGCATTTTCTCATAGTAGCTTCATCTGGTCTGTTCCTGTTTGGCTGTGACTCCATCCTGGAGAGAAATATCAGCTGTGCTGCTGCCATCAACACCTTTGTTTCTAGATGTTGGAGTTTGGCCTTTTTTCCAGTGTAGTCCTGTTTCTCTGACTGTGACTAACTGGATGTGCTCTCTTCATCCTCTGACATGGGAGCTACTTGCAAATTTTAACAAAGAAGTAAAAACACAGATTGCATTGTCCAGAACAGCTCCGCCCGCTGCGCTCCGCCCGCTGCGCTCCAGGCATAGCACAGCCTACAACCTCCGCTGTTCCTCCGTCCTCCTACCTTCTCGGAGCTCGAGCAGAGCATTTGCAATATTATTATTAAATTCATAGGAGCGAAACATGCAGAAATGAACTCTTAATTAAATAAGACACATTTAAAAAAATCCCCATCAGCATCCAGCATGTGTTCAATTTGACAAACCGGATCTTCTCGCCGTTCTTTTTCCTGTTTGGTGTGTTTGCAATTACAGATCTTGCCCTCGCCGGCCCAGAGTGGAGCAAAACATAGCTCGGCTCGGTATTTTGACAGAGAAGACGTACGTGGACGATGACGTTTGAAGGAGTAGCGGTGGATGTTAACAGCTGTCATTGATTAACATGACAGGCAAGTACTCCGCATGACGTATGTGAGCGTGGCGGAGCAGAGCGCTGACGGAGGATGTGGAATCTGGGGTTAAGGAATGACGAGCATCCAGCTATGAGGAACGGAACAGGACGGAGACAGAAACAATGGGAGCGCTGAGTAGCTAATAGGGAGCAGGTGTGGACAGAAGTAACTAGAAGGAGCTAAGGGGAAAGGAGAGGACACTAGGGGGCAGCAGAGAATAACCAGATAAATAACCAGAGGATCTAAGAGAAACAAGAAAGAACTTAATAAGACCAAAGGGGAATCAAATTGATGACTACAAATAAAGAATGACCAAGGGGAAAACTGGAGGATAAGAGAAAGAACTGGAGAAGCCACCTTAAGATAAGATAAAGAATAACTAAAAGTAGACCAAGGAATAAATAATACCAAAAATAGTAAAGAAAGGTGAAAACCAGGAAGAGCAAAACTAAAAATACAAAAATGATCTAAATGCAGAAAACACAGAACAAAACAAAGCAAACTGGAGAACCCAAAAAATTAAAAACAGAAACAAGCAGGGAACTGCAGCCAAACCTGAAACTTTAATTCAAAGTTAGTCTTCCATTGATTATTGTGCTGTAGTTTAAAGTAATCGTTCAGGAGGCAGAAATTCTGTTTATTTCTTTAATGTTTTGTTTGGTTTTCAGTTTGTTATCTTGTTTCGCTTTTTCCTGAGTTGTTTGGATTTAAAACCTTCTTCTTTTTAAAAATTTTAACAATGCACTGCTCAATAAAGCATCCTCCCAGTAGGTGGAGCTGCTGCCCACACTTACAGGAAATTACAGTATCAGTCATTTGAAATGGCCCTTCCCAGTCAAATGCCAGCAGAATAGAAGCAAACTTCCCTCCAACTCCCAGTGAAATCCACTCCAACTTCATGCCACTGGAGTGATCCCCCTCTTGCACCTTTTTGTATCTATGCATCTTTTTCTATGTCTGCTTCTGTCTCCTTGAACCCCAGTGGGCCTCAGCAGATGGCCGCTCACACTGAGCCTGGTTCTGCTGGAGGTTTCTTCCTGTTCAAAGGGAGTTTTTCCTCTCCACTGTCGCTGCAAGCATGCTTAGTGTGAGGGATTGCTGAAGAGTCAATGAGTCGATGCAATCAGCTGGTTTTCCTTAGATAGAACATTTTGAATCAATCTGACTGGATGATCTGGTGAACTGGAAAGTGACCTGAGATGACATGGTGGGAATTGGAGCTATAGAGATAAACTGCTAACTAAACTGTTAGTTGATGGTGAACTCATTAATGTTGGGATCTGGAGCGGTACCATCCGTCTCCAGCAGAGTGCGCCATGGATCCTCCTGAAGCTGAGCCTCCAACACACCTGAGGCGCATCTCGTCATCAGGAGGACCTGCAGTATATAACCGGCCTTCAGACCTTGCCTCAATGCTGCAGTGTTGATCCAGTTTGGTTAGCACCTAAGCCTAGAACCTCTAAGTGATCTCCCTAGTGATCAATCAATCTTCTAACCTTCGTTGTCTATGCTTCACAGGAAACCTGTTCCCTTGGAAGCTCTGGATGAGCTTAACCTGCCGAGCCTGCCCTCAGAGCCAAACCTGAAGACTCTCCTCTGGATTCCTCTGCAGCTCTTGGCTAAGAGCTGGAAACCAAGACCCAAGGTCTGCATTCAAGTTAGAAGTAAGACGCTGAAGCGGTTATTGAACTCTGCTGAACAAATCAGTCTCTGGACCCAACAGTTCCTTCCTCAAAGAGAAACCCGGACTCCTCAAGGTAATCTTCTGAAACTTCCAAACGCTAACTCCTCAGTGCCAACGCTAACTGAACTGTCATCCTCGCAGACTCCAGTGAACCAGTCCCCGGCCAGAACCAGTTCCAGTTCACATAATTCATGTGTTTATGTTTTTAATAAACATTCAAAACTTTCCATCTGTTTCCGTGGTGTTCTGCATATTGGGCTTCTCTGAGAACCAATCATGACAGAACACTGCGGCCAAACACAAGGCCCCGCAGATCACCTCCACCGCAGACTGGAAGAGCAGGATGCTCAAATCCAAGGACAGAATCACCATAATCAGATGCTTCAGAGCTATGCTAACCACATGAGCAGTCCTAATGCCACGCCGACAGCACAACCATTTCCGGGTCCAGTTCCGCCTCTGAGGTCACCGGCGGTGACGTCATCACCCGAGTTCCGCCCTAGTCTTCCTGAGAAATTTTCAGGAAATATGAAGGATTGTAAAGGATTTTTGTTCCAATGCCGACTCATTTTTCAGAATTCTCCTGGAAGTTTTCCTACGGACGAAAAAAAAATAACATTTATTCTGTCCCACCTAACAGGAAAGGCCCTTGAGTGGGCTCAGGCCAGGTTTGCCTCCGAAGACAGTATCAGCGATAATTTTTCTGATTTTGTTTCAGAGTTTTCCAAAGTGTTTAACCATGATTCCGACCAGACTATTGATTCTCGTGCTCTGTTAAGTCTTAAACAGGGAGATTCATCAGTTGCTGATTTCTCCATCAACTTCCGGGTTAAAGCCGCTGCTTCCGGATGGAATCAACGGGCTCTTACAAGTGCATTTTTCAACGCTTTAAATGAAAATATCAAGGATGAACTTGCAACCCTCGACGAACCAGAGACTCTAGACGAATTAATCCGCCTAACCATTAGGTTGGATAACAGAATCCGTGCTAGAAACCATTCTAGACGAAGAAATCAAGGTTCTTCTGTGTCAACCCCTGCTTCTAATAATGCTACTTTTTCTTCTGGTCCCACAGAACCCTTCTCTAAGCCATGGTCTAAGACCCAGTCACTTTCTATGCCTGTTCAGGTCTCTCATGCAGTAGAAATGGAAGCTGAACCAATGCAGGTTGGACATACAAGGCTAACCCCTGAGGAAAGACTAAGACGTGTCAGAAGCAAGCTTTGCATCTACTGTGGTGAGACTGGTCATTTCATCGCTTCATGCCCCGCTAAGTTAAAAGCCGGGGCCCGTCAGAAGATCTGAGGAGTCTGACGGGCCATTTAACTTCCGAGAAATCTCCTCGTCTCATGCTCCCAGCTACTTTGTGCTTTTCAGATCAGACTCTCACTTTGTCTGCTTTCATCGACTCAGGCTGTGAACGCAATCTGATTGACTCCAACCTGGTTCAGCAGCTAAATATTGATACTATCCCTTTATCCAAGCCTCTTTGTGTCTCCGCTATTGATGGGAAAAAACTCCACCAAGTCACCCACCAAACACAACCCCTCGAGCTACTAATTTCAGGTAATCACCGTGAAACTCTGACGTTTTTTTGTGCTTCCCTCTGCATGTTCCCCTGTGGTGCTTGGGTTCGAATGGCTGCAACGACATAATCCCCATATAAACTGGGCTGATTGAAGCATGGTCGACCTCATGTCACGAGATGTGCCTTCGTTCCGCAGCTCCCGCTGTAAGGTCTCCTAGAGGTAGGGAGGAGATGGACTCTCCTGACCTTACTTCTGTCCCGTCCGAATACCATGATCTGGCTCCTGTCTTGAGTAAGGTCAGTGCTACGTCTCTTCCACCTCACAGACCATATGACTGTGCGATTGAGCTATTACCTGGCGCCCCTCTACCTAGCAGTAGACTTTACAACATTTCAAAACCTGAACGAGAAACTATGGAGAAATACATAAACGAGTCCCTAGCAGCCGGCATAATCCGCCCTTCTTCCTCTCCGTTGGGTGCCGGATTCTTTTTTGTGGGTAAAAAGGATGGTTCTCTAAGACCTTGTATCGATTACAGAGGCCTTAACCAAATAACAGTAAAAAATAAATACCCACTTCCGTTACTAGCATCAGCCTTCGAACCAGTTCAAGGGGCCACCGTCTTCACCAAACTCAATTTAAGGAACGCTTATCACCTTCTCAGGATTAGAGAAGGTGACGAATGGAAGACTGCCTTCAAAACTCCATTGGGTCAATTTGAATATTTAGTTATGCCTTTTGGTCTCACTAACGCTCCAGCATGTTTCCAAGCCCTGGTCAATGATGTCCTCAGAGACTTTTTGAACGTTTTCGTCTTCGTTTACCTTGATGACATTCTAATCTACTCTAAAGATCTCTCCGAGCATAAGAAACATGTCTGCCTGGTCCTACAGAGATTACTGGAAAACAAACTTTTTGCAAAAGCCGAGAAATGTGAATTTCACAAATCTTCAGTGACCTTTTTAGGGTTTGTGCTCGAGGGCGGGCAGGTTAAGCCATCCGAAGAAAAGATAAAAGCAGTTTTGGATTGGCCAGTTCCTGAAAACCGTAAACAGCTGCAGAGATTCCTGGGCTTCGCCAATTTCTACCGTCGCTTCATCAGGAATTACAGTCAGACAGCTTTACCTCTCACAACTCTAACTTCAGTCAAAAAGACTTTCCAGTGGACCCCCGAAGCTCAAAGCGCCTTTGACAAACTTAAGACTTTGTTTTCCAGAGCCCCCGTGCTAATCCAGCCTGATCCAACCAAGCAATTTATCCTCGAAGTGGACGCCTCTGACTCTGGAGTTGGTGCAGTATTATCACAAAAACTCGATTCTGATCAAAGAGTACATCCTTGTGCTTTCTTTTCTCGTAGACTTTCTCCTGCTGAACAGAACTACGACGTTGGGGATCGTGAGCTTCTGGCCATCAAATTGGCGTTGGAGGAGTGGAGGCACTGGCTTGAAGGAGCTGAACACCCGGTCCTAGTATGGACCGATCACAAGAACTTAGCCTACATCCAATCCGCCAAACAAGCAAACCCACGCCAGTCAAGATGGTCACTCTTTTTCTCCCGTTTCAACCTCATCATCTCTTACAGACCCGGATCCAAAAACACCAAGCCCGATTCTCTCTCTCGTCTCTACTCCGGTGATCAATCCGAGACGCCTGCACCCATTCTCCCGGCATCCTGCACAGTTGGAGTGGTTACCTGGGAAATCACCGACCTGATAAACTCTGCCCTGGCCTCCGAACCTGACCCAGGTAACGGTCCTCCAAACAGAACCTATGTCCCTTCTTCAGTCAGATCACGCTTGATCCAATGGATGCATGCAGCCAAGTTTTCCGCTCATCCGGGGGTAAGCAGAACCATCCATTTAATTTCAAGACGTTTCTGGTGGCCTACTCTACACAAGGACGTGAAGGAGTATGTTCTGGCCTGCCCTGTCTGCGCACTAAACAAGACTTCACATCAACCACCCTCTGGTCTGTTGAACCCACTACCTGTACCTACTCGTCCCTGGTCTCACTTAGCCATCGATTTCGTCACTGGACTTCCCATCTCCCGAGGTATGACAACCATTTTCACCATCATCGATCGATTTTCTAAGTCTTGCCACTTAATTCCTCTCAGAAAGCTCCCCACAGCCTTCCAAACAGCCCAGCTCCTAGTTAAGCATGTCTTTCGACTCCATGGAATTCCTCAGGATATTCTCTCAGACCGTGGTCCTCAGTTTATTTCCCAGGTTTGGAAGGCTTTCTGCGCAGCTCTCAATTGCAAATCTTCTCTAACGTCTGGTTATCATCCACAGTCTAATGGTCAAACCGAAAGAATGAACCAACAGCTCGAGTCCACTCTCCGTTGCCTGACATCTAACAACCCCACCGATTGGAGCCAATATCTCACCTGGATTGAATACGATTGAATACGAGGAGTATGAGCGCTCCCTCCCGTCGACGTCTTCTGGACCGCCAAGAGGCGGTCGTTGAGAGGGGGGTACTGTTGGGATCTGGAGCGGTACCATCCGTCTCCAGCAGAGTGCGCCATGGATCCTCCTGAAGCTGAGCCTCCAACACACCTGAGGCGCATCTCGTCATCAGGAGGACCTGCAGTATATAACCGGCCTTCAGACCTTGCCTCAATGCCGCAGTGTTGATCCAGTTTGGTTAGCACCTAAGCCTAGAACCTCTAAGTGATCTCCCTAGTGATCAATCAATCTTCTAACCTTCGTTGTCTATGCTTCACAGGAAACCTGTTCCCTTGGAAGCTCTGGATGAGCTTAACCTGCCGAGCCTGCCCTCAGAGCCAAACCTGAAGACTCTCCTCTGGATTCCTCTGCAGCTCTTGGCTAAGAGCTGGAAACCAAGACCCAAGGTCTGCATTCAAGTTAGAAGTAAGATGCTGAAGCGGTTATTGAAGTCTGCTGAACAAATCAGTCTCTGGACCCAACAGTTCCTTCCTCAAAGAGAAACCCGGACTCCTCAAGGTAATCTTCTGAAACTTCCAAACGCTAACTCCTCAGTGCCAACGCTAACTGAACTGTCATCCTCGCAGACTCCAGTGAACCAGTCCCCGGCCAGAACCAGTTCCAGTTCACATAATTCATGTGTTTATGTTTTTAATAAACATTCAAAACTTTCCATCTGTTTCCGTGGTGTTCTGCATATTGGGCTTCTCTGAGAACCAATCATGACAATTAATATTTACAGCAGACGTTGATTCTCTGGCCTCCATCAGTAGTGGTGATTGTCATTTTGATTATTCCTCTTTTCATTTGTTTTTTTTTTGTCCAACCACCTCATTCCAGGTCATCGTATTGATTTCCCTGCTTGGCTTTACTGGTCCTTTCCTTCTGCTAACTTCTTTTCAGTCTAAAATCTGCTAGAAGTCGCAGCCATTACCGTGGCGCTAATTAAGCAGATTTACGTCTCTCACCCATGGGGCGCCATTTCTAAAGTTAACCGGTGAAAAAATTAATACTTAGTTTAAAGCTAATACTTTATTTAACAAACTAAATATCTTAATTACAAACTAAATATTTGGTCTGGAGCAAAATATGTATTTATATAAATATTACTAATTTATGCGCACTTGGGGCTAAATATTTAGTTTGCAAACTAAATATTTAGCCCCAAACAGGATATTTATTTAACAAAGTAAGATTATAAATGAATGAATGAATGACATGGGTCATTTTTCTCTTCAAACTTGCTGAATAAGCATAAATACAGTTCCTAATTTTTCACAGATTAACTTTACTAACGGCGCCCCATACTCACCTACAGAGCTGGACTGCACCAGCTTGCCAGGAAAGGAGGGAAAGGAAGACACGTTTATAACAAAATACAAAATGCTCTTAGCTGTCCTGATGGAAAATCAAAAACACATTTTCTAGGTATTCTGGACAGGTTCATCTTTATTTCCCGTTAAATCTCTAAGAATCATTAATTGTAATGTTATTCTGATAAATTCTGAGATTTTATTCAGGTACATGTTGAACAGTCTCACCTTGGAGAAGTTTAACTACATGGCATGTACTTATATAGCACCTTTATTCAAGTCAGGAGACTTGACCAAAGCACTTTACACTACATTCATTCACCCATTCACGCACACGGTGGCAAGCTACATTGTAGCCACAGCTGCCCTGGGGCTCACTGACAGAAGCGGGGCTGCCGTACACTGGCGCCACCGGGCCCTCTGACCACCATGAGTAGACAATGCAGGTGAAGTGTCTTGCCCAAGGACACAACGACACTGAAAGCTTGAACCATCAACCCTTCGATTTCAGGGCAAACTCCTACATCCAACGCCATGGGCCGTGATTGATGAAGCTTCATGATGAAAACTACTACTTTTCAGCAGCTTTCTGTTGAACATAATTTTATTGGATTCTCTTCAGTTTATTTCTATAGCTCCAATTCACATCATGTCATCTCAGGTCACTTTCCGGTTCACCAGATCATCCAGTCAGATTGATTCAAAGTTTTCTATCTAAGGAAAACCAGCTGATTGCATCGACTCATTGACTCTTCAGCAATCCCTCACACTAAGCATGCTTGTAGCGACAGTGGAGAGGAAAAACTCCCTTTGAACAGGAAGAAACCTCCAGCAGAACCAGGCTCAGTGTGAGCGGCCATCTGCTGAGGCCCACTGAGGTTCAAGGAGACAGAAGCAGACATAGAAAAAGCAACTGTCAACCAGGATGAAGAGAGCACAACCAGGCTTGGGTCCTACACACTATCGGAATGAGTAGTGTAGGGTCACAAGACTTCTCTGCTTTCTGGTACATTTTGGATTTTTTAGATCACTTGGTCCCCAAATTACAGTCTTGGAGAAGAGCGTTGGTCTTTAAACAGATGGTGAGGGAATATGTTGGCCATTTGTTCGTCACTTTGGACATGTAGTCTAGAGGGGTTGTTATATCAGATGTATTAATTTAATTTAACTGATGTTACTGTGTGTTTGGTTGTTAGACTCACAGGCAGGATGTCTGATTAAAAGAAAGAGAGACATAAAAGACTTCTTTAAAAGTCAGAGTTACATTCATCGAACTGTGTAACATCCCATCTAAAACACTTTCACTGGATCCATAAAGCAGTAGATCCACTTCAGAATCCTCCTCTGAATTATAAATCTCTCAATATTAATTGTTATCAAAACAAGTGTCATGATTTTATTCAAAGATCTGACCCACATGCAGAAAACCAAACAGAGAGACCAGGGGAAGGTTTAACAAGTTTATTGCGAACTGGTAGAGATGGGTCCAGTGCTGCTCTGAACACTGGTGAACCGGGACTGAAAAATGAAGGGGAAGTTCCTGTGGTTAGTTCAGGCTCAGTGGGAAATTCTAGCTTTGATTTGCAAAAGGGAATAGAGGTAAAGGAGTAAGTTTTCCAGAAAAGGTGTCTTTCTCTGTGCCACTCCTTCACGGACCGAAGGCATCTCACAGTAAATCATTTTCCTTTTCTTTTGATGCATTACTGAGGTGCTGCGCTCGGCGAGAGAGACAGGTGGTCAGGGATTTGAATTAATGCTGATTTTAATCTGTGTAGGTTATAGGAGCTCTGGTTCATTTGGTTGAAGTGAGTGTGCTGTGAAAGCTGCAAGTGGTATTTCTTTCCTCTTTTTTTCTTTTCTTTCATATCCTCTTTTGTTTCTGCTTTAAGATAGTTATAGAATTATTACATTCGACCGCGTGGGGCCACGTGGTTGGGGGCCAGTTTACCACCGAGCATCCTCCCCCCCTTTCTTTTCTTATCACGTGAAGAGGGAGGTCCCTCATTCGTTACATGCCTTCCCCACATACATGCATACTGCTCTGTTGATGCTGTTTTGCTAAAACGACTTCTGCTGCTGTTTGTTTAATGCATTTTAATCATTTACCATTTTTTAAGCTGAATGTATTAATTTTATGTTGATTAATTGCACTGTTATCATACCTGCTGCTATTCCAACGGACTTTAGTGAATGTATTAACACCTGGCCTATTTTGGACAATCTCAGAAGCCAGTTAAACTGACTCTTAGGGTTTTATTCTTTTTATTATCATTATTATTATTTTTTATTCTTTATTTCGACTTCTTTAAACTAGTCATTTAATCCACCTCATGTTTATTTTCTAGCGTGTAGTGTTTGCATAGATGTTAGATTTCTGTAATCCTGAATTATTAGAATAAAGACATCATTGGTTAACTTGTAGTGTGTTTCATATAGCGGACGATTAATCACTCAGGTCAGATCCACCCCCTTTGGTAACAGTGTGAATAAACAGAGATAAAAGCTTCTTTATTGAAAATTAATAGCTCTGCTGATAACTTAGCCTGACTTTAACAGCCGCTCCAGGAACCATCCAGAGGTGAAACCACAAACCCTGGTAAGTAAGCAGATTAAAGCTACAATTATTCAACTAAGAACCCTAAATCGATTTCACCTCATCCATCCATCCATTTTCTTTACACGCTTGTCCCGAGTGGGGTCGCGAGGGGTACTGGTGCCTATCTCCAGCAGTCAATGGGCGACAGTCGGGGTACACCCTGTACAGGTTGCCGGTCCATATCACCTCCGATTTTGAATAGGTTAAATAATTAACTATAACTCCAGTTCTAATTAATCATTTATTCATTATCTGCAGGATATTATTTTGCACAACATATTGGCGTTGTCCCTGGGTGGCCTGAGACTGAAACGTCTTTTTAATGAATAACAGATAAATCATCCAGGCTGCTTTTAGTTAAATAGCTAAAAAATCTACTCCTGCTGAAAATAGAGCGGGTGTGTTTGTGGTGTTGCAGCTACTGAGTCTAGCGGGTTTGAGTAGATTTAACGGCCAGTTAACTGAATCTCAGACTTATAATCCAATAGATAATTGGTGATTTGGGGCTTCAGCTGCGTTATTTGTTGGTTGCTGCTATTCTGAAGCCGTGAGATCAAATTGTGGATTGGTGCATCACAAAGGTTCTTAAAGTCACAGCAACTGGGTCAGAGTAGGCCGCGTTGGCAGAGATTTTTGTCTCCCTCTAGTGGTAGGTTGTGTAATTACAACTACTCAGCGGATTCCAGTGTTTTGAGCTCCAAATTGTGTAGTGCTCTCTTTGGCGCCATCTGGTGGCGTAGGCGTGTCATTGCAACCAAAGTTTGAAAATTCCCAGGCGAAGGCACCTTGTCTCCCCCTGGTGGTTACTTCTGAAATTGCAGCTGAATGGTGTAGAGAAGGAGTGACTTGTTTTTTTTTTTCTTTCTTTCTTTTATGCTGTGTCACTTTTGCTTTCTGTGCTGTGGACAAACAGGGTTTTAATAATTGGAGAGTGGTTAAACTTAAAACTGCAGGTATAAAAAGAAGCAAACCTCAGGTTTAATTGTGCAGCTGCTGCCAACTTTTACCACTTCTGCCAGGTTTTCTAACACTGCATTATCCATTTTGTGTGCAAGAGTTGTTTGTTTAACAGTGTTTTACACATATATATATTTATATATATACACGCACACATCTATATATATACAGTATATTGCACACTATCGAACCCAGCCAATCTTACTTACTGAAAGGTGAGTGATTCAAACCATTAGAAACCCACTGATTTAAACGCAATTGGCAACCTGTCGAATTAAAGAGGAAGTTGCATGTTGAAAGCAACATGGTTACCATTTTATCCGCACGTTCTACACCTGCCGTATAGGTAACAAACCCTACAGTGAACGGAGTGTGTTTGTTTAGTGCGTGTAGTGCTAACAGGGTTAGCGATTTATAGACAGTGTGCTGCGTTTCCTGCTTCGTTTCCCCCTTACGAATCAAATGGATAGGGATCAGGATCAGCAAGCAGTGGGAGCTTCTGCGGCCTCCATCAAAATGGAAGCCCAGAACTTAATAAGCTCAGTGATTTCGTTATCAGAGGACAAACACAGAGCCCTTAATAGTCTTGATCTAGAGGCTTGTGACAGAGAGACTCAGAGACTCATGGAGTCAACTAGGAAGCCAGGGAAAGAAATGCTTATCGCAAACGTGTTTGGTCAACTTGCATTACTGTACCAGAGAAAGTGGCGTGTTCACGCCCGATCTCGTCTGATCTCGGAAGCTAAGCAGGGTCGGGCCTGGTTAGTACTTGGATGTGAGATCGCCTTGGAATACCTGGTGCTATACCTCTCCTTGGGCTGCCACCTTATCGCTGACACCTTTGAGTGTCCCAATGGTCTGGAGCTTTATGCCCCTGGTAGGGTCACCCAAGGCAGACAGGTCCTAGGTGAGGAACCAGACAAAGCGCAGCCTGAAGACCCTTATGATGAGTACGACTTTTGGATTCGGCGTTCCCTCACCCGGACGCGGGTCACCGGGGCCCCACTCTGGAGCCAGGACTGGAGGGGGGCACGATGGTTAGCACCTGGTGGCCGGGCTTTCACCCATGGGGCCCGGCCGGGCTCAGCCCGAAGAGAAAACATGGGTCCCCCCTTACATGGGCTCACCACCCGTGAGAGGGACCATAGGGGTCGGGTGCAATGTGTGTTGGGTGGCGGCTGAGGGAGGGGACCCTGGCGGTCTGATCCTCGGCTGCAGAAGCTGGCTCTTGGGATGTGGAATGTCACCTCGCTGGTGGGAAGGAACCGGAGCTAGTGTGTGAGGCTGAGAGGTTCCGGCTAGAAATAGTCGGTCTCACCTCGACGCATGGTTCTGGTTCTGGAACCAGTCTCCTTGAGAGAGGCTGGACATACTTCCACTCTGGAGTTGCCCACGGTGAGAGGCGCCGGGCATTAGTGGGCATACTTGTTGTCCCCCATCTCTGCACCTATACGTTGGGGTTCACCCCGGTGAACAAGAGGGTAGCCTCCCTCCTCCTATGGGTGGGGGGACGGGTTCTGACTGTTGTCTGTGCTTATGGGCCGAACAACAGTTCAGATTACCCACCTTTCTTGGAGTCCTTAGAGGGGGTACTGGAGGGTGCCCCTCCTGGGGACTCCCTTGTTCTGCTGGGAGACTTCAACGCTCACGTGGGCAATGACAGTGAGACCCGGAGGGGCGTGGTTTGGAGGAATGCCACCCCGATCTGAACTCCAGTGGTGTTCTGTTATTGGACTTCTGTGCTCATCATGGATTGTCCATAACGAGCACCATGTTCAGGCATAAGGGTGTCCATATGTGCACTTGGCACCATGACACCCTAGGCCGCAGTTCGATGATCGACTTTGTCAATGTTTCATCGGACTTGCGGCCGTATGTCTTGGACACTCGGGTCAATAGAGGTGCGGAGCATTCCACTGACCACTGCCGGTGGTGAGTTTTCTACGGTGGTGGAAGAGGATACCGGTCAGACCTGGCAGGCCCATACGTGTTGTGAGGGTCTGCTGGGAACGTCTGGCGGAGTCCCCTGTTAGGTGGGGCTTTAACTCCCATCTCCGGCAGAACTTCGAACACATCCAGGGGGAGGTGGGGGACATTGAGTCTGAGTGGACCATGTTCCGTTCCTCCATTGTCGAGGCGGCTTATCTGAGCTGCGCCCGCAAGGTTGTCGGTGCCTGTCATGGCGGCAACCCTCGAACCCGTTGGTGGACACCTCCGGTGAGGGAAGCTATCTGGTTGAACAAGGAGTCCTATAGGGCCATTTTGGCCTGTGGGACTCCGGAATCAGCTGATGGGTACCGGCGGGTGAAGCTCGGGTGGTTGCTGAGGCAAAAACCCGGGTGTGGGAGGAGTTTGGACAGGCCATGGAGAAAGACTTCCGTACAGCTCCGAAGCGATTCTGGTCCGCCATCGGCGTCTCAGGAGGGGGAAGCAGTGCAGCACCAACACTGTTTATAGTGGGGATGGTGTGCTGCTGACCTCGACTCAGGATGTTGTGGGTCGGTGGGCTGAATACTTTGAAGACCTCCTCAATCCTACCAACATGCCTTCCATTGAGGAAGCTGGGCCTGGGGACTCTGGGCTGGGCTCTCCAATCTCTGTGGGCGAGGTCGCCAAGGTGGTTAAAAAGCTCCTCAGTGGCAGGGCCTCGGGGGTGGATGAGATCTGCCCGGAGTTCCTCAAGGTCCTGGATGTTGTAGGGTTGTGTTGGCTGACGCAACTCTGCAACATTGCATGGACATCGGGGGCAGTCCCCCTGTATTGGCAGACTGGGGTGGTGGTCCCCTTATTAGAAAAAGGGGGACCGGAGGGTGTGCTCCAATTACAGGGGAGTCACACTCTTAAGCTTCCCAGGCAAGGTCTATTCGGGGGTGCTGGAGAGGAGGGTCCGTCTGATAGTCGAACCTCGGATTCAGGAAGAGCAGTGGGGTTTTTGTCCTGGTCGTGGAACGCTGAAACCAGCTCTACACCCTTAGAAAGGTTCCTGGAGGGTGCATGGGAGTTCGCCCAACCAGTCTACATGTGCTTTGTGGACTTGGAGAAGGCGTTCGACCGTGTCCCTCTGGGAGCCCTGTGGGGGGTTCTCTGAGAGTACGGGGTGCCGGGCCCTTTGATACGGGCTGTCAGGTCCCTGTATGACCGCTGTCATACAGTCTGGTCGTAATTACCGGCGGTAAGTCGGTCTCGTTTCTGGTGAGATTTGGACTCCACCAGGGCTGCCCTTTGTCACCGATCCTGTTCATTACCTTCATGGACAGAATTTCTAGGCGCAGCCAAGGTGTTGAGGGGATCCATTTTGGGTGGCTGGGCTCTCCCTTAGAGATAGGATGAGAAGCTTGGTCATCTGGGAGGGACTCGGAGTAGAGCCGCTGCTCCTCCACATCGAGAGGAGCCAGTTGAGGTGGCTCGGGCATCTGGTTAGGATGCCTCCTGGAAGCCTCCCTGGTGAGGTGTTCCGGGCACGTCCCACCGGGGGGAGGCCCCGGGGAAGACCCAGGACACGCTGGCGAGACTATGTTTTTCGGCTGGCCTGGGAACGCCTTGGGGTTCCTCCTGAGGGGCTGGAAGAAGTGGCTGGGGAGAGGGAAGTCTGGGCCTCCCTAAGCTGCTGCCCCCGCGACCCGACCCCGGATAAGCGGAGGAAGATGGATGGATGGATGGATGGATGGATGGATGGATGGATGGAGAAAGTCCCAGTTAGAAACAGAACTGCGCCTGAAGGCCAAAGAACTGCATTTAGGAGCTGAAGAAAGGGCAAGGTAGGCAGAAGAGGATTGGATGGCGACCTCCAACGTCCTGAAAGAACGGCAAAGGGGGGTAGCTCCCTGTCCGCAGGACAAAGAGTCGGACGAAGGGTCAGACGAAGGGTCAGATGAAGGGTCAGACGAAAGATCAGAAGAAAGAACAGAAGGTTCCCAGAAGAGAGAAAAAAGCGAACACACCCCTGCTTTAGATATGGTTAATAGAAGGGGCACCAGGGGAGATCCTCCTCTGGCAGCCACAGAGCAGAGAGCTAACATGAGGGAGCAGGGAAGGTTCGGTAGTGTAGTGCATAGTTCCACCCAGCAGAGCAGCTGCAGCAGCAGAGAGCTTTCCAGGATTGAAGGAGTTCACAGAATGGAGAGGACAGTGGGTTCCCAACAAGGTACAGACCAGAGATGAGCCGATATAACAGACAACCTGACCAGAGGAAGCTTAAGAAGGAGGGTGAAGGAAGAGACCAGGATGAGAAGCTAGTGCAGTCAGCCATGAAGGAGATGGAAGCTAACCTCCCTAGGTTGTTACAGAAATATATATATATATATACGTATATATATATATATATATATATATATATATATATATATATATATATATATATATATATATATATATATATATATATATATATATATATATATATATATATACATATATATATATATATATATATTATGTTATTTGTTTTATTATATTTTATAAACCTAAAATCAGTAGTCCAGCGAACACTTATTCTGTATTTTAAATCCGTTTTGAGGAGTTGCAGCTGTTTTTATTTATTTTAATATTTGTCTTTTTTTTATTGCAGCATTCTTACTGTTGTGTTTTTTTTTTTTTAGGTAGACAAATTTAAGATCTGTCCAGGGACAACAGATGAAAAATAGCCTTTTGGCTAATTGTGGTGCATTTGCAGGAATGCTTTTTAATGTACAGTCCCTGTCAAATGAATAAATTAACTTAAAATTACATTCCAGGGCTGTCAGACGGCTCTCAGAGCTTCCTGCAGTAGAGCCTGATCTGGGCTCAGGTGGAAAAAGCTTGAAATGAATGCATGAAGGGATAAAAAGAGGAGATATTTCCTCCTAGGTAGAGAGGAAGCAACCTGTTGAATTCCCTGCTGCCTGTTGCTCTGCTGCATCCACTCCTTCCATTTGTTTTACAGCTGCAGTCGCCACTAGAGGGCACTACAGCGCCATGGGCAGGAGCTTCTGCCCCTGAAGCACCCCACCAATAGAATCTCTCAGATTGGAATGTTTGACTTGCAGAAAGGAAACTGCTTTCCTGTTGCTTTGCTGCGCTGCGTCTCCATCAGCTTCTCTTTGTTCTGACTGACGGTTTAAAAAGCCATCATCATCATCATCATCATCATCATGGCAGACATGAGTGGATGTGTGTGTCTCTGTGATCTGCATCTTCAGAGAAGGACTTAGCAGGCCAGGCCTCCGGCTGGCATCAGGAGCAGCTTAGATGGACCCGGAGGACACCGCTGTCATTTCTTTCCCCTCCATCTGCCTGAGCTCCTGCAGGAGCCGCTGGACGTTCAAACTGAGCTCCTGCAGGAGCCGCTGGACGTTCAACCTGAGCTCCTGCAGGAGCCGCTGGACGTTCAACCCGAGCTCCTGCAGGAGCGGCTGGACGTTCAACCCGAGCTCCTGCAGGAGCCGCTGGACGTTCCTCCTGAGCTCCTGCAGGAGCCGCTGGACGTTCAACCTGAGCTCCTGCAGGAGCCGCTGGACGTTCAACCTGAGCTCCTGCAGGAGCGGCTGGACGTTCCTCCTGAGCTCCTGCAGGAGCGGCTGGACGTTCCTCCTGAGCTCCTGCAGGAGCGGCTGGACGTTCCTCCCGAGCTCCTGCAGGAGCGGCTGGACGTTCCACCTGAGCTCCTGCAGGAGCGGCTGGACGTTCCTCCCGAGCTCCTGCAGGAGCGGCTGGACGTTCAACCTGAGCTCCTGCAGGAGCGGCTTGACGTTCCACCTGAGCTCCTGCAGGAGCGGCTGGACGTTCCTCCCGAGCTCCTGCAGGAGCGGCTGGACGTTCCTCCCGAGCTCCTGCAGGAGCGGCTGGACGTTCCACCTGAGCTCCTGCAGGAGCCGCTGGACGTTCCACCTGAGCTCCTGCAGGAGCGGCTGGACGTTCCTCCCGAGCTCCTGCAGGAGCGGCTGGACGTTCCACCTGAGCTCCTGCAGGAGCGGCTGGACGTTCCTCCCGAGCTCCTGCAGGAGCGGCTGGACGTTCAACCTGAGCTCCTGCAGGAGCGGTTGGACGTTCAACCTGAGCTCCTGCAGGAGCCGCTGGATGTTCAACCTGAGCTCCTGCAGGAGCGGCTGGACGTTCAACCTGAGCTCCTGCAGGAGCCGCTGGACGTTCAACCTGAGCTCCTGCAGGAGCGGCTGGACGTTCAACCTGAGCTCCTGCAGGAGCGGCTGGACGTTCCTCCCGAGCTCCTGCAGGAGCGGCTGGACGTTCAACCCGAGCTCCTGCAGGAGCGGCAGGACGTTCAACCCGAGCTCCTGCAGGAGCGGCTGGACGTTCCTCCTGAGCTCCTGCAGGAGCGGCTGGACGTTCCACCTGAGCTCCTGCAGGAGCGGCTGGACGCTCCACCTGAGCTCCTGCCGGAGCGGCTGGACGTTCCTCCCGAGCTCCTGCAGGAGCGGCTGGACGTTCCACCTGAGCTCCTGCAGGAGCGGCTGGACGTTCCTCCCGAGCTCCTGCAGGAGCGGCTGGACGTTCCACCTGAGCTCCTGCAGGAGCGGCTGGACGTTCCTCCCGAGCTCCTGCAGGAGCGGCTGGACTTTCAACCTGAGCTCCTGCAGGAGCCGCTGGACGTTCAACCCGAGCTCCTGCAGGAGCGGCTGGACTTTCAACCTGAGCTCCTGCAGGAGCGGCTGGACGTTCCTCCCGAGCTCCTGCAGGAGCGGCTGGACGTTCCACCTGAGCTCCTGCAGGAGCGGCTGGACGTTCCTCCCGAGCTCCTGCAGGAGCGGCTGGACGCTCCACCTGAGCTCCTGCAGGAGCGGCTGGACGCTCCACCTGAGCTCCTGCAGGAGCGGCTGGACTCTCCACCTGAGCTCCTGCAGGAGCCGCTGGACGTTCAACCTGAGCTCCTGCAGGAGCAGTTGGACGTTCAACCTGAGCTCCTGCAGGAGCCGCTGGACGTTCAACCTGAGCTCCTGCAGGAGCGGCTGGACGTTCAACCTGAGCTCCTGCAGGAGCCGCTGGACGTTCCTCCCGAGCTCCTGCAGGAGCGGCTGGACGTTCAACCCGAGCTCCTGCAGGAGCGGCTGGACGTTCAACCTAAGCTCCTGCAGGAGCCGCTGGACGTTCAACCTGAGCTCCTGCAGGAGCGGCTGGACGTTCAACCTGAGCTCCTGCAGGAGCAGTTGGACGTTCAACCTGAGCTCCTGCAGGAGCCGCTGGACGTTCAACCTGAGCTCCTGCAGGAGCGGCTGGACTTTCAACCTGAGCTCCTGCCGGAGCGGCTGGACGTTCCTCCTGAGCTCCTGCAGGAGCGGCTGGACGTTCCTCCTGAGCTCCTGCAGGAGCGGCTGGACGTTCCTCCCGAGCTCCTGCAGGAGCGGCTGGACGTTCCACCTGAGCTCCTGCAGGAGCGGCTGGACGTTCCTCCCGAGCTCCTGCAGGAGCGGCTGGACGTTCAACCTGAGCTCCTGCAGGAGCGGCTTGACGTTCCACCTGAGCTCCTGCAGGAGCGGCTGGACGTTCCTCCCGAGCTCCTGCAGGAGCGGCTGGACGTTCCACCTGAGCTCCTGCAGGAGCGGCTGGACGTTCCTCCCGAGCTCCTGCAGGAGCGGCTGGACGTTCAACCTGAGCTCCTGCAGGAGCCGCTGGACGTTCAACCCGAGCTCCTGCAGGAGCCGCTGGACGTTCAACCTGAGCTCCTGCAGGAGCGGCTGGACGTTCAACCTGAGCTCCTGCAGGAGCGGCTGGACGTTCAACCCGAGCTCCTGCAGGAGCGGCTGGACGTTCAACCCGAGCTCCTGCAGGAGCGGCTGGACGTTCCTCCTGAGCTCCTGCAGGAGCGGCTGGACGTTCCTCCTGAGCTCCTGCAGGAGCGGCTGGACGCTCCACCTGAGCTCCTGCAGGAGCGGCTGGACGCTCCACCTGAGCTCCTGCAGGAGCGGCTGGACTCTCCACCTGAGCTCCTGCAGGAGCCGCTGGACGTTCAACCTGAGCTCCTGCAGGAGCAGTTGGACGTTCAACCTGAGCTCCTGCAGGAGCGGCTGGACGTTCCTCCCGAGCTCCTGCAGGAGCGGCTGGACGTTCAACCTGAGCTCCTGCAGGAGCGGCTTGACGTTCCACCTGAGCTCCTGCAGGAGCGGCTGGACGTTCCTCCCGAGCTCCTGCAGGAGCGGCTGGACGTTCCACCTGAGCTCCTGCAGGAGCGGCTGGACGTTCCTCCCGAGCTCCTGCAGGAGCGGCTGGACGTTCAACCTGAGCTCCTGCAGGAGCCGCTGGACGTTCAACCCGAGCTCCTGCAGGAGCCGCTGGACGTTCAACCTGAGCTCCTGCAGGAGCGGCTGGACGTTCAACCTGAGCTCCTGCAGGAGCGGCTGGACGTTCAACCCGAGCTCCTGCAGGAGCGGCTGGACGTTCAACCCGAGCTCCTGCAGGAGCGGCTGGACGTTCCTCCTGAGCTCCTGCAGGAGCGGCTGGACGTTCCTCCTGAGCTCCTGCAGGAGCGGCTGGACGCTCCACCTGAGCTCCTGCAGGAGCGGCTGGACGCTCCACCTGAGCTCCTGCAGGAGCGGCTGGACTCTCCACCTGAGCTCCTGCAGGAGCCGCTGGACGTTCAACCTGAGCTCCTGCAGGAGCAGTTGGACGTTCAACCTGAGCTCCTGCAGGAGCCGCTGGACGTTCAACCCGAGCTCCTGCAGGAGCGGCTGGACGTTCAACCTGAGCTCCTGCAGGAGCCGCTGGACGTTCCTCCCGAGCTCCTGCAGGAGCGGCTGGACGTTCAACCCGAGCTCCTGCAGGAGCGGCTGGACGTTCAACCCGAGCTCCTGCAGGAGCGGCTGGACGTTCAACCTGAGCTCCTGCAGGAGCCGCTGGACGTTCAACCTGAGCTCCTGCAGGAGCGGCTGGACGTTCAACCTGAGCTCCTGCAGGAGCCGCTGGACGCTCCACCTGAGCTCCTGCAGGAGCCGCTGGACGTTCAACCTGAGCTCCTGCAGGAGTGGCTGGACGTTCAACCTGAGCTCCTGCAGGAGCGGCTGGACGTTCAACCCGAGCTCCTGCAGGAGCGGCTGGACGCTCCACCTGAGCTCCTGCAGGAGCGGCTGGACGTTCAACCCGAGCTCCTGCAGGAGCGGCTGGACGCTCCACCTGAGCTCCTGCAGGAGCCGCTGGACGTTCAACCTGAGCTCCTGCAGGAGCCGCTGGACGTTCAACCTGAGCTCCTGCAGGAGCGGCTGGACGTTCAACCTGAGCTCCTGCAGGAGCCGCTGGACGCTCCACCTGAGCTCCTGCAGGAGCCGCTGGACGTTCAACCTGAGCTCCTGCAGGAGCGGCTGGACGCTCCACCTGAGCTCCTGCAGGAGCGGCTGGACGTTCCTCCTGAGCTCCAGGAGCCGCTGGATGATCCACAGGTGGTGGTGGTGGTGGTGGGGGGGTGGTGGGGGGGTGGGGGGGTTGACATCAACAGGCTGCTCATTGTTCTGGTTTTAACCGCCTCCACCATTACACCGTCCTCTCTGCCTCTTCAATGTGTCTTCAGGGTGGATGTTGGTGTCTGGCTGCATTTATTCACCTGTTTCCTCCATCTTTGCTCTTTCTTTAGGGTCAATCAGGAGCAGCTCCTGTTTTCTAATGGGACGCAGTTTTTCTATGTTTTCTAGACAGAAACTGGTGAAAACATTATTTAATCCCTCATTAATGTTGATGTGGGGGGGGGGGGGGATCTAATGATTGTGTGGCTTTCTGGCTCCGTCAGACTTTCATCGCTTCCACAGGAGCATCTCGGAGAGGCTCTATCTGCCGATTTCATTTCCTCTCTCTCTCTCTCTCTCTCTCCCTCTCTCTCTCTCATCCTTCCTCACCCCCACCTTTCCATCCTCACCCCCCCCCTCCACACACCTCTGTATCCCTCTCTCTACCGCTCTCTCACTGATGCTACATCACACCGCACCGTCTCACAGCTTCATTCTCTTCCATCCATCTGCTCTCCTGGTCGCTCCAGCTGTCAGCAACCCTTTGCTGTGGCTGGAAGGAAAGAGAGACAGAGAGAGACAGAGAGACAGAGAGAGACAGAGAGAGACAGAGAGACAGAGAGAGACAGAGAGAGACAGAGAGAGACAGACAGAGAGAGAGAGAGAAGGGAAAGGAGGAGAAGATCTTTTGTTCAGCCACTCGTCCCTCTCTGTAGCAGCATCAGGACCACCGCTGCCGTTCCTGGATCCTCCGACTCCAGCCTCCCTCCTTTCTCCTCTGGGAGAGCATCCAGTAAATGGGTGGGGGTGGGGGGTTGGGGGTATCAGCGCCCCCCCGCTTTGTTGCGGACCCTCAGGAAGGATGGGGGGTGAATTTTAGGAGAAAGGCATCTGGACGCTGGGGGAGTCGGCAGAGATGAGGGTAAGAAGCACTCGGGGGAACCTTTTTCCTTTTTTCCACTTTTTTGAGTCTAAGTTTGATTTTCAAAGGTTTTTTCTAGGAGACTTTCCAGAGTTTGTTTGACTTTTGTGGAACCAGCGGAGCCGAATGGACCCGGGGCCCCCGGATCCTTCCCACATGTTCCTCCTTTAGGAGCCAAACTGCACGAGCAGCGACACGCTGACGTATCTGTAGAGCAACCTGTAGGGGAGCGTCAGCTCAGGTGTGAATGAAGGGAAAGGGGGTGGTGGGGGGGCTCACAGAATAATGGGAGGCGTCCCATGGGGGGCTTCCTCTGAACTATCAATGATACCTGCCCCCCCCCCAACAGATGGCCAGGGCTGGAGTCCGGCGGAATGCGTGATGGTGTGTGTTCTGCTGTGGGTGGTAAATCCCCACGCTATGCAGCCTGGGGGGAGATGTCAGTCTGGGTGTTAGAGTGGTGGGGGGGGGGGCATCCATCCATTTTAACCTGAAGACAAAAATAGGGAAAAGATTTCAGTTTTTCACAGATAGCATCTTTCTTTTTGTTGTTTGTGTTACTTTTTTTCACCAATCTGTTGCTTTCTCCACCCCCCCCCCCCCCCCCCCCCCCCCCCCGCCACCCCCTATTTAAACTCTGTTAGATCGCAGTGTTTATATCCAATAATCCCATTACATTCCACAAACAATCCACCCAGTTTGGTTTTTAGTTTACAGCAGTAGCCTAATCGGGTCATAGGGGAATCGCACCAACAACCTCATCCCCTCCCGCCCTACTATCCATGCAGTAGTTGTAAATATTGATTAGCAGGCTGGACGATGGCCGTAGTTGTGGATGGGCTCAGCTGGAGCGTGCTCTCTGTATTGCTTTCCATGCATTATTCATGACGCTGCTGCTGCAGCATTTAGGCTCGTTGGTGTTAATTTCCAAATAAAGACGCCACTCAGTTATCGCACGGCGACGTTCGCATCAAAAAACGTCATTCACCAATTTCCAATATTTGGTGTAAAAATCCAGCAGCTGATGGTGATTAGTCCACGACTGAGCTGCAAACAAAGGGAAAAATGTAAAAATCAAAGAAATTAGCTCCTTGCTCCCCCCGGTGTTCTCCTGGGGGGGGAGGATGTAATTAATGGGGAGAACAGAGCTATTGTCACGCCACAGCGGTTCTGATCTGACCTCCCTCACCTCCTGTCATCCCAACATGTGCGCCCCCACCCACATCAATCCCCCCATCTTCACCATGAAGCCTTCATAACCCCAAACAGATCTGACAGCGAGGCGCCGGCGCTGCAGGAACCTTGACGGACGACGCTGCTGGATCTGGACGTCCAGGAAGCAGCGGCCATGGCTCAGGTAAGACGCTGGATGTCACTACCTGATCGGCACCGGCAACTCGTCCGTACCTTCAGCTCATTGGCACAACCAGATATACATCCTCGATTTTACATTTTCTCCTCCCTAAAAACAGTAAGCCTACTTAAATATAATATATCAAAGTTAATTATGTATTTCCTGAGAAAATTTTTCCAGAACCTACCTTTTCTAGCAGTGGATTTAAGCATAAATCTGTTTTTTTTTCAGCTTTATGTTTTCCTTTTGTGTTAACATTATTGTATATAGTGTGTAATCTAAAGAAAGAATTAACTAAAATCTGAGCGTGGCCAGAGGTAGCCACGGCCAGCATGTGCAATGCCCTGGCCACACACTGGCCGCTGCACTGGCCGCCCCACTGGCCGCCCCACTGGCCAACCCACTGGCCACCCCACTGGCCGCCCCACTGGCTACCGCACTGGCCACCCCACTGGCCGCCCCACTGGCCGCCCCACTGGCCGCCCCACTGGCCAACCCACTGGCCACCCCACTGGCCGCCCCACTGGCTACCACACTGGCCACCCCACTGGCCACCCCACTGGCCGCCCCACTGGCCGCCCCACTTGCCACCCCACTGGCCGCCCCACTGGCCACCCCACTGGCCGCCCCACTGGCTACCGTACTGGCCACCCCACTGGCCACCCCACTGGTCGCCACACTGGCTACCGCACTGGCCACGCCACTGGCCACCCCACTGGCCGCCCCACTGGCCAACCCACTGGCCACCCCACTGGACGCCCCACTGGCTACCGCACTGGCCACCCCACTGACCAACCCACTGGCCGCCCCACTGGCTACCGCACTGGCCACCCCACTGGCCGCCCCGGTGGCCACCCCACTGGCCGCCCCACTGGCCGCCCCACTTGCCACCCCACTGGCCGCCCCACTGGCCACCCCACTGGCCGCCCCACTGGCTACCGTACTGGCCACCCCACTGGCCACCCCACTGGTCGCCACACTGGCTACCGCACTGGCCACGCCACTGGCCACCCCACTGGCCGCCCCACTGGCCAACCCACTGGCCACCCCACTGGCCGCCCCACTGGCTACCGCACTGGCCACCCCACTGACCAACCCACTGGCCGCCCCACTGGCTACCGCACTGGCCACCCCACTGGCCGCCCCGGTGGCCACCCAACTGGCTGCCCCACTAGCCGCTCATTTGCCACCTCACTGGCCACCACACTGGCTGCCGCACTGGCCGCCGCACTGGCCACCCCACTGGCTGCTCCACTGGCCGCCCCACTGACCGACACACTGGCTGCTGCACTGGCCGCCCCACTGACCGACACACTGGCTGCTGCACTGGCCGCCCCACTGACCGACACACTGGCCGCCCCACTGACCGACACACTGGCCGCCCCACTGACCGACACACTGACGGCAGCTTCACCACTATAGTCGATTCAAACCCTGAAATGATGGCTTCCAGCTACAGTGGCCACCCTAAGGTTTTTTGCAGGCCCCATCTGACTCTCCCTATGAAACATTTCTGGAGGTGCTGCTGATGATGACGTCAGACAGTTTATTGAAGAAAATGTAAAAAGCATCAAATTGTCTCAAAAAAGACGTAAAACATTTTAAGGTGCGTATTAGTATTCGTTAGTGAGTTAAGGATAGAAATGAGTAATTTTAGAACCATAAGGACATTATTTATTAAAACCTGGATGTTTATCTGGTTGTGAACATGAGCCGATGGTACGGATCGTGCTTCAGGTAGGATGGGGTAGTGACACCGGGTTTCAACAAACCTGCTCTATCCTCCTGTCGCCACCCAAACTCTGTGCACGGAGGGGAGGGGGCGGGACACATCTTCTTCTGCTTCTCCTTGAACCACGCCGCTGGCTCGGACCATAAACGCCTCCATTCCGTGCAGAGGAGCCATTGATGGAGCCTTGCCTGGCACTGCAAGGCGTCTTCGATCAATGCTACTGCCCACTTCTCTCTATCTCTGTGTCTGTTTGCCTCTGGAGCATGACGGGGGGTCTGCTGGTGGTGGAGGCGGTGGCCGTGGTGGTGATGCTGATGATGCGAAGGCAGTGGCGCTGCTAACTTGGTTTCTGGCTTATCTCCCCGTGTTTTCTGAACGACTCTCTTCGGTGACGGGTATTCTTGGGTGGATAATACGGATCACGTTGTTATTGCTTAAGAATACGCGTAGTTGAGGAGAGTCCCCCTCTTCGCCAAAAACCATCAACACCCCAAAGCCCTAGACACCCCCCCACCTCACCCTGCCTCACCTTCCAAATCCGCTAAGGCGTCCGGGTCTGTCAGGCTAGGTGAGCTCAAACCACAAACAGAAAGAGGTTCTGTTCGCCTTCATTTCCTGTCTGCCAGCTTCAGTGTGGCGTCCCCCCATGCATTGGTTGGTTTGTCTCAGTCTCCATGGTGATGGGCGCTGCATTGTGCTTTGTGCTTGACCCTCTATGTTTACTGTTGCCTTGAGATAAAAGCCACTCTTTGATTGACGTTGAAGAAAAGAGTGAGAGTGCGTCTCCCTCTGCATGAGCTGCATGAGCTGCATGTCCAGCATGGCGGCCTGCGCGCGTCTCTGCATGGCCATGTCTACACGTAACGCCGCCTGGAGTTTCTTTGGCCTCATCAGAAACGTTGCTGTTTCATGAATGTTTGCGACACTGAGAGGCTGCTTCCCTCAGGCTGGCAAGCATGAGGGAATCAGGCAACGTGCAACAGGCTACTTCCACTGCTTCTAAGTGAGGTCATCAGTTTCTGCAGCATTACTGAGACAAATCATTCAATTCTGACAGTTTTATACCTGATCAGAGAAAACCTGCTGCTGATTTCTGTGGATTAGCAGGCTGCGGTCAGGCTAAACGACGGGCTGCAAAACATCTCAATACAAAAAAAAAATGGAAGCAAACAGGTTAGACGGTGCTGGCAATGAATTTAGGCTGAGTTTTGTGCAAAGATAAGATTGAACTGAGAGGTGAAAGTTAATGCAAAGACTTCTGTTGCATTTTTAAAAGGGGGGCCAAGCATCAACCGATGTAGACAGAGGGGCGGCACCACAACCTCAGGGTCAGTCTACACTGTCCCTACAGGAATTAATAATTAGAACATCCATATTTTCTAAATAAAGACTTTCCTAGAGATTTGCTAACAAATAGACGCATATGTTTAAGCACCAGTGCTTCCTAGATAGAAGGTATAGTAGATACAATTTACTTACCTACTTTTATCAATAATAATTCTGCATACAATTTGAAATAACAATTAGTAATATCTACATGAATTGACAATTTAATAGGTTTTTATTAAAATTGTTATTTATCTCTGATTTCACTGAAGATCCTAGATGATTTGCAGAGACGCATCATTTTCTCTTTACCCCATAAAACACAACATCTAGTTCTGAAAAGAGCAGGAATTCTGTACTAATCATCTCTAACGTTAGTACATTGATGTGCATCATTAACTGCAGTGTTTTAGTTTTCAAGTAATTATTAATATGTGAATAAAAATTAATGTTTTGAATATTCCACTGGACAGTATTACTGCCGCCACTGTATTAGTGGGAAAAAAGGGTAGGGGTGACCAATGATTGGCTGAGGGTGGCCATGGCCACCCCTGGCCCCCCATCTAGCTCCGCCCCTGCTCTGGTGACGTTTAACCCTTTAAAGCCAACTGTATCATATCTGATAGATGAGTGTTTGAGACCTCTGCATGATCAGTGAGATATTTTTGATATCCAGACTTAATCATACAGACGCATCTAGTGAGCAAAAAACATATCAAAGATAATACAGAAATGCGCAAAATAGATGCAAATAAATCATCTTATTTAACCTATATATAATTATTTTTTATGTCATTTGTCAGAAAGTTGATTTGGATCAATTCATCATTTAGCGCTGCAGATCAATCAAAGCTTTTTCTAAAAACATGGCGGCCCGTCAGGCACGCAGGCCTCGTTAGTCCCCGCCCATTTTTGCATTGCTTGTGTCTGGAGCTTCTTTTAGCACATCTGGATCAGATACATCTGGGTAACACTGCAGGAGCTGCGCTGCTTCCTGTATATACCATCGCATTAAGAAAGGCTGAAAGAACGAACCACCTAAAATACATGGAGGATCCATTCACCTGTCACCCCCCCGCTGGGGGACTCCTCAGGTGTTCTGGAGCAGCTTGTTGGATGCTAGGCTTGAGCTAATTATGATAAATAAGACACTGAAAAATAGAATAAATGAAGGATTTCTATCTAAATCACCTGATCATGATGGGTTCACCGCCGTGCTCTGCTTACAGAGTTAACCCTCTGTTCAACCACAGCCAAGCTGCCTCCTAATTTCCCTCTTTTTCATGCAAATGGCAGCTCAGACGCCGTTTGTCGCAGCCTTAAGTAGCGTTAGCGTCGAGCCTTTCTCTCTCACACCCCGCTGACACCCGGGAAACGTGTGAGGAGCAGGTGACCTCTGTGTGTGTGCTGAGGAGGGCTGCCCCTGCTGTCAGGGTGGCGCGTTATGAATATGGATCCCCTCTTCAGCTTTAACTCCCATGTATAATCCATTGAAGCTCATAATAGGATCAGGAGGGGGGGTGGGGTCTGATTCCAGCATTAGTTTTAATCTCTTTATGATGGGGGTGGCAGGGGTGGGGGGGCAGAGCGGAAACGTGTGGCTGTGTTCTGTCTCAGGAAGCTTTGCCGTGGCTGTCTGTGCTCTGTCTGTTTCCTCTGTTCCTCTCTTGGTGTTGGTTTTGTCTTCCGCCGCTCAAAGGGTCTCGGCTGACTGACATCACTGCTGCCACGACAACCACATGCTGCCCCCCCCCCATCACTGATGGGAGGTTTCTGCAAGCTCACAAGGACTGATGTGGACGGAGTAAAGCTGAAGCATGCCCCCACCCCCACCCCCCCACAAACACACACAGTTGACAGTAAAGTGGCCACGTTGCTCTGCCTGTTGCCGAACTAACGGAAAGGGCTGCCATGATTGAAAACAATCCCACTGGCGGTTTAGCGGCTGCTGATGGAGGCAGTGCTGCTGATGATGATTGTTTTAAACAAAGCCAGGAACGACAGCTGCATGCATTTCCACCATCTGCTAATGTTCCTGTATGACTGCATTACCATGTGCTTAGAAATAAAGAATAAAACTCTCTCTTCTCAATGTGAAGCTTTTATTCATAAGGTTTATATAGGCTGCTGGATGTTTCTGTTTTCAACAGACAAATAGGGGAAATGGAATGTTTTCTACATCATTTCTAGCTAAAGTTGTGATGGAAACGCTCCTTATGTGGATTGGATGGAGTTGGAGAGCAGAGGCGGCCTGATGAAGGCAGAACGTCACCAGAGCTTCCCTCTGGAAACACAGAAGGCCACGACTAAACTCTGCCTGTCATTCCGTTTAAAACTGATCAAAATATAAGAAAAGACTTTAACCACAAGTTATTCGTTTTTAATTAATCTGGATTATAATTGCTGTGCAAAAAACGGCCTAAAATGAATAAATAACTAAGATTGGTCTCATTTCCTTAAGAATTTCCTCTGGTTTGGTTTCAGTATTACGGAGTTTTAGAGGTAGAGATGTAAATTACCAGAATAAAGTCAGCATTAAAGTCAGCATTAAAGTAAGCATTAAAGTCAGCATTAAAGTCAGCATTAAAGTCAGCATTGTGACAATAATGCTGTAACATAACAATGCAATGAGAATTATATGAGGAGAATAAAGTCATTAAATGATCAGAAAGAAGTCATAATATCAGGGGAATAAATCGTAACATTACAAGAATAAATGAATAAATTCACAATTTTTTAAGAATAAAATCCTAATATTATGAGAATAAAGTTGCAACATTAAGCTGTAATATTTAAAGAATAAAGTCATTATTATGAGAATAATGTTGTGTAGTTAAACTTTGCATGGGTTAAAGAGGTTCTTTATTGTCACATTATTTATTACTGTCATCTGATCCAAGCTTAACGTTTTATGACTTTATTCTCATAAATAAACAACTTTATGCTCATAATGTTGGGATTTTGTTCTCATAAGAATAGGACTTTATTCTGATAATGTTACGACTTTTTTCTCCTACTATTATGAATTAATTCTGGTTTTACGACTTTATTCCCATAATATTATGACTTTATTGAGATAATGTTAGAAGTGGTGGACAATGGTGCAACTTTGTTCTCTTATATTATGACTTTATTGTCCTAATGTTGCAACTTCATTGGGGTAATTTTATGACTTTATTGTCGTAAATGTGACTTTTTTCTCATAATGTTATTTTATTCTCATAATATTATTACTTATTTTTCAATTGTTGTGACTTTATTCTTTTAATGTTGCAACTTTATTCTCATAGAATTATGGCTTTATAATGAAAGAACAAATAAAATATAATAAAATGATTCTCATGATGTTATGACTTCATTCTCGTATTAAAATAAATCTTTATTTTGGCCCTAATTCTCCGCCGTACGATAGGACTGATTATAATCACCTAAAATATGAGGGAAAATATGAAAGGAAAAAAAAAGAAAGAAAGTTGGAAACAAATGTTGCTCCAAAGAAATCAAGTACATTTTTTTAAGTTTAAAATACAAAAAAAAAAACAGTTTTAGACCATTGTTTTTGCCTGAATGATGCGAAGACATACTTTTATCCAGAATCTTTCTAATTACCATGAAATGCACGTGTAGAATTCCACAGCCTCATTAAAGTTAAATCCCCAAAGCAGAGGAGAGAACTGATTTATTGATCAATAATCAGAAGGTCAGCTGATCGGCGAGCGAGGATCCCGTCGTCAGGCCCACACCGCCGCTGCATGGAAGGCCGTTCATCCATCGAAGATGACCTTTGACTGCAGGTCACCATCTGTTTAGGCTGTAATCAAACTGGCTTCCTGCTTTGTTGGTTTCTCATTGTTATTCATTTAGCATCTAACCGTTATTTTAATTGATTGATTAATCTGTCAGTCATAATAATCTGATAGTCAAAGGTTTTTTAAAGAAGATTTTTATGAAATTAAACAAGGTAAAACTTGATGAGTTCAGCATGGAACAGTTTTACAGAAAAAAACAGACAATAACTTCTTAATCAGTCTACAAACACCAACTTTCAGTCCATATTTTAATGGTAGCTTTAAGCAATTAAAATACATTTTTGGTGACTTGGTTCCATCTCCACAGGAAAGAAGATCTGCAGGACGGCCATCTTTGAAAACCACTGATTATTTCTCAGGGATTTTGCTTTTAAACCAGATTTCTAATGAAGGAATTTAGCACACAGCAAATAAAAATCAAGGATTTTAAAACCAATCTGAGCAGATTTATTCATCCATCTCTAGAATCTGCTGCAGAATTTAAACTTTTCCTGAAGGGGAAAATAAATCTTCTTCATTCAATCAGACACATTTTAAAAGTCCAGCTAATATCTTTAGAACTTTAAGATTTCATCTTTTATTAATATAAAATGCCTTTATATTAATTAATAATAATTGATTAATTAATAATTGATTATTAAATGCCTTTCTAATAATAAATAAACAAAGGCTATTCTAATTATTTAGCTGCATATATTTTATCTGTTTCGTCTCTTTTGGAGCTTCAGAATTGCACCTAAACTCATTTGTAATGTTTTCTTTGTGTTTCTAAATAATCCCAATCTGAGTCGAGTCTTTAGCGTTTAATCTGCACTTGGAAGCCTTTCTGTTTACAGCAGGCTACAGAACCGTCCTGTAAACTCATCAAGTCCAATTATGGTTTCAGAAAAACAAGTTTTTCATTATTTTTGGACAGTGAAAAGTGCAGGATGTCCCCCATGCCCCCCCACCAAATTACATCCACACACATCATTATATCAGGCTTAGTTCAGGAACAGGCCATTGATCAAGAAGATTGAATTAACTCAAGAAAGAAAGAAATTTACCAACACTTACTGTCCTCACAAACTCTAAAGACTTTGCTTAAAAGTTTGTCTCATTTAGATATAAATGGTTTGCATTTTACAGAAACGGTAATTGTATAAATAAAGTTATTAAAATGTTAACACCAGATCCATTAGCTCTGATTTTCGTTACTTTACCAAACATTAGGGTAAGGTCAGGTAAGGTAAGTGTATTTAGCCTTGGTTTGAGCAGCTAGATAAGATGATCTGGCAATGAAATTACTATTTTTAATCTTGAAATAAGCTAATTAGATAATATGCACTTGAAATAACACAATGTAATTGTTTTTTCTTATCTTAAATGTAAATTATCTCTGTAAATAGTCATTTAGATTTGAATGTAATATATATCAGTCCAGCTCCAGCTTTGCTCTGCAGCCACCGGCGCCATCGTTTCCCTCCACAGGCTTCCACAGCGTCATTAACCCCTGAGGACCATAGGAGCAAATTCTGCCTGAAATAACATCTGTGAATTACAGCAAGTACAGCTTCCAAACTGAAATTGGACAACAATTGTTTTTATTTATATAAAAAAAGGCATTGAGGCGTATTTTTTAGGTGGAACATCTATTCTAAATGTCACCATGTCTGATTTATAGGTGATTGAACAAAGAAAAAGTAAAAAAATGCAGCCTCACCAACATTTTTTCCCAAAATAAACAGTGAAAAACACCATGAAAGCTCATTTGAAACTCTGGATGAACCGCAGACTCTATAGATCCACATCTGGACTAGAACTAAAGCTAATTTGGACTGAATAAGTTGAAGTTTGTTTGTTTCATAAGGTTTTAGTGAGCAGTTATTCTACTCATAAAAGGAAATCCGATCAGACAAATATGCTGATTTCCGTTATTAGAGACCTTCAGCATAAGATAAAGCCTTTGCTGCCAAGACTGTTTCATTGAAATTTACCAATAAAATCACCAAACTAATAGCGAGCTTATGTAACACACGCCGGTTACATCTTCAAAAATGGTCAAACAATGACCTCCAACCCCTCCTTAGAAAGGTCTGAGCCTCTAGTTTCCAATGATGGCGGCCATTAGGGGGCGGGGCTAAAGATGAATACCTGCTTTTGCATTACGCCTGCTGTCACACATGTCAGGTAAAATTTTAAATCTCATTTTATTTGTTTACACAGCTATAAAACTAAAAGTTTTTGTGAAATAAAATATCTTAAAGCCCCTTTTGAAAGGCGTGTGGATGAAACACCATGTGACTGTGTTTGTGGCGTGGTACGGAGCCCTGCTGAGGTTTGAGAAGATCAGGTGTGTTCATGTGAGTCTTTAGATTGTCATCCCCTCATCTGACCTTAGCGATGTTATTTAGATGATACCCAGAAAGGACAGCAGGGAAACCCTGACAGCCTTTAGGAAAAACAGCACAGATTTTCCTCCTCCTTTAAGATTCCCTCTTAATGTCCAAATGGGGAGACGATGGCGGCGCTAACAGTGGCTCTGCTAGTGTAAACAAAGGCTGCTATGAAACTTATCCACATCAGCGCCTCCAAGACGGGGAGCTAAGCAATCTATTTAAAAAGCAATCTATTTCTCACTGCGGTGGAGATTGCACAGATTGAATGGGGGAGTCCGATCCTCAGCGGACGACCCTCCTCTTTCATCTCAGAGCTCCTCTCCAACCTCTCTGCTGAGGGCTGTTTACACAGAGACGGGGAAATGGAAGATGACGAGCGTTCCCTGCTTATAATTCGTTCAATTAAAGAACGGCTCTAACATGGAGGGAGCCCTGATGGAAGCACACACTGCAGCCGAAGCATCCTGCAGCTCTACGGTTCCAGAAACAATGATCTGAACTCCTCTCATCATGGCTCCCTCTGAGATACTTAGATTACAGTCAGTCTAATCCAGCCTCTTTTAGAAATGACCGCACCAAACCATTCTAGTTTTTCCTCCCAAGAATGAATTACAAAACAAAGGAAATAAAATGAAAAAAATTTAAACTTCTACGTGCTGTAAACTGGATCATGAATTAAAAACAAAAGACTCCATAAATGTTTTCACATCTTCAATAGATTCCAAAATAAGAGAAGAGAACGTTCCTACAAAGCAGGATTTCCATCATGTTGACAGAAGTAATACTTCCTTAGTTAAGAAGAAACAACGGCTATCTATACTTTACTGCAGTATAGATGTTTAAAAAAGGAATGTTAGAGGACCAGCCAAGGACCAGCCAAGGACCAGCCAAGGACCAGCCAAGAACCAGCCAAGGACCAGCCAAGGACCAGCCAAGGACCAGCCAAGGACCAGCCAAGGACCAGCCAAGGACCAACCGAGGACCAGCCAAGGACCACCAAGGACAAACCAAGGACCAGCCAAGGACCAGTCAAGGACCAACCAAGGACCAGCCAAGGACCAGCCAAGGACCAGCCAAGAACCAGCCAAGGACCAGCCAAGGACCAGCCAAGGACCAGCCAAGGACCAGCCAAGGACCAGCCAAGAACCAGCCAAGGACCAGCCAAGGACCAGCCAAGGACCAACCAAGGACCAACCAAGGACCAGCCAAGGACCAACCAAGGACCAGCGAAGGACCAGCCAAGGACCAGCCAAGGACCAACCAAGGACCAGCCAAGGACCAGCCAAGGACCAGCCAAGGACCAACCAAGGACCAGCCAAGGACCAACCGAGGACCAACCAAGGACCATCCAAGGACCAACCAAGGACCAGCCAAGCACCAGCCAAGGACCAACCAAGAACCAGCCAAGGACCAGCCAAGCACCAGCCAAGGACCAACCAAGGACCAACCAAGGACCATCCAAGGACCAACCAAGGACCAACCAAGGATCAGCCAAGGACCAACAGAGACCAGCCATGGACTAACCAAGGACCAGCCAAGGACCAGCCAAGGACCAACCAAGGACCAGCCAAGGACCAACCAAGAACCAGCCAAGGACCAGCCAAGGACCAGCCAAGGACCAGCCAAGGACCAACCAAGGACCAGCCAAGGACCAGCCAAGGACCAGCCAAGGACCAACCAAGGACCAGCCAAGGACCAGCCAAGGACCAACCAAGGACCAGCCATGGACTAACCAAGGACCAACCAAGGACCAGCCAAGGACTAACCAAGGACCAGCCAAGGACCAGCCAAGGACCAACCAAGGACCAGCCATGGACTAACCAAGGACCAGCCAAGGACCAGCCAAGGACCAACCAAGGACCAGCCAAGGACCAGCCAAGGACCAACCAAGGACCAACCAAGGGCCAACCAAGGACCAGCCAAGGACCAACAAAGGACCAGCCAAGGACCAGCCAAGGACCAACCAAGGACCAGCCAAGGACTAACCAAGGACCAGCCAAGGACCAACCAAGGACCAACCAGGGACCAGCCAAGGACCAACCAAGGACCAACCAAGGACCAGCCAAGGACCAGCCAAGGACCAACCAAGGACCAGCCAAGGACCAGCCAAGGACCAACCAAGGACCAGCCAAGGACCAGCCAAGGACCAGCCAAGGACCAACCAAGGACCAGCCAAGGACCAACCAAGGACCAGCCAAGGACTAACCAAGGACCAGCCAAGGACCAGCCAAGGACCAGCCAAGGAACAGCCAAGGACCAACCAAGGACCAGCCAAGGACCAGCCAAGGACCAGCCAAGGACCAACCAAGGACCAACCAAGGACCAGCCAAGGACCAGCCAAGGACCAGCCAAGGACTAACCAAGGACCAGCCAAGGACCAACCAAGGACCAGCCAAGGACTAGCCAAGGACCAACCGAGGACCAACCAAGGACCAGCCAAGGACCAACCAAGGATCAGCCAAGGTGCAGCCAAGGACCAACCAAGGATCAGCCAAGGACCAGCCAAGGACTAACCAAGGACCAACCAAGGACCAACCAAGGACCAACCAAGGACCAGCCAAGGACTAACCAAGGACGAACCAAGGACCAGCCAAGGACCAACCAAAGACCAACCAAGGACCAGCCAAGGACCAGCCAAGGACCAACCAGGGATCAGCCAAAGACCAACCAAGGACCAACCAAGGACCAGCCAAGGACCTGCCAAGGACCTACCAAGGACCAACCAAGGACCAATCGTGGACCAGCCAAGGACCAGCCAAGGACCTGCCAAGGACCTACCAAGGACCAACCAAGGACCAATCGTGGACCAGCCAAGGACCTGCCAAGGACCAACAAAGGACCAGCCAAGGACCTGTCAAGGACCATACAGGAAACAACCAAGAAATAGCCAAAGACCAGCCAAGGACCAGCCAAGGACCAACCAAGGACCAACCAAGGACCAGCCAAGTACCAACCAGGAAACAACCAAGAAACAGCCAAGGACCAGCCAAGAAACACCCAAGGACCAACCAAGTAACAACCAAGGACCAGCCAAGGACCAACCATGGACCAGCCAAGGTCCAACCAAGGACCAACCAAGGACCAGCCAAGGACCAGCGAGGGACCAGCCAAGAAACAGCCAAGGACCAACCAAGTAACAACCAAGTACCAGCCAAGAACCAACCAAGGACCAGCCAAGGTCCAGCCAAGAAACAAGCAAGGACCAGCCAAGAAACAACCAAGGACCAACCAAGTAACAACCAAGGACAAGCCAAGGACCAGCCAAGGACCAACCAAGGACCAGCCAAGGACCTGTCAAGGATCTGTCAAGGACCTGCCAAGGACCAACAAAGGACCAACCAAGGACCAGCCAAGGACCAACCAAGGAACAGCCAAGGACCAGCCAAGGACCAACCAAGGACCAGGCAAGGACCTGCCAAGGACCTGTCAAGGACCTGCCAAGGACCAACAAAGGACCAACCAAGGACCAACAAAGGACAAACCAAGGACCAGCCAAGGACCAACCAAGGACCAACCAAGGAACAGCCAAGGACCAACCAAGGACCAGCCAAGGACCAACCAAGGACCAGGCAAGGACCAGGCAAGGACCTGCCAAGGACCTGTCAAGGACCTGCCAAGGACCAACAAAGGACCAACCAAGGACCAACCAAGGACCAGCCAAGGACCTGCCAAGGACCTGTCAAGGACCTGCCAAGGACCAACAAAGGACCAACCAAGGACCAGCCAAGGACCAACCAAGGACCAACCAAGGACCTGCCAAGAAACAACCAAGGACCAACCAAGGACCAACCAAGTAACAACCAAGGACCAACCAATGACCTGCCAAGGACCTGTCAAGGACCTGCCAAGGACCTGCCAAGGACCAACAAAGGACCAGCCAAGGACCAACCAAGAAACAACCAAGGGCCAGCCAAGGACCAGCCAAGGACCTGCCAAGAAACAACCAAGGACCAACCAAGTAACAACCAAGGACCAGCCAAGGACCAGCCAAAGACCAAACAAGGACCAGCCAAGCACCTGCCAAGGACCTGTCAAGGACCTGCCAAGGATCTGCCAAGGACGAACAAAGGACCATCCAAGGACCAACCAAGAAACAACCAAGGGCCAGCCAAGGACCTGCCAAGGACCTGTCAAGGACCTGCCAAGGACCTGCCAAGCACCAACAAAGGACCAGCCAAGGACCAACTTAGAAACAACCGAGGACCAAACAAGTAACAACCAAGGACCAGCCAAGGACCAGCCAAGGACCTGTCAAGGACCTGCCAAGGACTGACAAAGGACCAGCCAAGGACCAACCAAGAAACAACCAAGGACCAGCCAAGGACCAACCAAGGACCAGCCAAGGACCGACCAAGGACCAACCAAGGACCAACCAAGGACCAGCCAAGGACCTGCCAAGGACCTATCAAGGACCTGCCAAGGACCAACAAAGGACCAGGCAAGGACTAACCAAGAAACAACCAAGGACCAACCAAGTAACAACCAAGGTCCAACGAAGAACCAACCAAGGACCAACCAAGGACCAGCCAAGGACCAACCAAGAAACAATCAAGTACCAACCAAGTAACAACCAAGGGCCAGCCAACGACCAACCAAGGACCAACTAAGGACCAACCAAGGATCAGCCAAGGACCAACCAAGAAAGAACCAAGGACCAAACAAGTAACAGCCAAGGGCAAGCCAAGGACCAACCAAGGACCAGCCAAGGACCAACCAAGGACCAGCCAAGGACCAACCAAGGACCAACCAAGGACCAGCCAAGGACCAACAAAGGACCAACCAAGGACCAGCCAAGGACCAACCAAGGACCAGCCAAGGACCAACCAAGGACCAGCCAAGGACCAACCAAGGACTAACCAAGGACCAACCAAGGACCAGCCAAGGACTAACCAAGGACCAGCCGAGGACCAACCAAGGACCAGCCAAGGACCAACCAAGGACCAACCAAGGACCAACCAAGGACTAACCAAGGACTAACCAAGGACCAGCCAAGGACCAGCCAAGGACCAGCCAAGGACCAACCAAGGACCAACCAAGGACCAACCAAGGACTAACCAAGGACCAACCAAGGACACGCCAAGGACCAAATAAGGACTAACCAAGGACCAACCAAGGACCAACCAAGGACCAGCCAAGGACCTGCCAAGGACCAACCAAGGACCAACCAAGGACTAACCAAGGACCAGCCAAGGACCAACCAAGGACCTGCCAAGGACCAACCAAGGACCAGCCAACCAAGGACTAATCAAGGACCAGCCAAGGACCAGCCAAGGACCAACCAAGGACCAGCCAAGGACCAGCCAAGGACCAACCAAGGACCAGCCAAGGACCTGCCAAGTAACAACCAAGGGCCAGCCAAGGACCAGCCAAGTAACAACCAAGGACCAACCAAGGACCAACCAAGGACCAGCCAAGGACCAATCAAGGACCAACCAAGGACCAACCAAGGACCAGCCAAGGACCAACCAAGGACCAGCCAAAGACCAACCAAGGACCAGCCAAGGACCTGCCAAGGACCTGTCAAGGACCAGCCAAGGACCAACCAAGGACCAACAAAGGACCAGCCAAGGACCAGCCAAGAAACAACAATGGACCAGCCAAGAAACAACCAAGTAACAACCAAGGGCCAGCCAAAGACCAACCAAGGACCAACCAAGGACCAGCCAAGGACCTGCCAAGGACCTGCCAAGGACCAACCAAGGACCAATCGTGGACCAGCCAAGGACCTGCCAAGGACCAACAAAGGACCAGCCAAGGACCAGCCAAGGACCAACCAAGGACCAACCAAGGACCAGCCAAGTACCAGCCAGGAAACAACCAAGAAACAGCCAAGGACCAGCCAAGGACCAGCCAAGAAACACCCAAGGACCAACCAAGTAACAACCAAGGACCAGCCAAGGGCCAACCATGGACCAGCCAAGGTCCAACCAAGGACCAACCAAGGACCAACCAAGGACCAGCCAAGGACCAGTGAGGGACCAGCCAAGAAACAGCCAAGGACCAACCAAGTAACAACCAAGGACCAGCCAGGAACCAACCAAGGACCAGCCAAGGTCCAGCCAAGAAACAAGCAAGGACCAGCAAAGAAACAACCAAGGACCAACCAAGTAACAACCAAGGACCAGCCAAGGACCAGCCAAGGACCAACCAAGGACCAGCCAAGGACCTGTCAAGGATCTGTCAAGGACCTGCCAAGGACCAACAAAGGACCAACCAAGGACCAGCCAAGGACCAACCAAGGAACAGCCAAGGACCAGCCAAGGACCAACCAAGGACCAACCAAGGACCAGGCAAGGACCTGCCAAGGACCTGTCAAGGACCTGCCAAGGACAAACAAAGGACCAACCAAGGACCAGCCAAGGACCAACCAAGGACCAACCAAGGGACGACCAAGGACCAACCAAGGACCAGCCAAGGACCAACCAAGGACCAACCAAGGACCAGGCAAGGACCTGCCAAGGACCTGTCAAGGACCTGCCAAGGACCAACAAAGGACCAACCAAAGACCAGCCAAGGACCAACCAAGGACCTGCCAAGGACCTGCCAAGGACCTGTCAAGGACCTGCCAAGGACCAACAAAGGACCAGCCAAGGACCTGCCAAGAAACAACCAAGGACCAACCAAGTAACAACCAAGGACCAACCAATGACCTGCCAAGGACCTGTCAAGGACCTGCCAAGGACCTGCCAACGACCAACAAAGGACCAGCCAAGGACCAACCAAGAAACAACCAAGGGCCAGCCAAGGACCTGCCAAGAAACAACCAAGGACAAACCAAGTAACAACCAAGGACCAGCCAAGGACCAGCCAAAGACCAAACAAGGACCAGCCAAGCACCTGCCAAGGACCTGTCAAGGACCTGCCAAGGATCTGCCAAGGACGAACAAAGGACCAGCCAAGGACCAACCAAGAAACAACCAAGGGCCAGCCAAGGACCTGCCAAGGACCTGTCAAGGACCTGCCAAGGACCTGCCAAGCACCAACAAAGGACCAGCCAAGGACCAACCAAGAAACAACCGAGGACCAAACAAGTAACCACCAAGGACCAGCCAAGGACCTGCCAAGGACCTGTCAAGGACCTGCCAAGGACCTGCCAAGGACTGACAAAGGACCAGCCAAGGACCAACCAAGAAACAACCAAGGACCAGCCAAGGACCAACCAAGGACCAGCCAAGGACCAACCAAGGACCAACCAAGGACCAACCAAGGACCAGCCAAGGATCTGCCAAGGACCTATCAAGGACCTGCCAAGGACCAGCCAAGTAACAACCAAGGACCAACCAAGGACCAACCATGGACCAACCAAGGACCATCCAATGATCTCCCAAGGACCTGTCAAGGACCTGCCAAGGACCAACAAAGGACCAACCAAGAACCAGCCAAGGACCAACCAAGTAACAACCAAGGATCAGCCAAGGACCAGCCAAGTAACAACCAAGGACCAACCAAGGACCCGCCAAGTAACAACCAAGCATCAGCCAAGTAACAACCAAGGACCAGCCAAGTAACAACCAAGGACTAACCAAGGACCAGCCAAGTAACAACCAAGGATCAGCCAAGTACCAGCCAAGTAACAACCAAGGACCAGCCAAGGACCAACCAAGTAACAACCAAGGACCAGCCAAGGTCCAGCCTAGGACCAGCCAAGTAACAACCAAGGACCAGCCAAGGATCAGCCAAGTAACAACCAAGGACCAGCCAAGTAACAACCAATTACCAGCCAAGTAAAAACCAAGGACCAGTCAATTAACAACCAAGGACCAGCCAAGTAACAACCAATTACCAGACAAGTAAAAACCAAGGACCAGCCAAGTAACAACCAAGGACCAGCCAAGTAACAACCAAGGACCAGCCAAGGACCCATCAAGAAAAGAGGGGAAATCTTAAATGGCTACTACTGTAATCGAGGTTAATGACTACATTAATGGAGTTTATCAGTGCATATTTGAACAGATATTTAACAAGAGTTTCCTCTTTCAGCTGCAAGAATTTGTGTTTTGAAGCTATAAAATGTGACGGTGATGCCTGGTAGAGTGAGTAGATCTTTGATCATACTCTCTGTCATTAAAATAAAATTGTCCAAGGTTGGTTTAAGGGTTGGCTTGCGACTCATGACCAGAGGCTTTAGTCCTTGATGTGGGGGGTTTGAGTTTCCAGCCTGTTGATCTTTGCTGCTTGTCATCCCTCCAGTCTATAAATTCCATTTCCTGTCTGCTCACTTTCAGACATAATCAAATAAAGGCCACTAGCGCCTAAAGAAACCGTTCAAGGCTCTTCTTCATGTTTTCTTTGCTCTTCCCTGATTCCATGGCAACTAGAGGGGAGCTCTCTTTATGAACAAGATGTACTTCAAGAACAGTGTTACAACTCTTCTACTGTTAAACGAGTCAGTTTAATTCAGTCTTTATATTTAGCACAAATGCACAGCTCATTTCACTTTACAGAAACAAATCAGATACAAAACAAGTTTTTTCTACCGCATATTGCACCATACACACTCACCGGCCACTTTATTAGGTACCCCATGCTAGTAACGGGTTGGACCCCCTTTTGCCTTCAGAACTGCCTCAATTCTTCGTGGCATAGATTCAACAAGGTGCTGGAAGCATTCCTCAGGGAGTTTGGTCCATATTGACATGATGGCATCACACAGTTGCCACAGATTTGTCGGCTGCACATCCATGATGCGAATCTCCCGTTCCACCACATCCCAAAGATGCTCTATTGGATTGAGATCTGGTGACTGTGGAGGCCATTTGAGTACAGTGAACTCATTGTCATGTTCAAGAAACCAGTCTGAGATGATTCCAGCTTTATGACATGGCGCATTATCCTGCTGAAAGTAGCCATCAGAAGTTGGGTACATTGTGGTCATAAAGGGATGGACATGGTCAGCAACAATACTCAGGTAGGCTGTGGCGTTGCAACGATGCTCAATTGGTACCAAGGGGCCCAAAGAGTGCCAAGAAAATATTCCCCACACCATGACACCACCACCACCAGCCTGAACCGTTGATACAAGGCAGGATGGATCCATGCTTTCATGTTGTAGACGCCAAATTCTGACCCTACCATCCGAATGTCGCAGCAGAAATCGAGACTCATCAGACCAGGCAACGTTTTTCCAATCTTCTATTGTCCAATTTCGATGAATTTGTGCAAATTGTAGCCTCAGTTTCCTGTTCTTAGCTGAAAGGAGTGGCACCCGGTGTGGTCTTCTGCTGCTGTAGCCCATCTGCCTCAAAGTTCCACGTACTGTGCGTTCAGAGATGCTCTTCTGCCCACCTTGGTTGTAACGGGTGGTTATTTGAGTCACTGTTGCCCTTCTATCAGCTTGAACCAGTCTGGCCATTCTCCTCTGACCTCTGGCATCAACAAGGCATTTCCGCCCACAGAACTGCCGCTCACTGGATGTTTTTTCTGTTTCGGACCATTCTCTGTAAACCCTAGAGATGGTTGTGCGTGAAAATCCCAGTAGATCAGCAGTTTCTGAAATACTCAGACCAGCCCTTCTGGCACCAACAATCATGCCACGTTCAAAGTCACTCAAATCACCTTTCTTCCCCATACTGATGCTCGGTTTGAACTGCAGGAGATTGTCTTGACCATGTCTACATGCCTAAATGCACTGAGTTGCCGCCATGTGATTGGCTGCTTAGAAATTAAGTGTTAACGAGCAGTTGGACAGGTGCACCTAATAAAGTGGCCGATGAGTGTATATTCATGCTCTGAACTGCCAGATCAATGCCTTTTTTTGCATCATGTTTTTTTTTCTCCCACTCTGTAACATTTGATCATTGCTGCACTTTAAGGAATGGACACGGTACTTCCACTGCTAAGCTAACATATAAATAACTGGTGCATTATTGCATATTTCTGAGGTTTCTTGTTTGAACAAGACTTTACTGATTTTAGAAAATAGATCACCTAAAAAAGAACACATTATAAATATTCAGTGGTCAGAGATGTTTCTCTTTATATGTCAGTGGCATTTCCTTTATGTAAATGCTAAATGTTGCAGAGAGATGTGCTGCATCTTTAATGCGGACATCAGCAGAGAATCTGGAGGTAATTTAAACTCACACATCCCAAAATATATATACAGCATATTCAGTGAACCGCCCACACTTAGCAACCATATGGTCCAGGATCATCATGCAAATGTGCAGAAGTTTCATTACAGCGCTCACATTGAATTTAGAAAGATTTCATCTCTATATGGAAATACTGGGAGGTTGCAGCCTAGAATAGAGTTAGTGTCTGAGCTACATTTAGCCACCAGGAGAGCTCTGACTTAGCATGGACTCATTTCAGAGCAGCTTTACGCTGTGGTTTATGAGCGGTTTTTCATGTCCAACATCAATTCAAGAAAGACCCTACCAGAGTTCAGGACGCCACTGCTAATGACTTCAGTGCCCTTAGGCTAGCATATAGCCATAAGCTAATCCCTAATGCTACCTGAGGCCCCCCCTCGTTTCCCATAGTGTCGTCTCTTCTAAAGAAACATGAGGATCAAAGGTGAACGTCAGAACTTTCCTAACAGAGCACTTCGCTCTCAGTCTGCAGGTTTACTAGTGGTTCCTAGAATTTCTAAAGTAGAATGGGAGGCAGATCTTTTAGTTATCAGGCTCCTCTCCTGTGGAACCAACTACCAGTTTTAGTCCGTGAGGCAGACACCCTGTCTACTTTTAAGGCTAGGCTTAAAACTTTCCTTTTTGATAAAGCTTCTAGTTAGAGTGGCTCAGGTTATCCTGAGCTATCTCTATAGTTCTGCTGCTATAGGCTTAGACTGCTGGAGGACATAGGGACCCCTTTTTCATCATTCTGCTTCATTCTATCTCTATTCTCCAACTCTGCAGAATCTGTTAGTTCAATCTCTAACGTTCTGCTCTCTCTGCTTTTTCTCATAGTAGCTTCATCTGGTCTGTTCCTGTTTGGCTGTGACTCCATCCTGGAGAGAAATATCCGCTGTGCTGCTGCCATCAACACCTTTGTTTCTAGATGTTGGAGCTTGGCCTGTTTTCCAGTGTAGTCCTGTTTCTCTGACTGTGACTAACTGGATGTGCTCTCTTCATCCTCTGACATGGGAGCTGGCTCGGAGCTCGTCTGCCTGGCTGTGTGTTTCCTGGACGGGGCCGCCTGTGGAGCTGGTTGACAGTTGCCTTTTGTATCTATGCTTCTTTTTCTATGTCTGCTTCTGTCTCCTTGAACCCCAGTGGGCCTCAGCAGATGGCCGCTCACACTGAGCCTGGTTCTGCTGGAGGTTTCTTCCTGTTCAAAGGGAGTTTTTCCTCTCCACTGTCGCTACAAGCATGCTTAGTGTGAGGGATTGCTGAAGAGTCAATGAGTCGATGCAATCAGCTGGTTTTCCTTAGATAGAAAACTTTGAATCAATCTGACTGGATGATCTGGTGAACTGGAAAGTGACCTGAGATGACATGATGTGAATTGGAGCTATAGAAATAAACTGAAGAGAATTAAAATACACTTCCAGAAAAGG
>CM060082.1:2862230-3151316 GCA_030533445.1 Cyprinodon diabolis
GCTGGAGAGGGAGGAAGAGTAGGAGATGGTGAGGCAGGAAGAGAAGATGGAGGAGTCACATTAACAGCCCTGGTCCTGTGCGGTGTGATGAGCTGCTCAGCCAGGTCCTCCAGCCAGGGTTTGTAGCCTCTGTACTTGTGTCTGAAGGCTGTTCCTCCAACAGACCTTGCAGCAATGTAGGCATTGTGGCAGGACATAGCCAAGAAAAAGAAAAACACCCTCCTCCACCACTTCTTTGATCGATGCTGGAATCCATAATAGCCAATCATTTGATCAAACAGATCGACGCCTGGAACACACAGAACACTCAGTTGACACACATGAAACTCAGACATTTGCACTCCAAAGACCAACAAAACAAACCTTTCATGTGCTTCTGGTAGTCTGCGAGGGAAGCTGGCACTTCCACCGGGACGTGGTTGGCTCCGTCTTTTTTTCGATTCACTGTCCCTGTCTGAGTTGGATCGTGATGGTTGGAGAGCACCATGACGGTTTTTGTGTCTTGCCAAATACAGAACGTGAGGTCGTCCTTCTGAGCTACCCTGAACTCGTGCTTTTCCATTGAGGTGTTTTTTCTAAGCCTCTCATTCTTTGGGAGTCCAGTCCGGTTGGCACGAACAGTGCCGCAAGCGTTCAACCCATGGGTCTTCATCTCCTCTAACAGAGTTACCCCCGTGTAAAAATTGTCCATATAGATGGACAGGTAAGACCCATAATATGGTCTGGCTAATTCCATCACCACACGGTGTGCGAGACCCTTCTCTATAGAGCCTTCACGACCAGCATACACCTGGAAAGAAGTCCCATGCCCATACACAGCCCAATAAATGTCTTCATCTCCGTCACAGTCACGGGTGACCACTTTGCCATCTTTGCTCTTGTTGGAGTTTGGTTTGTTTGGTCACTGTACCTATTCGTCTCGGTAACGAGATGCATCCAAAGTTCTTCATTAAAAATATGCTCAAATGCCTGCAGCGGTGTGGCGTCTGCAGGCAAATCAACTTTCACTCCCGGTGTGCGGTTGAAAACACTCCGTGCATTGCGGTGGTAGTTCTCCGTCTTCCAGTCACTGTCAAAACCTTCAAACTCATCGTCGCTAGCGTCCGGCTCGTCGTCTTCGAACATATGTCTTAACCACAAATCCCGTTCGATAGGTTCAGCGCGTTCAAAGTCATCATTTTCATCTATACCGTCATCAAAGCCGACACACTCCTCAAAATCACTGCCTTCCGACAACTCTTCTCTGTCAAACTCCTCCATGTTTGCTTGAAAAAAACTTCCCAAACAATGACCAGAGGGTAATTACGTCACTCCTTTGCCTCTATTCTGATGCATTTCATTGGCCTAGAGGCCGACAGGCGGTGCAAAAACCTGTATACACGGAAACTGACTTATATGCTCTCCCGGCGTCAATGGTAGAATTACACAACAGCGCCCCCGGCTTGAATGGTAGAAATGCGGTAATGCTTTCCCGGCCTAAATGGGTTAAAGGACCATCCATTGATGAACTTCCAGTTATTGGACTAGATGAAACTGTACATGATCAGCCTGCACATGAAGACCCTCCTGATGAGCCACAATGTGATGAAGAACCTGCTTTCCCACAGCCACTGCATGTCCTCTGTGAGGATGACATCGGTGCCAGAGCAGCAATAGTTTATGAAGGCTGCTTGAAACAACTGGCCACATTTCTGATCCTGCCGGTGGATAAGTGTACAGGTCTTCTTCAGACTGGCACGTTTTGCAACAGCAGTGCCCCGTTTGAGATAAACATCGCTACCAAGGGGACAGCAATAAGTGTGGAATGGGTAAGTCTTGACCCTTGTGGCACATCGTAAGATTATGGTTGTCTAGCTATGACAATTTTCTGGTGGAAGCCAGTATTTTTTATTTATTTATTTATTCGCATGTCTTTGACTTTTAGGTCTGTCCCAAAGGACACAGCTTGTGGAGATGGAATTCCCAGGCAAAAATGAAGTTTGGGATGCAAATAGGAGATTTTCTCTTGTCCACCAACATTTTACTGTCTGGCAATAACTATGCAAAGGTTGCCCTTTTGTTCAAATTTATGAACATGGGGATGGTGAACAAGAACACCTTCTTCTCCATTCAGAACAGTTACTGTGTTGACACCATAAAAGACTTCTGGGAAGAGAGGAGGAGTGAGGCCCTCAGTTCCCTTCAAGGGAAAGATGTTGTTGTTCTAGGTACATAGCTCAACAAGTAATAAAGACATTAGACAAGGATAGTGTGATTGTAAGCAGCTGATCATTTTATTTTTTGCCTTTTTCAGCAGATGGAAGAAATGACTCACCAGGCCACTGTGCAGAGTACTGCAGCTACACCACCATGGAGAATGACACCAAAGAGATCATTCATGTTGCCACCAACGACAAGCGGCACACATCCTGTAACTCTGTTGTCATGGAGAGGGAGGGCTTTATCCAGACTGTGGACAAGCTAACATCAGAGATAAAGCTTGTAGAGGTCTGCACTGATGCTCATGCCCAGATTGGGGCCCTTATGAGTAAGGCTTTATCTGATAAAGTGTATGAATTCCTTTGTTTGAAACATTACTAGAATACTGTAGTGATATTGAATGTTTCCCTACTATGCAGACCCAGATAAAGGCAAATACAGGGCACTTGGAATTCATCACAGTCTGGACATGTGGCATGGTGCCAAAAACCTGGCTAAAAAAATAGCAGCTGTAAGTTAAAAAATGGCTCAAATTTTATCATTTACATTAATCATAAAGTGATGACTGTACAGGCATCTACAGTATGACTGAAGTTAGCTAATCAATCAGGTGTAGTCTTCAACATTAAAATGTGTCTACTTTTACCCTTACATGTAATATGGTTGAATACCTTATGTCATTTGCCTTTAATATATGTTTTTTCTCCTAAAGGCAGCAAAAATCAAAGGACAATCAACCATCTTTGTCTGGCTGAAAGACATTGTGAACCATTTTTGGTGGTGTTGTAAGATGGCTGACACAACTGAGCAGTTTCTTGTAAGTGCGTATGTGTATGAAAATTTGCACACATATTTAATGTATTTCAGGAAACAGTTCGTCTATGAAAAAGACAGTGCTTTTCTACTTTTTACACAGACACTATGGATTGGCATCACCCACCATGTGTGCAACATTCACACATGGAAAACAGGAAAATGCGAACATGGACATCTGGAAGAACTGCATGGAAAGGAGTGGATCCAGAGAGACTCCAAATGCCACAAAGCTTTAATAGACATTATTCTCAATAAGCGTTGGAAGAGGTAAAGTGCATCTAAATGCTTCACACAAAATCACATTGTGTACATTATACTATTCTGTGGTTGTTTTTGCAAAGACTGAAGTTTACAATTACTGTTCAATCAGATCAACTGCTGACCTAGAAGCATTCCAGAACCATATTCTAATGTATGCCATCAAGCGTCATGCTTTCAGTCCCCCGGTTTATGAGGCAAGAGTTCTGCTGGCTGCTCTTGACTACAACTTCCATCGGAACTGACCAACAATGAAAACAGCCGAAGGCAAAGAGATGTAAGTCTAATAAACTTAAAACTAAATACTCCCAGTAACTACAGCACATACTGACACTCTTAATCTATGTTTTGTGTAAAAGAGCTTATTTATTTTTTTCTTTCGTGGGGGAAACAAAACTGACTGAAGTGTTGTAATCTGTCTAATTAGTTTCAGAAGGCTGTACAACAAAAACGCCAGAAGATACAGTGTATATGCCCTGAAATCTGAAAAAAACTACAGCTATATCCCGGAGCTGCAGGAACGAATTCTTAAAAGAAGACTTGTGACTGAGGTGGGGATGCCGCAAAGACGGAGCCTTCGACCAGATGACCCCAGGAGGCTCGGTTTGGTGCCCCCCATACCTGCACCTGCCACATCAGAACTTGTGCCAACACAAGTCAGGAGAGGTCTAGGTAAGTCACACACATTTATTTGCCTCAATTGTGGCATATTAGGGTATAGCTTGCATGGCAAGTGAAGTAAGATGTTGACCACAAACAGAAATCAGTGCAATACTATACTAACTACTTGTATCATGACACTGTCTCCAACAGGACCAGCCTTCAGTCCACCTGATGATATGTGATTCCGACATCCTGCTTCATACTGTACAACATGAAAAAAAGTTGTAATGAACGAGTTCAGATGTGTGCAGATATTGCTGGGAAATATATTCCCCTTTTGCACAAGTGTAAATATCTATGTCACTGCAGTAAATAAATTATGCATAGCTGGTGATCCGCTGTTTTTCTTATAGCTATTGTATTTTTTATTCAAATTTCAGTTGAAGGCAGAACTACAGGATGATAGGGAGCGTTTAGCTTTCAGTTCAAACAAGAAATTGTACATTATTTTTTGTCTTTGTCAAAGACAGTTCTGGTGAAGACAAAATGAGCTGTTGACAACTATTTATACACTAGAAACTGCAGGTTTATGATTGTGCAATGTTTCTATTTATATCATCAAGATTTGAAGAGATGGCCAAAATATTTAACTTGGAAAGTATTTAGATTATAAACTGTGTCAACATAAGTTATTTTTGTAGATTCGTCTTTGGGTTAAAATTACATGGACAAAGCTGATCCCTGTGATAACACAAGTACATTAGTGTAGCCTGAATTAGAAATTATCATTTACAAACATAACAGGAAAGTACTTTTTCTATGGGTCCATCCTTATATGTATATACTGACAAATACAACAGGTTTATGTAATTTTTATATTTTATTTACAGTTGCAAAAACAAATAACTTTTACAAATAAATAATGTAATACAAAATAATTCCTGGACAAAGTTGCAGTGAAAAAAATAGAACATACTTTGATAATAGATTTGATAAAGATAATAAAAAATAGTTAAGTCTAACCACAAAAAAAGGAAAAATAGCTTTGATGCCCTGATTATGTTCACACAGGTTTGTGAGCACTTGTGGTCCTGTATTGACATGCCAGAGGGCCAGGGAGAATACTCAGATGCCTGGTATGAATCCTGTGTAATGTCCAGTGGGGTCAGGGAACTTGTCCCTGATGCTCCAAACACAGCAGCTGGGGATGACAACACGGTTTCCCTTGCCTAAAGAGCCATGTTGCCAGAAAATAAAATGCCTATATGCTGCATAACGGTACTCCCGGTTGTCATTCCCAGGCCCCCTAACTTGCCCAAATACTGTCAGTTCTTCCCGGTACTGCCTATGAATACGTAAAAAAAACTTCTTCCAAGTGAGGTAGCCGGCTTACACAGTGAGCTGGATCCTGGCCACAGCATATCCTCTCCCGGTCCGTAGGCATGTCCCTGCAGTTACCACAAGTACACCATGGTACTCCCTGTACACCAGTAAACGGTGGGGCACCATGCCTGAGCTGATGCATCATCAGGGCATCAAAAAGTAGTCCTGGCTGCCTCTCCAGGAGCTGGGTGGTGAGCTCCCTGTGCTCCTCCAGGGTCATCTCCCCAATAAGTCTCTGAAAAAATTAAACACAGGACAAATACATGTGATGTTTTAATATATTTTACAATGCTAATATCACTGCAGTTTTTGGAGTACAGGATGCTCAGACCTGTCTAAAACAATAACATGCTGCGTGATAATGCTGTTACTCTCCAGTATACTTATTCAGCAACGTCCCTGACGTTTCACAGGTAATGATTCAGTAATTTTCTGTAAAATAATTTTCTGGATATATACCTCGGTTACTTCTCTCCGGCTCCTTTGGAGATCTTCAAGCCTTTCCTCCTCTGCTCTAGTCACCCCGCTGGCACCTCTCCCTCGCCTGGCCCTGGCTGCACGCCCACCCCGGCCTCTCTGCCCTCTTCCTCTCCCTCTTCCTCGCCTTGTAACCCCCGTGCCACAAACAAGACTTGGACTCTGTAAACGGGAATATATATTCTTCCAGCGAACACAATCTCGCTGTTAAACTAATGACTACAATTACTTTGTCTGTTTATATCACCATGCAAAGCAGGTCACCAAAACGATGTAGAAAAAATAACGGGTATATTTATTATCTTAAGTCTACATGAAATCTATACCCTACACAGACTAATGAAATACTATCTGTAAAATTATCTATGTAAACAAACCTCATCACTTGAGAAGGTAGGTGATGCGGACGTCATGGAAGACATTTTGTCCCGTAACGCTCGCCGTACTGTTGGGGGGGAGAAGCGGTGGGGGGGAGATGTTCATGTTGCTGCAGTCTGCAGTCTGGACGTTAGATGTCGCTGAAAATTACACACTGTAGCTTTAAGCATCTGACGCGCCGCAAATGCGCTGCTGCTCGAGATGGAAAAATTGAAGTTTTGCTGCTGGAAGCGCCGCATCAACCAATCAGAGAAGCTGATCTGGGAGCTGACAGCGAGACAGACACATTGCTCTGATGACATATGATATTAAGGCAAATGAAAAGGGCTGGATGGATGAGGAGATGATGAAAGCGTGGCTGAGGCAGGTGTATGTGAGGAGACCAGGTGTTTTTTTTACACGCATCACCATCGCTGTTAATCTGTGACTCCATGCATGCCCATCTCACAGCTGATGTGAAAAAAAAAGGTGAATCAAATGAACGCTGTGCTCGCTGTTATCCCGGGAGGTCTGACAAAGGAACTTCAACCGCTCGACATCGGTGTGAACCGGCCGTTCAAAGTAAGGCTGCAAGCGGCGTGGGAGCGATTGATGACAGACAGAGACCACAGTTTCACGAAAAGTGGAAGGCAGCGCCGGGCAAGTTACGCCACCGTTTGCGGATGGATTGTTGATGCTTGGACTAACGTGTCTGCTGGCACCGTTGTTCTAGCTTTCGCAAAAGCCGGCATTATTTCTGAGGAGCCGCCCGGCATGGAAAGTGACTCTGACAGCGAAGAAGGGGAAATTGGCATGTCTGATTTAGCGCAGCTGTTTAATTCAGAAACAGAGGACGATGACTTTGATGGGTTCCATTAATACTTTGTAATAAATACATGAATAAAGCACAAACATACTCAGTTTTGCTCCCGCTCTATTTTTCTACCTGAAAACTTAATAAAACAGCAGCCTCTGGCCGGGTCGCCTCCGGGTTCACCGCGGCGGCTGGCAGGTGTTTTTCATCTAAATAATCTAAATCTTGCAGCTATATTTGCTGTGATCAGTGGGAATAAAGTAGTTTTAATATGTTTTTAAGTGAGAAAGTCCACCTGAAAACTTAATAATTGCAGTCAGTTCATCCAGATTATCATCCTGCCTATACTATTTCTGTCGGAGGCGCTCAGACCCCCACATACCAGCGGTACACCGACAGTAGGATCCCTTCAACAGCAGCCTCTGGGCCGGGCAGCCTCCGGATTCACCGCGGCGGCTGGCAGGTGTTTTTCATCTAAATAATCTAAACTGCAGGTAACAGGATACCGGTAATAAAAGCGAACATATTCCGTCGGCAGGTTTCATGATTTTAAGTTAATTTAGGAGCGATCACAGTGCTCTGTCATCTGCGATGTGTCTGTCTCACGGCCAGCTCCCAGGTTTGATTAATACTTTGTAATAAATACATGAATAAAGCACAGTCATACTCAGTTTTGCTCCCGCTGTATTTTTAAATACGCAGTAGAGGTATTTAAACATAGTAGAGGACATGTACCTGTATATAAAAAACGCGCCCTATAGTCCGGTGCGCCTTATGTGTGTGTTAAATACAGAAATGGCACGCATAACTGAGACTGCGCCTTTTAGTACGGTGCGCCTTATGTGTGTGTTAAATACAGAAATGGCACGCATAACTGAGACTGCGCCTTTTAGTACGGTGCGCCTTATGGTCGTGAAAATACGGTACATATCTTTGTGAGCTGAGCTTCTCAAGCTTGACTGCGATAAAAACTAAAAACAGAGAGAGACTGGAGACTGTTGAGGAAGAGCTTGCTGTGTCTTTCTACCATTCCTGCTTCCTGGTCATCTAAACAAGCCCAGATTTCACACTAAGTATAAAAACATTTGGAAACTATATTATTTGCTATAATCTATAATATGTACTGTGTTGGCGTGTAATTTTGTGTCATTTTGGTTGGTTTTATGAATGTAAAAAATGTGCCACGGCTCAAAAAAAGGTTGAAAATAACTGATTTAACTTTCAATCTCACATAAACTTCCCAACTACCGCTCACAATGAGCCAGGTTCTGCTGGAGGTTTCTTGCTGTTCAAAGGGAGTTTTTCCTCTCCACTTTTGCTACAAGCATGCTTAGTGTGAGGGATTGCTGAAGAGTCAATGAGTCGATGCAATCAGCTGGTTTTACTTAGATAGAAAACTTTGAATCAATCTGACTGGATGATCTGGTGAACTGGAAAGTGCCTTGAGATGACGTGTGTTCTGAATTGGCGCTATAGAAAAAAACTAAATTGAATAGAATTGAATTCAATCCATCCATCCATCCATCCATCCATCCATACATACATCCACATTCTTTAAAGCTGCGTCAGTGTTAGATGCAAATGTTCACAAACACACATGGCCGCCACCCACCACACACACACACACACACACACACACATTCCATTGGATGTGGTAATGCCAAGACAGTCTGCTGAGAAAAACTTCTCCATGCATGGATAATGCTAGCTTCTTGTTCCGACATTCACAAAACCAATTCCCCCGCATCAGTGGAGCCACATAGACACATAAACCAAACCAGATACACATTTGTACTAATTCCAGGCTTTCTGCTTTCCCAGTTTTCCCTCTCTGCAATTAGTCAGTTATGCACTTGGACTTTGGCCAACTATGCAAGATTAAATTATTCATAAATGTTAATGGGTCTAGCTCTCTCTCTTTCTTGTCTACTCACAGTCTCTCTCTCTCTCTCTCTCTCTCTCTCTCTCAATCTTGTTTTCCAGTCTGCCTCCTGGGTCCTAGCTCATATAGCCCTTGCCAGAGATATAATATTGACCTTTTCTTTGGGGCATGTTATAAGGAGCTGCTCTCTATTAAAACAAATGATGACATTGTCTTTAAAGCTCAACACAATAAGTCATTTCAAAGGGAGCATTTTTGTTTCCACAAAGCAAGAGAAAGAAAAGCCCTGTGCAGTCCTGGAAAATTAAACAAAAAAGAGAAAGTATCAATAGAAAGAGACAGGGGAAGAAACCTATAATGCAATACATAATGCAATTTAATGTTATAAAATATTCTTGTTAAATGTGTTTTGCAATGTGTAATTCTATCAAGAGCAGTTTCCATCTCTGAACCTGCTATTTCTTCTCTAGAAAATAGAAATAGTGCCAGTTGTTGTAGTTACTCATGGCATCTGCTGATATTTTGTTGGTTAATATTTTGTTGGTTTGGCCAAAACGAAATTTGTAGCTTTGTCCATTCTACCTGAAAGAGTTTACAGAATGTCCACCCTTTGCCCGATGTGGTGCAATTATGATATATGTATTAATTCAATTCAATTCAGTTTATTTATATAGCGCCAAATTCACAACACATGTCATCTCAGGGCACTTTACAGTTCAACCAGATCATACAGTCAAATTGATACAAAGTTTTCTATCTAAGGAAAACCAGTTGATTGCATTGACTCATTGACTCAAATACAATCCCTCACACTAAGCATGCTTGTAGCGACAGTGGAGAGGAAAACCTTCAGCAGAACCAGGCTCAGTGTGAGCGGCCATCTGCTGAGGCCGACTGGGGTTCAAGGAGACAGAAGCAGAGATGCAAAAAGCAGTTGTAAAAGGCGGCCCCGTCCAGGAAACACACAGCCAGGCAGACGAGCTCCAAGGCAGCTTCCATGCCAGAGGACGAAGAGAGCACATCCACTCAGTCAAGGTTAGAGAAACAGGACCACACTGGAAAACAGGCCGATCTCCAAGTTCTATAAACAAGGGTGTTGATGGAAGCAGCACAGCTGATGTTTCTTTCCAGGATGACGTCACAGCCAAACAGGAACAGACGAGGCAAAGCTACTCTGAGGAAAAGCAGAGAGAGCAGATGGTTAGAGATTGAACTAACAGATTCTGCAGAATAGGAGAACAGAGAGAGAATGAAGCAGAATGATGAAAAAGGGGTCCCTATGTCCTCCAGCAGTCTAAGCCTATAGCAGCATAACTATAGAGATAGCTCAACCTGAGCCACTCTAACTATTAGCTTTATCAAAAAGGAAAGTTTTAAGCCTAGTCTTAAAAGTAGACAGGGTGTCTGCCTCACGGACTAAAACTGGTAGTTGGTTCCACAGGAGAGGAGCCTGATAACTAAAAGATCTGCCTCCCATTCTACTTTTAGAAATTCTAGGAACCACTAGTAAACCTGCAGATTGAGAGCGAAGTGCTCTGTTAGGAACATAAGGAACAATCAGATCTCTGATATCAGATGGAGCTTGGCCATTTAAGGCTTTATATGTGAGAAGGAGGATTTTAAATTCTATTCTGGATTTAACAGGAAGCCAATGAAGACAAGCCAGGATAGGAGAGATATGATCTCTCTTTTTAATTTTCATCAGAACTCTGGCTGCAGCATTTTGGATCAGCTGAAGGCTTTTAACTACAGTTTGTGGACTTCCTGATAGTAAAGAATTAAAATAGTCCAGCCTTGAAGTAACAAATGCATGAACTAGTTTCTCAGCATCACCCCTGGACAGGAGATTTCTAATTTTTGCAATGTTCCTCAGATGAAAGAAGGAAACTCTAGAAATCTCTTTGACATGGGACCCAAATGACAGGTCCTGATCAAAAACAACACCAAGATGTTTTACTTTATTATCTGAAATCAGTTTAATCCCATCCAAATGAAGTGACTGACTAATCAGCTTTTTTTTCAGAGACTCTGGTCCAAAGACTATAACTTCTGTTTTGTCTGCATTCAGAAGCAGAAAGTTAAGAGTCATCCAGGATTTTATGTCTTCAAGACATGCCTGTAATCTATGTAATGGGTTAGCTGCATCTGGATTATAGACAGATATAGCTGGGTATCATCAGCATAACAGTGAAAATTAATCCCATGCTGTCTAATAACTCTACCAATTGGGAGCATGTATAAAGTAAAGAGAATTGGTCCAAGCACTGATCCCTGTGGTACTCCACAGGTAACCTTTGAGCATGAGGAAGATCTATCATTAACATGAACAAACTGAATTCGATCAGATAGATAAGATTTAAACCAGTCTAGAGCTGTTCCTTTAATTCCAACAAAATATTCAAGTCTTTATAAAAGAATATTATGATCAACTGGATCAAATGCAGCACTAAGATCCAACAGGACCAGCACAGATACAAGTCCATTATCTGAGGCCATGAGAATATCATTAGTGACTTTCACCAGAGCTGTTTCAGTGCTATGATGAGCTCTAAAGCCAGACTGAAACTCTTCAAAAAGTTCATTATGGTGTAAGTGATCACAAACTTGTTTGGCAACTACTTTCTCAAGAATTTTAGATCAGAAAGGAAGATTGGATATAGGTCTATAATTAACCAAGTCATCTGGGTCAAGAGACGGTTTCTTAAGCAGAGGTTTAATTACAGCAACCTTAAAAGCTTTAGGTACATATCCCTGTAACAGAGATAGATTAATCACATCTAAAATGGAGGAGGAGATCAAAGGGAATACCTCCTTAAATAACCTGGTTGGAACTGGATCTAAAATCCAAGTTGAAGGCTTAGATGAAGACAATAATTTTGTTAATTCAGAAAGTTCAACTGGATCAAAGCAGTCTAAACCCGGTTCAGATTCCATGACTACCTCAGGTAATATCGCGGATAGAGGAGTGTTTATGATCTTATTTTTAATAAGATCAATCTTATTTATAAAGAATCCCATAAAATCATTGCTGCTAAGAGCAGGTGGAATGGACGGTTCAACAGAGCTATGGCTCTGGGTGAGTTTGGCAACTGTATTAAAAAGAAATCTAGGATTATTCTTATTCTCCTCTATTAATGAGGAGAAGTAAGCTGCTCTTGCTTTACAAAGGGTCCTCTTATACAGCAGTAAACCATTTTTCCAGACTAGGAAGGACTCCCGCAGTCCTGTGGAGCGATATTTTCTCTCCAGTTTGTGGCACCCGAGAGGTGCGATCATCTTAAAAAAACCCATAAAACAAAACAGCCTGCGGCGATTGTGAGCAGAGCCTTAAAATTTTTTATTAGATTTAAAAGTTCAATAATTTATTTTAAAAGAGGAGCTAGCTAAAAGGGTTTGCTAAAAAAAATAAGTTAAAAGGAAGGGATTAAAAAAAATAAAAATAAAATCCAGGGCATCAGGAGCAGCAGAGTCAATGGAATAGTCCTAAAATGCGCTCTAGCTGGCACGATGGAGGGCAAAGTCCTTTCTCCAACACGCTGTCCTCTCTTCAGCATGCTGCGCGTGTGGGCCTCGCCAGCATAGCTGGCACCAGTGAGGTCACCTCCAACACGCGGTCCTCTAGCCAGCGTGCCTCTGCGCCGCTCCCCAATGCGCCGCTCTCCATTGCGCCGCTCTCCATTGCGCCGCTCTCCGTTGCGCCAGTCTCAGTTGCGCCAGTCTCCGTTGAGCCGCTCTCCATCCTGTCTCGCTCCAGCGCACCTCAGCGCCCCGCTCCCGGGCGGCTCAGCTCCCCGCTCCAGGGCGGCTCCGACAACTCTAAAAATCTCCTGCTGCTTCTCCCTCACCCACTCAGTTAGACCCTTCTCAAAGTCTGGCTTCGGCTTTCCATGTCCGGTCTCTGTCTTCCCATGTCCAGTGTCTCTCTCCTCCAACCAAATAGCTGCCTTTTTATCAGTGTCCCTGCACGCTGCTTGGCTGATGGGGAACACCTGTGCCGTTGCTGTGGGCGTGTGAGTGGTAAAGTGACTTCCAAACAAAATCAGAAAAAACATGCAACACACACAAATGAAAACAAGTAAATAAGTTCAAAAATAAAGAAAATCCATAATTAGAAAACAACATGCAATAAACTTGACAAAAAGGCCACATTACCACAAGTTTCCTAGCATTTTGCTTCAAAGTACGCAGCTCTGCATTAAACCAAGGAGCAAGCTTTCTATTTTAAACGGTTTTCATTTTCAAGGGAGCTGCGTTGTCTAAGGCAGTACGCAGAGAACTAGCAACCCCATCAACAAAATCATCAACCTGTGAAGGGGAATAAGCTATGCTTTTGCACTCTGCAGCACTGCTCAGCGACAGAGGAGAGAAAAAGTGAAGCAGATTCTTTAAAATGTATACTCCACTATCTGATAAAGATCTACTAAAATTGAACCTTCTTTTGGGGGAGGAGAACTCTGTTAAAGTAATCCTGAAGGTTATTAGAAAGTGGTCAGAGAGGACAGGGTTGTGAGGAAATACTGTTATTTCTTCACATTCTATGCCGTATGTCAACACAAGATCCAAAGTATGAAGATGAGAATGTGTGGGACTCTTCACATTTTGAACAAAGCCAATAGTGTCTAAGATAGCATTAAAGGCTGCTCTTAAGCTATCGCCTTCAATGTCAGCATGGATGTTAAAATCTCCCACTATGATGACCCTGTCAGTATTTAATACCAAATCAGAAATGAACTCTGAAAACTCATCTAAAAATTCAGAGTAAGGACCTGGTGGACGATACAAAGTTACAAAAAGAAGAGGTTTTCTTGCCTTGAAATTTGGATCAGGGAAATTAAGGGTTAAATGTTCAAAAGAGTTGTAGGTATTAACTGTTTTGGGAGTAATCAGTAAGTCAGACTGGAAGATTGTTGCTACTCCTCCTCCTCGCCCAGAACTTCTGGGTATGTGAAAATTTAAATAGCTTGAAGGAGTTGCCTCATTTATGCTCACATAATCCTCTTGCTGCAGCCAGGTTTCTGTAAGGCAACACAAGTCAATGTGATTATCACAAATCAAGTCATTAACTAGCAGATTTTTAGAGGAAAGAGATCTTATGTTAAACAGACCGCATTTAATTGTTTTAACTTTTTCCCCAATTGGAGTTATTTTGATTTTAATTAGATTATCATGATTTACTCCTTTGGGAATCTTTGCTAATTTATTAGATTTTGGTCGTGGGCAAGACACTGTCTGGATGGAGTAAAGAGTGGGTAACAGTAGAGAAGCTGCAGAGATGTGTGTTAAACTACAACTCTGCTTCCTGGTCTGCACCCTGGGTGGTCAGGGTTTTGGAGGACTAATAAATGTGGCCAGATTCCTAGAAAGAATAGCTGCACCATCCAAAGTGGGGTGGATGCCGTCTCTCCGAATCAGACCAGGCTTTCCCCAAAAGGATTGCCAATTATTAATGTAGCCCACATTGTTTTCAGGACACCACCTAGACAACCAGCGGTTGAATGACGACATGCGGCTAAACATGTCATCACTGGTCAGATCAGGGAGGGGACCAGAGAAAATTACGGAGTCCGACATTTTTTTGGCAAACTTACACACCGAAGCAACACTAATTTTAGTGACCTCCGATCGGCGTAACCGGGTGTCATTACCACCAGGGTGAATAACAATCTTACTGTATTTAACCTTATCCTTAGCCAGCAGTTTCAGGTAGGATTTGATGTCGCCCGTTCTCCCCCCCGGCAAACATTTGACTATGGTCCCTGGTGTCTCTAATGCCACGTTTCTGACTATGGAGCTGCCAATCACCAGAGTGGGCTTCTCAGTGGGTGTGTCACTGAGTGGGGAAAACCGGTTAGAAACGTGAACAGGTTGGTGGTGACTAGTGGGCAGAGATCTACGATTACGCTTTCTGCGTACAGTTACCCAATCGCCTGGCTACTCAGGCACTTTTGGAGGACAGCTACGTGGGGGGCCTACTTTAACTCCTGGATGTTCAACAGCCTGAAGCCTGGATTCTAACTCTGACACCTGTTGGGATATATTGCCAAAATGGAGCTAAATCAGTGGGGTGAGCCATCTGAAACCATCCCCCTTGTTAGCCACCTGGAACCCATCCCCCTTCTCTTCTCCACAAGGGAGAACAAAGGATTCCCTCCAAAACAAGAACAAAGAAGACCCGGCCCACTGTGGGACGCGGCCATCTCAAATGGACCAATCAGCCGAATACTCCAACAGGAAGTTCCACCATGTCACTCATGGCACAGACAAATCAGCCGATACTTCCACAGGAAGTGCTCCCGTGTCACACATGGTTTAAAAGCCTGGCGCGAGGAGTCTTCTCTCTCTTTTCCGGTGGGTTTTTAACCCGATAGGAGAGGCTCCATTTCACATGAAATACCAGAAGAAAGCTGACTGAAAGTAGCTTTCGTTTTCCTGCGTCAAAAGTCACGGATCGCAGTGTTCCATCGTGCATAACGGCTGCGCCGACTGGGGAGAGAGAAGCCTTTGAAGCTGACAGCGGAGTTTCGTTTTCCCCCTTCCTTAGACGAATCGGCTGAGAGGACGCTTTCTAGCTGACCACCTCCTAAGATCACCTCCTAAAATCCCTCCTTTCCAACTCGTGAGCATATCAAGCCCTCTGCTGCAGCCCCGAACTGACCGAACTTTCCCGAGGGGTGGACCGGTGGCAGAGAACCCTCTGCCCGACAGAAACCAAGCTGCGGACGACGCATCTCACAGTAAAATCAATTTAATTTCCTTTGATGCATCAGAATTGCTGTGCTCAGGCGAGAGAAAGGCAGTTTAGGGTTTTGAATTAATGCTGATGTTTTTTTTTATCTGTGCTGATTAAGAGTTTGTTCATTTGGTTGAAATAAGTGTGTGCTTCTTTATTTTCTTTCTTCGCTTTCCTGTCCTCTTTGTTGTTTCTGCTTTGAGATAGAAATAAAGTTATCACATTCAGCCACGTGGGGTCCCCGCGGTTGCCGCCATCTTGATTACAGGTCCCCCCCCCCCCCCATTTCTCTTTGTTCCCCTCACTGCATGGAGAACAAAGGGGGGTGGTCCCCCATTTAGCTACACCCATTCACACACATCGCTACATTGCCAGGCAAAAAGGGGTTTTTGCTAAACGCTGCTATTGTTAATACATGTTTAATAATAAATTACCAATACTAAGCTGGATGTGTTAATGTTACATGATCAATTGCACTGTTATCATCATACCTGCTGCTTTGTTAATGCATTTAATCATTTGCTGATTTTAAGTTGGATGTATTAGTTTACATGAGTAATTGCACTATTATACCTGCTGCTAGCGGACATTAGTGAATGTATTAATATCTGGCTTATTTTGGACAATTTCAGACGCAAGTAAACAGACTCTTATGGTTTTATTTCTTTGTTTCTATCTCGTTTAATTCTTTATTTTCAATTTTTCTTTTAAACTAGTCATTTAATCTACCTCGTGTTTATTTTTCTAGTAGTGTGTAGTGATTGCATAGATGTTAGATTTCTGTAATCCTGAATTATTAGAATAAAGACATCATTGGTTGATCTGTAGTGGTTTTGGTCATTCATATAACGTGTTGGGATCTGGAGCTGTACCACCTGTCTCCAGCAGAGTTCACTGTGGATCCTCCTGAGCTGAGCCTTCGACACACCTGAAACCCCTCTCATCATCAGGAGGATCCTCCACCATATAAGCAGCCCTCAGACCTCGCATCAACGCCGCAGTGTTTATCCAGTTTGGTTAGCACCTGAGCCTAACTTCCTCTGTGAAATCTTTGTTGCCTCTAGTCTCCTAGCTGGAAACTAATTACCTTTGTCTCTGCCTACAGGAAACTTGTTTTTTGTCCTGTAAGCTCTGGATGAGCTTAACCTGTCGAGCCTGCCCTCAGAGCCAAACCTGAAGAACCTTCTCTGGATTTTCCCATGCTGCTCTGGACTAAGAGCTGGAAAACCAAGGTCTGTCCTATCGTTAGATGCAAGACGCTGAAGCTGAAACTGAACTCTGCTGAATCAAACAGTCTCTGGAACCAACAGTGCCTATCTCAAAGCCAAACCCGGATTCTTCAAGGTAGATCTCTGAAGATAACATTTCCACATTCACCAGCTACGTGGCTAACTGAACTGTCTCCTTTCCAGTTACCTGTGAACCAGATCCCCAGAAGTGAACCAGTACCTGACTCTTTCATTGTTCCTTTGTTCAATAAACATTGTTAACTTTTACTCCAGTTTCCGTCTCCGTGGTGTTCTGCATATTGGGTCTTCCTGAACCAATCATGACAGAACACTGCGGCCAAACACAAGGCCCAGCAGACCACCTATTGGAGGAGCGGGAGGCTCAAATCCATGGACATGTTCAGGCTCTCAGTGAGTTAAACACCCACATTGAGTTGCAAAACCAAGTAATTCAAAGCCTCGCTAATAGATTGAACAGCGCTAACGCCACGCCGCTAGCACAACCATTTCCGGGTCCAGTCCCTCCTCCGAGGTCACCAGCGGTGACGTCATCGTCAGAATTCCGACCAAGCCTCCCTGAAAAGTTTTCAGGTAACATTAGTGACTGTAAAGGATTTTTATTTCAATGTCGATTAATCTTCAAAAATTCCCCTGGCAGTTTTCCCACCGATTATAAGAAGATATCATTTATTTTGTCTCAATTGACCGGAAGAGCCCTGGAATGGGCACAGGCTAGGTTTTCTTCCGACGAAAGCCTTAGCTGCCAGTACTCCGACTTTATCTCTGAGTTTTCACAAGTCTTCAACCAGGAAAGCTCTTTTGAAACTAAGACAAGGAAATTCTTCTGTAGCTGAATTCTCCATTAACTTCCGGGTTAAAGCCACAGCTTCCGGTTGGAACCAATGTGCTCTTAAGACAACATTTTTTGAGGCTCTCAATGAAAACATAAAGGATGAGCTTGCTACCCTTGACGAACCCGCCACTCTTGAGGAATTAATTCGCCTGACAATCAGGCTGGATAATAGGATTCAAGCCAGAAATAGCTCTAAACCAAGGAATCATGGTCCTTTAAGTTCTGTTTCTGTCTCTAACATTGCACCTGCCTTCTCCTCTTCCACAGAACCTTTTTCTAAGCCAAGAACTAAGATCCAATCTCTCCCGTTGCCAGTTCAGGCCTCTCATGCGGTTGAAGTGGAGGCCGAACCCATGCAGGTTGGACATACGAGGCTAACTCCAGAGGAAAGGTTAAGGCATGTCAGGAGCAAGCTGTGCATCTACTGTGGTGAGAGTGGCCATTTCATTGCCTCATGCCCAGCTAAATCAAAAGCCAGGGCCCGTCAGAGGATCTAAGGAGTCTGACGGGCCATGTTATTTCTAAAAAATCTCCTCGCCTATTACTTCCAGCCACGCTGATTTTTGCTGACCAAAACCTCACTTTATCTGCATTCATTGATTCAGGCTGTGAAAGGAACCTGATTGACTCCAATTTAGTTGAACAACTACAGATTGAAACTGTTCCTCTAACCCAGCCTCTCTGGGTCTCTGCGATTGATGGAAAGAAGCTTCACCAAGTGACTCACCAGACACAACCCCTCGAACTGTTGGTTTCAGGTAACCATCGAGAAACCATATCTTTCTTTGTTTTTCCCTCTGCATGTTCTCCGTTGGTTTTGGGATTTGAGTGGCTGGAACGACATAACCCCCACATAAACTGGACCGATCGTCATATTGAGTCTTGGTCGACCTCATGCCATGAGACGTGCCTTCTTTCAGCGGCCCCCGCTGTAAGATCTCCTAGAGGGGGGGGGGAGATGGACTCTCCTGACCTTACTTCTGTTCCTCCTGAGTACCATGATCTAGCCCCTGTCTTCAGTAAGGTCAGTGCTACGTCCCTTCCACCTCACAGACCATACGACTGTGCTATCGAGCTTTTACCAGGAGCTCCTCTACCCGGCAGTAGACTTTATAATATCTCCAAACCCGAACGGGAGACAATGGAGAAATACATAAATGAGTCACTAGCTGCTGGAATAATCCGCCCCTCTTCATCTCCTTTAGGAGCAGGTTTCTTTTTTGTGGGTAAGAAGGATGGATCTCTCAGACCATGTATTGACTACAGAGGTTTGAACCAAATTACTGTTAAGAATAAGTACCCACTTCCTCTACTCGCTTCTGCCTTCGAACCAGTTCAAGGGGCCACTGTCTTTACTAAGCTCGACTTAAGGAACGCCTATCACCTTCTCAGAATCAGAGATGGCGATGAATGGAAGACTGCCTTTAAGACCCCTCTGGGTCAATTCGAGTATTTAGTCATGCCTTTTGGTCTAACAAACGCTCCTGCGTGTTTTCAAGCCCTAGTCAACGACGTTCTCAGAGATTTTTTGAACGTGTTTGTTTTTGTCTACATTGATGACATACTCATTTACTCCAAAGACCTCACAGAACACAAGAAACATGTCCGCCTGGTCTTACAAAGACTCCTTGAGAATAAACTTTTCGTCAAAGCCGAAAAATGCGAGTTTTACCAACCTTCAGTCACCTTTTTGGGGTTTGTGCTCGAGGGCGGACAGGTTAAGCCATCTGAGGATAAGATAAAGGCAGTTTTGGAGTGGCCGGTTCCCGAAAATCGCAAACAGCTGCAGAGATTCCTGGGTTTTGCTAATTTTTATCGACGATTCATCAGGAATTATAGTCAGACAGCTCTACCTCTAACCTCTCTTACATCAGTCAAGAAAACCTTCCAATGGTCTCCCGAGGCTCAAACTGCTTTTGACAAATTAAAGATGTTGTTTTCCAGAGCTCCAGTGTTAATCCAGCCTGATTCATCGAAACAATTTATCCTCGAAGTCGACGCTTCCGACTCAGGAGTTGGTGCTGTCTTATCTCAGAGACTCGATTCAGACCAAAGAGTTCACCCATGTGCTTTTTTCTCCCGTAGACTCTCCTCTGCTGAGCAAAACTACGACGTTGGTGACCGCGAATTACTGGCCATCAAATTGGCATTAGAGGAATGGTGACACTGGCTTGAGGGAGCAGAACACCCGGTTCTTGTTTGGACAGATCATAAGAACCTTGCCTATATCCAGTCCGCCAAACATGCCAATCCTCGACAGTCAAGGTGGTCACTATTTTTCTCACGATTCAATCTCATCATCTCTTACAGACCCGGATCCAAGAACATTAAACCCGATTCTCTCTCTCGTCTTTATTCCACTGATCAATCTGAGACTCCTGAGCCTGTTCTACCCGCTTCCTGCACTGTTGGGGTGGTTACCTGGGAGATCACCGATCTAATAAACTCTGCCCTCGCTTCAGAACCAGATCCAGGTAACGGTCCCCCAAACAAGACTTATGTACCTTCTTCTGTCAGGTCTCGCCTAATTCAGTGGATGCACAATGCCAAATTTGCCGCTCACCCGGGGGTGAGTAGAACCATCAACCTCATTTCAAGACGTTTCTGGTGGCCCACTCTACACAGAGATGTTAAGGAGTATGTGCTGGCCTGTTCTACCTGCGCCAGAAACAAGTCCACACATCAACCTCCCTCTGGCCTGTTGCATCCACTTCCTATTCCTTCTCGTCCCTGGTCTCACATCGCAATCGACTTTGTTACTGGTCTTCCCATTTCTCGAGGTTTGTCCACAATTCTCACCATTGTTGACCGATTTTCCAAGTCCTGCCATCTTGTACCCCTCAGGAAGCTTCCTACGGCTTTTCAGACCGCCCAGCTCCTTATTAAACACGTTTTCCGTCTACATGGCATCCCTCAGGAGATTCTTTCCGATCGTGGTCCACAATTCATCTCTCAGGTTGGAAAGGCATTTTGTTCAGCCCTCAACTGCAAATCTTCTCTCACCTCAGGTTATCACCCACAGTCCAACGGCCAAACCGAGAGAATGAATCAACAGCTCGAATCTTCCCTTCGTTGTCTGACCTCTAGTAATCCCTCCGATTGGAGCCAACACCTTCCATGGATCGAATATGCTCACAACTCTTTAAAGTCAGCTTCCACCGGCCAGTCTCCTTTCCAGGTCAGTCTTGGTTATCAACCTCCACTTTTCCCCACAGACGAGAGAGAGATTTCGGTCAAATCAGTCAACCACCACATCCGCCGCAGTCATCGCATCTGGAGAGACACCATAGCCACCCTCAACCGTTCCATGGAGACCACTAAACGTTTCGCTGACTCAAGAAGACGCCCTGCACCAGTTTACTCCGTCGGTCAGGAGGTATGGCTTTCCACTCGGGACATTCCCCTCGAGGGGATGTCCCGTAACCTCTCTCCCAGATTCATTGGCCCCTACAGGATTTCCCAGGTCATAAACCAGTCTGCCGTACGACTACAACTGCCTCCGACTCTTCGAATTCATCCCACATTCCACGTCTCTCAGATCAAGCCCGTGATCTCCAGCCCTTTGTGCCCTCCGTCCGACTCCCCTCCACCCGCCCTGGAAGTCGATGGACATCCGGCTTTCACCGTCCGCCGGATCGTGGACTCCCGTCGGCGAGGTCGTGGCTGGCAGTACCTCGACTGGGAGGGCTACGGTCCGGAGGATCGTCAGTGGGTTCCTGGTTCCTACATCCTCGACCCATCCCTCATCGAGGAGTACGAGCGATCCCTCCCATCGACATCTTCTGGACCGCCAAGAGGCGGTCGTTGAGGGGGTGGGGTACTGTTGGGATCTGGAGCTGTACCACCTGTCTCCAGCAGAGTTCACTGTGGATCCTCCTGAGCTGAGCCTTCGACACACCTGAAACCCATCTCATCATCAGGAGGATCCTCCACCATATAAGCAGCCCTCAGACCTCGCATCAACGCCGCAGTGTTTATCCAGTTTGGTTAGCACCTGAGCCTAACTTCCTCTGTGAAATCTTTGTTGCCTCTAGTCTCCTAGCTGGAAACTAATTACCTTTGTCTCTGCCTACAGGAAACCTGTTTTTTGTCCTGTAAGCTCTGGATGAGCTTAACCTGTCGAGCCTGCCCTCAGAGCCAAACCTGAAGAACCTTCTCTGGATTTTCCCATGCTGCTCTGGACTAAGAGCTGGAAAACCAAGGTCTGTCCTATCGTTAGATGCAAGACGCTGAAGCTGAAACTGAACTCTGCTGAATCAAACAGTCTCTGGAACCAACAGTGCCTCTCTCAAAGCCAAACCCGGATTCTTCAAGGTAGATCTCTGAAGATAACATTTCCACATTCACCAGCTACGCGGCTAACTGAACTGTCTCCTTTCCAGTTACCTGTGAACCAGATCCCCAGAAGTGAACCAGTACCTGACTCTTTCATTGTTCCTTTGTTCAATAAACATTGTTAACTTTTACTCCAGTTTCCGTCTCCGTGGTGTTCTGCATATTGGGTCTTCCTGAACCAATCATGACATAACGGAGGGTTTATCACTCAGCGCAAATTCACCCCTTTTGGTAAAAGTGCGAATAAACAGAGATAGAAGGTTCTTTATTGATAATTTAATAGCTTTGCTGATAACTTAACCTGGGCCACTAGACTGGTGGATACCTGGATTTTAACAGCCGGTCCAGGAACCCTCCAGAGGTGAATCAGCAACCGGTAAGTAGATAATTCAAGGCTATAATTATCCACCTAAGAACACTAAATTCGATGCTGAATAGGATAAATAATTAACTATAACTCCAGTTCTAGTTAACCATCTATTCATTATCTGCAGGACATTATTTTTGCACAACATATTGGTGTTGTCCCTGGGTGAGACTGAAACTTCCGTTATATGAATAACAGATAAATCATCCAGAAATTAAAACAGCTTAAAAACGCTATTACTGCTAAAATAGACTGGGTGTATTTGTGGTGTTGCAGTGACGGAGTCCAGCGGGTTTGAGTAGATTTAACGGCCAGTTAATTGAATCTCAGACTTATAATCCAATAGAGGATTGGTGATGTGGGACTTCGGCTGTGTTGTTTGTTGGTTGCTGCTATTCTGAAGCCGTGAGATCAAATTGTGGATTGGTGCAGCACAAAAGGGTTCTTAAAGTCACAGCGACTGGGTCAGTGTAGGCCACGTTGGCAGAGATTGTCATCTCCCCCTAGTAGTAGTTTGTGTAATTACAACTACTCAGCTGGTTCCAGTGTTTTGAGATCCAAATTGTGTAGTGCTCTCTTTGGCGCCATCTGGTGGCGTAAGCGTGTTATTGCAATAAAAGTTTGAAAATTCCCAGGCGAAGGCATCCAGTCTCCCCCTGGTGGTGGCTTCTGAAATTGCAGCTGAATGGTGTAGAGAAGGAGTGACTTGTTTTTTTTCTTAATTTTTATTTTTCTTTTGCTTTCTGTGCTGTGGACAAACAGTGTTTTAACAATTGGAGAGTGGTTAAACTTAAACTGCAGGTATAAAGAAACAAAACCTCAGGTTTGATTGTGCAGCTGCTGCCACCTTTTACCACTTCTGCCAGGTTTTCTAACACTGCATTATCCATTTGGTGTGCAAGAGTTGTTTGTTAACAGTGTTCTACACATATATACATACACACGCACACATCTATACACATATACACACTTTCGAACCAGCCAATCTTACTTACTGAAAGGTGAGTGAATCAAACCATTAGAAACACACAGATTTAAAAGCAAACCGGCAACCTGTCAAATTAAAGAAGAGGTCGCAAGTTGAAAGCAACCTGCGTATCGTTTTATCCGCACATTCTACACCTGCCGTATAGGTAACAAACCTACAGTAAACGGAGTGTGTTTGTTTAGTGCGTGTAGTGCTAACACGGTTAGCGATTTGTTGCCAGTGTGCTGCGTTTCCTGCTTTGTGTTCCCCCTAGCGAATCAAATGGATAGGGATCAGGATCAGCAAGCAGCAGGAGCTTCTGCGGCCTACATCGAAATGGAAGCCCAGAACTTAATAAGCTCAGTGATTTCGTTGTCAGAACACGAACACAGAGCCCTTAATAGTCTCGATCTAGAAGCTTGTGACAGAGAGATTCAGAAACTCATGGAGTCAACTAGGAAGCCAGGGAAAGAAATGCTTATTGCAAACGTGCTTGGTCAGCTTGCTTTACTGTACAAGAGAAAGTCACAAGTAGAAATAGAACTGCGCCTGAAGGCCGAAGCACTGCGTGTAGAAGCCGAAGAACTGTGTTTAGAAGCTGAAGAAGGGGCAAGGAAGGCAGAAGAGGATGGCGACCTTCAACGTCCTGAAAGAACGGCAAAGGGGGGTTGCTCCCTGCCCACAGGCTGAAGGGTCAGACGAAGGGTCAGACGAAGGGCCAGATGAAGGGTCAGACAAAGGATCAGAAGAAAGAACAGAATGTTCTCTTAAGAGAGAAGAAAGCGAACCCACCCCTGCTTTAGATAAGGTTGATAGAAGGGGCACCAGGGATCCTCCTCTGGCAGCCACAGAGCAGAGAGCTAGCATGAGGGAGCAGGGAAGGTTCGGTAGTGTAGTGCGTAGTTCCATCCATCAGAACAGCTTTAGACCACAGAGGATGCAGGACCTGAGCGGCATGCCAGGCCCCAGTTATAGAGCAACAAGCAGGTCAGACCAAACACGAAGCACGATCTGCTATGACACACCCTTGCCACAAAGGCAGCTGTACAGCCAACCATGGGACACTGGTGAGCGTTACCGCCCTGAGCCGCGGCCATGGCCTAAGGGCTACGGAGCAACAGGCTCACCAGTGTACCATGAGCGGTCTCACCTGCCTCCAAGGAGGTCAGAGCAGAGCTTTCCACCCTACCGCGACCGTAGCTGGCTAGAGCTCTCAGATGAGGATTCATACGGCCCAGCCCCAGTCCCAGAACAGAGATTACGGATGCAACAACTTGAATCCCTCGCCCACGACATAGAGCGTTTTGACCCCAGCAACACTGAATCCACCATTGAAGACTACCTTAGAGAGGTAGAACGCTGTCTTTTAGACTTACCCCATCCCTCCGCCCGGGAGAAATTAAAGTTAATCTGGAAAACTACTTCAAGAAGCGTGCATGTGTTCATAGAGAGCCTCCAGCCCTCTGTTCGAGACAGCTATTCCTCTCTTTGTCAAGCACTGAGAGAGGAATATTCAGTGCACACTGATCCGGGCTCCGCAATGTTCAGTACCCTCGGCATCCAACAGAAAAGAAACGAATCGCCGAGAGATTATTACCGTCGGTTGTGAGCCGTATATTTTCAGGGGCGCAGCGCCCCTGGGCTGGAGGAAGACCACTCACTGAAATGTCTTTTCCTCCACAATCTTCATGACAGCATAAGATATGATGTTACCATGTACTGCCGAACCAAAACCCTCACCATGCAAGAAATAAGGAAATATGCACAGATTGCATGGGAAACGCGCGTCCGCACCAGCAAGGGTACAGATAGCGAATACAGGGTCCTACAGGTTCAGGCAGAATCAGGGAGAAAGTTACAGTTGGAGGGACAAGAGGTTCCTCTTTCCAAAGCCAGACTTAAAAAGGGATCACGCAACCGTGATACCGGCCCACAAGAAAGGAGAGCTTTCCAGGATTGGAGGAGTTCACAGAATAGAGAGGACAGTGGGTTCCAAACGAGGTACAGATCAGAGATGAGGCGATATGACAGACAGCCTGACCAGAGGAAGCTTAAGAAGGAGTGTGAAGGGAGAGATCAGGATGAGAAGCTAGAGCAGTCAGCCATGAAGGAGATGGAAGCTAACCTCCGTAGGTTGTCAACAGAAATGGTTCGTCAGATTGACAACCCCTCTCAAAACCCAGTTGGACATGAAAATCCTCCAGGAAAACCTGACCCGAAGCCTCCAACAGCATGACTAGGCGGGGACTTACCTTCCACAGCTTCCTTATTACACTTAATGGAAAAGGAAGGTCCAGGTGGTAAGCCCCCAGAATCCCCTCAGATCTCATCAGGAAAAACCTTTATTTTGGTCCACCTCTTTTCAGAGAAGACCAATACCCACTCAGAAAAACATCCCTATCAGGAAGTCAGTAACATTTCTCAGGATGTAAGATCAGAAAATGGGTCTTACTTAGACTGTAGAACCGGTTCTGGCCTGTTCAGGTCAGGTGCTGCCCATGGCTCACCTGCAGAGGTCCAGGGAGGCTGCAAAGCAACCCGACATGCTCCCCAGCAGGTGACCAGTCAATCGTCTCCATCATCTGACAGCAAACAGGGGTGTTCCTCAGAACATTCCACCTGCTGTCAGCTCCCATCATAAGCCCCTTTGGAACTAACTCCTCCTAAGAAAAGGGGGGTTACATCCATTTGGCTCAATTTACAGTTGAACTGGATCGGACCAGTTCTCATCCCGATAGAACGTACTCAACATCTTGCATTTGTAGCATTCTTCTCCATAGAGCAGGTAGACAGAATGAAATGCAACCCAGAATCCACTTCCGCCCGTGGAATGGAGTGCGCCTCCATTCTTAAAAACACATGTGCATAGTACCAGTCAGATTGAGTGTATGTTAACACACAGAAAACATGCACTGATCTCATAAGGTTTCATTTCCATATTTCAAAATTTCACAGCTTTTGAACTAGTCCCTTCTTAAGGGAAGGACTACAAGGACATAATATCCATAAACCATTTGTGAGCATAATGCACTGGATAGATCCAACAGAAGTGGTAAAACTTGACATGATATCCTCTGAAGTTGTCAGAAATGTATGTAGGTTAGACGACTCATCTGGAACCAGCTTGCTAAAAGGAGTGATCACACGCATCTGATTCCCTTTCTAGCTTTGGTATAGATTTAAAGTTGAACGGTCTCTAATGTCTGCAACACCTGCAAATTCACCTGGCTTATAACTTAGTCGTTCCAGTTTTTGTAAACACTGATAGCTTAGAAATTGGATTCGTGCCAAATCCCCTTATCATTCAGAGAGCTAATGCGTATAGGCTTATTCCGCGTTAAACATGAGTTTTGAAAGAGAAACCCATGTCCACCTAAACCTCCTCAATATTAGCCTATATTGACATCGCCGAGCGCCTGCCTCCTCTCCCTGAGCTAGCACCCACTTCTAACGAACTGCCAAGTTACCCATTGGAGGCCTAAACGGAATCTTGTGGCAATATGGATTACTGGACTTGGTTAGCTTTAAAGACTGAGACGGATACCCAATCTTCAAAGCTAAAAGGGGGGAATATGTTGGGATATATTGCCAAAATGGAGCTAAATCAGTGGGGTGAGCCATCTGAAACCATCCCCCTTGTTAGCCACCTGGAACCCATCCCCCTTCTCTTCTCCACAAGGGAGAACAAAGGATTCCCTCCAAAACAAGAACAAAGAAGACCCGGCCCACTGTGGGACGCGGCCATCTCAAATGGACCAATCAGCCGAATACTCCAACAGGAAGTTCCACCATGTCACTCATGGCACAGACAAATCAGCCGATACTTCCACAGGAAGTGCTCCCGTGTCACACATGGTTTAAAAGCCTGGCGCGAGAAGACTTCTCTCTCTTTTCCGGTGGGTTTTTAACCCGATAGGAGAGGCTCCATTTCACATACCAGAAGAAAGCTGACTGGAAGTAGCTTTCGTTTTCCTGCATCAAAAGTCACGGATCGCAGTGTTCCATCGCGCATAACGGCTGCGCCGACTGGGGAGACAGAAGCCTTTGAAGCTGACAGCGGAGTTTCGTTTTCCCCCTTCCTTGGACGAATCGGCTGAGAGGACGCTTTCTAGCTGACCACCTCCTAAGATCACCTCCTAAAATCCCTCCTTTCCAACTCGTGAGCATATCAAGCCCTCTGCTGCAGCCCCGAACTGACCGAACTTTCCCGAGGGGTGGACCGGTGGCTGAGAACCCTTTGCCCGACAGAAACCAAGCTGCGGTTGCCGTGGAAACACCAACCTCCCTCGGACGACGCATCTCATAGTAAAATCAATTTAATTTCCTTTGATGCATCAGAATTGCTGTGCTCAGGCGAGAGAAAGGCAGTTTAGGGTTTTGAATTAATGCTGATGTTTTTTTTTTATCTGTGCTGATTAAGAGTTTGTTCATTTGGTTGAAATAAGTGTGTGCTTCTTTATTTTCTTTCTTGGCTTTCCTGTCCTCTTTGTTGTTTCTGCTTTGAGATAGATATAAAGTTATCACATTCAGCCACGTGGGGTCCCCGCGGTTGCCGCCATCTTGATTACAGGTCCCCCCCCCCCATTTCTCTTTGTTCCCCTCACTGCGTGGAGAACAAAGGGGGGTGGTCCCCCCATTTAGCTACACCCATTCACACACATCGCTACATTGCCAGGCAAAAAGGGGTTTTTGCTAAACGCTGCTATTGTTAATACATGTTTAATAATTTACCAATACTAAGCTGGATGTGTTAATGTTATATGATCAATTGCACTGTTATCATCATACCTGCTGCTTTGTTAATGCATTTAATCATTTGCTGATTTTAAGTTGGATGTATTAGTTTACATGAGCAATTGCACTATTATACCTGCTGCTAGCGGACATTAGTGAATGTATTAATATCTGGCATATTTTGGACAATTTCAGACGCCAGTAAACGGACTCTTATGGTTTTATTTCTTTGTTTCTATCTCGTTTAATTCTTTTTTCGATTTTTCTTTTAAACTAGTCATTTAATCTACCTCGTGTTTATTTTTCTAGTAGTGTGTAGTGTTTGCATAGATGTTAGATTTCTGTAATCCTGAATTATTAGAATAAAGACATCATTGGTTAACAGTGATGGGACTAACAGCGTTGAAAGTAACGGCGTTACTAACGCCGTTACCTTGTTTTAGTAACGAGTAATCTAACTAATTACTTTGACTGTAACTATAACGCAGTTACCATTGCAGACACCCCGTTACTGCGCGTTACTCAGGTCGCACAATGAACCTTTTTTCATGATAGGACTCGTGCGCAGCTGCGTGAAGCTGACACCCCATCCACGTCAAAAAACTCTGCAAATAGACTTAACGGTTAGTGCAACGTTAGTGCAGATTTGTGCAGAAGAAAAATATTGTTTGTGCTACTTTTGTTTAAGAGATATTAAAGATAATTTTTTAGGTCATCCAGAGGTGCGCGCCTTGTCATGAGAGAGGGGAGAATGGCTGATGTATAGTGAGATTCCGTCTGTCAGTTGGGTAGGTCCGTGTTTCTGCTGGTGGGTGTTAACGTACAGCACACACAGAGAGATGGAGAGTGAGGAGGATCCAGCAGCAAACAGCGTTTTCCACATGGAAATACCGGTGTCACGTCGAGCTGCGTTTCCCCATCACATACGGTTTCCTCTGCATCTCCGCACAGCGCAGGCGGCACGATTCACCGCGCAAGCGACAGGAAATGCGCATGCTCGCTAAAGGTGCGCAACAGTCGCCCTGTGCTCGCGCCACAGGGGAACTATGGAGAGCGTGAACGATCAAATGATAGCCTATATGGAGAAAGGGAGAAATCTGGATGGATGGATGGATGGATGGATGGATGGATGGATGGATGGATGGATGGATGGATGGATGGATACTCTGCCTTTTCAACCTACTGTATTTTTTATTTTAAACATTATTTGATGGCCTTTGTGGCAGGGATGGAGATCCATATTTTATGTCACACACAGAGTATACATCTAGATAGATAGATGGATAGATAGATGTTGCAGTATCTATAACAACCCAAACACACAGGATTTCAGAATTAGACATCCCCAGTTATTAATTTCACCAGATGTCATTTACGTTGAGTTGCAATAAATGCTAAAATCTCTGCAGGTTCTTGTCTTTGTCGTCCGCTCTATTCCGCTGGCTTTGGAAACACACGGCGAGAAGGTGGGGGCTGGGTGGTGAGGTTTACGGGGCGAGAAACGCAAAAGTAACGCAATAGTTACTTTTACTAGTAACTAGTTACTTTTATTGTGGAGTAACTCAGTTAGTAACTCAGTTACTATAACTAATTACTTTTTCAAAGTAACGTGCCCAACACTGTTGGTTAATCTGTAGTGGTTTTGGTCATTCATATAACGGAGGGTTTATCACTCAGCGCAAATTCTACTACTTTTGGTAATAGTGCGAATAAACAGAGATAGAAGGTTCTTTATTGATAATTTAATAGCTTTGCTGATAACTTAACCTGGGCCACTAGACTGGTGGATACCTGGATTTTAACAGCCGGTCCAGGAACCCTCCAGAGGTGAATCAGCAACCGGTAAGTAGATAATTCAAGGCTATAATTATCCACCGCAGGTTAGAATCTAGTTTCTCTCTAGAGTCTACTAGGATTCTATTAACAGAGGCTCAGGTTTCGCTAACCAAACTTGGTCAACACTGCGGCGTTGAAAGAAGGTCTGGCTGCTGCTTATGATGGAAGGTCTCCTGATGAGCTTCAGGTGTGCTGGAGGCTCCAGCCCAGGAGACCCACAGCACTCTCTGCTGGAGACAGATGGTAACTCTCCAGATCCCAACAGTAACCCCAGTCCTAACAGAAAACAGAAAACAGAAGAGGATCCTCTGCGCCCTCTGGTGGGCAAGCCTGAGGATCCCAACACTGATATAATCTGTTCCCCCCATAAACCAATCCTTTCATTTTGAAACTGTCATTATTTTTCACATATTATGTTTCAAACATGTATTATTATATATTTTGAAATCCAAAATTGTTAAATTAAATATGACTGTTGGTTTGATTATTTTTATGACATGTATTTTCAATTCTCAATTCAAAATGTCTGTAGTAGCATTGTTCCAGATATTTAGAATTGACGAAGCTTTCTGGATGGAAAGTGAAAGATCTTCAAACTTGGGGGGAAAAAAAGTCCAGTGGTTTTGGTTTGAACTTTTTTTGGAATATTGGTAGATTGTTAGATAAACATTTAAACATAAAATGCACATGGGCATTGTCAGTTTCACCAGAGCTATAGTGAAACTGACAATGCCCACGTGCATGGCAGCTGGATGCTGGAATACATCGGGTAAAAGTGGAAAAAAAAGAGTTATTCCACCTTTCTGATTCCTGATCCTCCACGGACGGGTTGGTCGTTGGATCGCCAACTTGAAGAGGGAGGATTTGCCATCGAACTTCTGGCCAGAGAAAAAACACGTAATATGTAGCCAACATTTGGAAGAAGAATGTTTTCAAGATGACTTGGATAATAACGCGTTGTGACAAACACCAGATACAGCACTGGGACTTGATCAACAGCCGATACCGCACTGTGACGTCACAAACCAGTAGGTGGCAGTAGTGTTCTTTGACAAACATGGATGCCTCCAGTAAAGCACATTCAGATGAAAATTACTCTGATTTAAAAACACATTTATTGAATAGTATCTAACAATTTCATATTTAAAGTAATTTCAGAAGTTTGAATTCTGAATATGACAGGACTTTCCCTTTAACAGAATGAATAAAAAAAAATGAAACAGATCTCAACAAAAATGATGGTAACATTAAGCTTAGATTTAGTTGCTTAACCTTTTGATTCAATCCTCATAATCGAACGATTCCTGTAACAGTCAATGATAATTCTGCTCCTCTCAGCAGGTATTTTGCTTCACTCCTCAGCAGCAAACTCTCCAGGTGTATCAGGGCTCAAAGTTGCCTTTTCCACACAGCTCTTTTCAGCTCCTTCCATAGATGCTCAGTAGGGTTTAGGTCAGGGCTACTAGAGAACAGTCCAGTGTTTTCCTCTCAGCCATCCTTGGCTGTTTCTAGCTGTCAGTTTTGGCTCATTAGCTGTTGCAAACCTATTAGCTGCGACTGAGACCACACTTTTGGACACCAAGAAGCTCATTTGGGAGTTTCATTGGACCCTGCAGTGATAAAAGACATCCTGTGCCAGATGAAGCAAAGCATAACACAGCCTCCTCCATGTTTCACAGCAGGGACAGTTTTCTCTTCTTGATGTGCTTCATTCTTCCGTCTGTGAACATAGAGCTGATTTACCTTGGCAAAATGTTTATTTTGATGAGGTCTACTTCGGCTCAAAAATGAATAGCTGCTCACTGAAGTCCTTTTGAGGTTGAATCTTTATCCCTACAACATGTTTTCAGCTCTTGTTACCATTGGTATTATGCTGATGAAGGTTCTCAGTCATCCAGGTCATCCAGGTTGGTATTATCCACCTCTGATTTAAATCATATTTTGTGAGATTTCAGTTTGTTAATTTTAATAATTTTTCTCCACCAAGCTCCACAGTTACATGTGGACTAAAGACTGGAAAAAAGGCTCCAGCAGAACAGTATCAGAGATATTTGGTCAGGGATGAAGAAGATCACAGGCTTCAAGCAAAAGGATGATCAGACAGCTGATGAACTGAATCCATTCTTCAACAGATTCACTTCAGGGACAAGCTCAGTATCTATTTCTCCTGCCTACAGTCACATGGGCATCCTGCCCTCCCCAGATTAGTAGATGGTGCTGCTCCCTCACCTTCCACCTGTCTGTCTGTAGAAGTCCAGTAAAGTGGCAACTGGAGAGACTGAATGGTAATAAGTCAGCAGGCTCTGATGTAGATAGAGAGACTGATAGAGAGATTTCTCTAGGACAACAAACCTCTCTGGTCAACAAACCAGCAGCTATCAAAATCCCCTGTAGTTTGCTTATTGTCATGGAGTTGGAGTTGATGATGCCATCATCCCATGCTTCAACAAACCCACTGTGATTTAGACACGACAGACAGCACTGTGAGGATCATGTTCTTGGATTTCTCTAGAACTTTTAACACCATTCAGCCTGACTGACTTTGGGGAAAAAAAACAGTACACTCGGGTGGAGGCATCAACAATCATCTGGATCAAAGACTACCTGACAAACAGAACACAGTTTGATAGACTGAAGACTCAGCTGTCAGATCCAGTAGTCAGCAGCACAGAAGCACCACTGAGGACGGTACTTCTCCTTTAACTGGTGAGCTTCCTTTTTTAGATGCTGCTTAGTCTGTCTTAGTTATTGTGACCTCGGCCAATTGTGGACAGCTGTAAATCTGTTCATAGCATTCACCTTTGCAGAAAGTAAACCATTAAGTCAAAATCTTACTTGGTTACATTATATTTAGGTTACATTCAATTCAGACATTTCAATTCAACAAAAAACATGTCACTTTATAGAGACAATTCAACCAGATTATAAAGCCAGCTTGGTTCAAAGTTTTCTATCTAAGCAAAACCAAGTGATTGCATCACATCATTAACTCAAAAAAATCCCTTGAAAGTTAACTGAGCATAGATGCAGCAACATGGGAGAGGAAAATCCCCATTTACATAAAGAAGCCTCCAGCAGAACCAGGCTCAGTGTGAGCAGCGTCTGTCAGGCCTGACTAGGGTTTAAGGGGAGAGAAGCAGACATACTGTCATGAGTAATACGCTACTTCTACTACTACTTACCATATTCCTAAGTAAGATTCACAGCCTTTTTTGAGCCATTTCCCTCCAATCAATTATCCAGATCTCTTTTTGTGCCCCCTATTCAGTAAGATGTGGGCTACTCATGGTGAATATTATTTTAATTATATTATCAAGTATGATTATAACTATTAATTACCACATGAATATAATTATTGTAATTTATTACAAAAAATATATTGCATGTTGCACATGGCAATATTATATATGCACAACACAACAAAAACAACAAATAGGTGTGTCTATTTAATCCACATATGGCTTGGGATGTGCTTAGGAGGATGCTTAAATACAATTTGTTATTTTTTTTATTTTGGTATCTGATTGTTTATTAATGGAAAACAAGTTTCCACTTTAAAGGGGGTAAAGGAGAAGAGTAGTTTCTTTACAATATGCTGCAGGAAGATTTGTCTACATCCTGCCACTCTGGCTGTGTGTTTCCTGGACGGGGACGCCTTTTACAGCTGGTTTTTCTATGTCTACTTCTTTCTCCTTGAACCCCAGTCGGCCTCGGCAGATGGCCGCTCACACTGAGCCTGGTTCTGCTGGAGGTTTCTTCCTGTTAAAAGGGAGTTTTTCCTCTCCACTGTTGCTACAAGCATGCTTAGTGTGAGGGATTGTATTTGAGCCAATGAGTCAATGCTATCAACTGGTTTTCCTTAGATAGATCGAGCCATATTGTACCTGGGAGCAATTGCCAACTGCCCAACAACGTGGCGTCGCTTTTGAGTATTTAAAAAACATGCAGCCAAATGTTAACTGTCACTGGCAGCCATGCCTCCTGTGATATAGCCGTAGCAGAAACATTGCACCACACACTATTTCCTTATTGATTTGTGCATGTGTAAAAAATAGGAAGTACGTCATGTGAGCAGGTAGAAATGAAGAAATTAATGTTTCAGTACATGAGAGGTGAAAGCCCTGAAAATAAGTTCTTTAGTATTTTTGACTTGGTAATTATGTAATCACAATTTTTTATGTGAAATTCAATATTATTCACTTGTGGTATTCAATACAATTTTATCTTTGCTTAGAGTATAAGCCTCTATATAAAAGACAACCTGCTTTAGAAAAATGTAAGAAGATGGGCACAGGAATCTAAAGAAGCTCTGCAAGGTTGTTTTGATGCACTGTGTCAGTCTCATGGAGAGGACATCAACGCATAATCTCTGTGTAGATAAAACTATCCCTACCAGAACAGTGAAATGCTTACAAATAAACCTTGCATCACAAGTGATCTGAAGGAACCACTCAACAACAAAAATAAACCTTTAAGAAGAGAGACAGGAAATTAATGAGGAGTACAGAAGGGTCAAGATAAAGAGAGAAAGCAAGGAGACATACAGGAAAAGGCAGGAAAGCAAACTCAAGCAAAGCAATATAAGAGATGTGTGGTCAGGGATGAAGAAGATCACAGGCTTCAAGCAGAAGGATGATCAGACTGATGGGAGTCTGGACAGAGCAAATGAACCGAATCCTTTCTTCAACGGATTCAGTTCAGGAACAAGCTCAGCATCTTTCTCTCCTGCTCACAGTCCCATGGACATCCTGCCCTCCTTAGACTAAATCACTAGGCCCTGATGGTGTTATGTCCAGAGTCCTGTAGGCCTGAGCAGAGCAGCTCTGTGGGATTCTACAGCACCTTTTCAACCTTAGTCTGACCCTGGAGACAGTTCCAGTGATGTGGAAGACCTCCTGCCTTGTTTCAGGACCAAAGAAGACTCAGTCAACAGTCCTCAGTGACATTTCATTTCCCTCTGGGATTTGTAAAATGATTTTAACTGGAATATAATCTATTCATTATTTATTTTTTTTATTTTTTAATGGCATTTACATTTGGCTTCTACTGTTCAAATTATTTTTTTTTAATACTGACTGAAATTATGTTTTCCATGAAAATAATAAATGTGTAAAAAAACTTTTTTTGATTCAATACCAGGGATGTTGCTTTGAAAAAAAAACCTACTTCAATATTCCTTCAGCTGAGAGTCACATGAAAACATAGACACATTAATGTAGAATAGTCTGGGTAAACCGTCTTATTGAGGACTAAAAGTCAGGACAAATAATCACAGTGAAAGGTTAACATAATGATACAAAGTACTGGGTACCATTCAAGGGAAACCATGACCTCTTAGAATTATAGCTGACAGAAAGCTTCCAGGTAGTTTTCTGAAGCTCTCTGTGTTGGTGAAAGTGTCTGTTTGTGTATACTTGTCCTTCAAATGAAAACATAAATTGAATGTGTAATAATAACCCAATGCTATCTAGAAATTTGAATTTGTGAGTTTGGTTGATGGCCACAGCCTGAATAAACATCACACAAGCACAGAGCTTTGCATTTTGAAAGAGAGCTTGGCAGCAAAAGGAAATGAGTAAACAAAATCAATAAAATGGAGCTAAACTCTCATAAATACTTCTATAACAGCTCTAACCCATGTTTAAATGAAATGAAAAGGAATTTATTTCTGACAATTTCAGACAATTTTGACAAACAATTAATAGATCAACCAAATACACACAAAAAGAGACTTTTTAATATTAAACCAAAATTTCAACACCAAACACCAATTTTCAAACTAACCTAATTCACCTGAACATAAATAAAAACAAAACCCTCCACCAAATAAACCTGTCAGCATATACAGCCAGAGAAATTACATTGAGTAATAGAAATTCTCTGAAAAGGGTATGAAGAAATAAAATATATTTTTCCCCCTCTCCTTCTAATCGCACTTAAAGTAAAGTAACCTTATTAATATATTCACACACACACACACACAAAAAAAAAATATATATATATATATACATATATATATATATATATGCAATGGGGCCAAAAAGTATTTAGTCAGCCACTGGCTATGCTAGTTGTCCTACTTAGAATAATGAGAGAGGTCTGTAGCTTTCATTATAGTTAAACATCAGTTATCAAACACAAGATGAGAAACAAAATCCATGAAATCACATTGTAGGATTTTTTAAGAATTTATTTGTAAATTATGTCGGAAAATGAGTCTCCCTCCAAGGGGACCCTCCCTGAACTAGAGGAAGGAGATGCTAAAAAATCCCTGATAAGATAGTCAATGAATGGAAAGGGAACCCAGAAGCACCCTTTGGATGCTTCAAAAACTCAGTTGAGATTCTATAGGTACCTCAGATGCTGCTTCACCTTCCAGAAAAAAAAAAAGAAAAACAAACTTAGTGTCTGGTTTTGTGGAGGTTTGCAGAGGACCCAAATGCAGAGCTTGAAGCTGAGGTGGTTTCAGATTTAATATCAAGAGGAGGCAGCAGAAGCATAAATCCTGCAATAACTAGTGATGTTTTGAGATGAGTCGAGGCTTCGAGGCATATAACAAGTAGTGAATGGGGCCTTTCTGCAGAGTGCATATCCAGGCTTGTTTCATTTAGGGGAGGGTCCAAAATCAATGATTTCGTCGCTACAGCCGAAACCACATGACTTCTGGGGAAAGTGGTTCAGATTGCCCACAAACTTCAACAGGCATTTAAACAGCCTCAGTGTTTAGTCAAGATGTGGGAGTTTGTAGAGTTGCTGTCAGTTGGATTCAGTTTGGACAGATTCTAAGAATAGATTGGTTGGAAAAACAAACCATCTAGTTGGTTAAAACAATTTTAGTGAAATTAAACAATGTAATAATTACAAACCGCCTAAGCCACTGGTTTCAAGTGTATTGGGCTGATGCTGAGAAACTAGTCCATGCATTTGTTACTTCAAGGCTGGACTATTGTAATTCTTCACTATCAGGAAGTCCACAAACTGTAGTTAAAAGCCTTCAGCTGATCCAAAATGCTGCAGCCAGAGTTCTGATGAAAATGAAAAAGAGAGATCATATCTCTCCTAGGGCTGGGTGATAATTCAATAACGATATATATCGATCGATAGACGTGTGGCGCAATAGAAAAAAATAGGCTCGATAAAAGTTCGATAAAGAAACGCAGTTTTCCTTCCTTCTCATTGTAGCCTAGCATGTAGGTTTATGCTAGTCACTACTTCCTCCCAACCAATCACAATCGCGGACCCAGGCACGCCGTCACAAAGCGCCGCCCTCTCAAACCACAACACAGAGCACATGAAGATGTCGCAGCAGGAGAGGCGGAGGAAATTGTTCTAAAGAAGGGTTTTTGTAGTTCAGCAGTTTGGCAGTATTTCTGTACATCTGTAAAATGTGTCGGGAACCAGTGAAAACGAAGTCTGATAACACAACCAACTTTTTTTTTTTATCATCTCAGCCGCTCACACCCGCAGGAGTATGAGCTGTGTAGGCCCCGGCGCGACTCTCCTCCGAGGAATCTTCGGGAATTTCGGGAAAAAAAAAAATATATATTTATATATTCAGTTCTGGGCAGTTTCCCACGTAGTTCTAACAATTGAGATAAAAATGCTGAGGGGCCAGAAACTTCAAAGTAATAACTCAGGTTAAAGCAGGAAACTAAGCTGAACCAGGTTTATTTGTTATATTTATTTTGGTCACTTTAGTTTATTCTTTGTCAGTATTTAATAACATAACACAGGTCTTTTAAGTTATTTTTCTTTAAAACAATTCTGTTATGGTTAAAAAAGTTGGTTAAATAAATATTTAATTGGAAGTCTGTGTTTGTGTTCTTTATTAAAATTAAAAAATTTAGCAATATTATAAAAAGTCCAGGCAGAGCTGCACATAAAATATGGTTTCAAATCTTTTCAATAATTATCGATATCGATCAATATGCATTTTTTTTTTATCGATAAGCTTTTTTTCTATATCGCCCAGCCCTAATCTCTCCTATCCTGGCTTCTCTTCATTGGCTTCCTGTTAAATCCAGAATAGAATTTAAAATCCTCCTTCTCACATATAAAGCCTTAAATGGCCAAGCTCCATCTGATATCAGAGATCTGATTGTTCCTTATGTTCCTAACAGAGCACTTCGCTCTCAATCTGCAGGTTTACTAGTGGTTCCTAGAATTTCTAAAAGTAGAATGGGAGGCAGATCTTTTAGTTATCAGGCTCCTCTCCTGTGGAACCAACTACCAGTTTTAGTCCGTGAGGCAGACACCCTGTCTACTTATCAACACTAATTTTAGTGACCTTCTATCAGTGTACCCAGGTGTCATTACCGCCAGCGTGAATAACAGTCTTACTCTATTTAACCTTATCCTTAGCCAGCAGTTTGAGGTAAGATTTGATGTGCATGGGTTAAAGATCTCCATCTCCACAACGGATTTCCATCATTTGAGAATTTTTGGGGAAAACCTCCATCAAATACTAATAATAAATCCCACATATACATGCAACAAGTGCATTTTGGGTTGGAAATATGATAAACTCACTGTCAAAGCAAACTCCCACTCTGAGCCCATTAAAGTTGCTATGATGTGACTGTCAGCGTGCAGGGACGAATTCAACAAATTTGGGGCCCTAGGCAAAGACAGGCAGGGGGCCCTGTGAATTGCGAAGACAACACATAAAACAGCCCCATTCTACAGATAGAGAAATGTTAATAGAATAGACATCCATGATCTGTTCTAGGTTGTGTCCCTCTCTTCTTGTCCCTTTTCTTCTTGTTTTCCTCGCTATGTTTTGTACTCAGCTGACTTTTCATGCTGTCTCTAAAGGAATGAAAGATTATTTCCAAGCACTAAGCTCACTTAGCTGATTGCTCCTTCCTGTGTTTCCAAAAAGGCAAAAGTAAATAACCCAGTCCTTCTTTTCACTGTAGACAAGCCATGATCTGCTTATCTGTTCTCCATTTTTCATTTGGATGAACAGCAGACAAGATAGAGGAGAGCAGGAGGCGGGGTTACCAATCTACTTGCTCTGGAGAGCAGAGTTCGCTGCTTTTAGATGTTGTCTCCAAAGTCTCCAGTAGCAGAAAAAAGTCGCTAGGAGCTTTTTAGAAATCAAAGTGCTAGAGGGGTCTGAAAAGTGGCTAAATATAGCGACTAAAGCGCTAAGTTGGCAACACTGCTCTTTGCATGGTTTGTTTTCAAATGGTTTGCTGCTGTCTGTTTGGACCTTTCTGAACATGTGCAGCAAATGGACTGATCCAATATGGTGGACACTGAAGGGGGGGCTGAGACACACTTAACACTATATGCGCTCTGATGATGCCATCAGAACACTTTAGCCAAAGGATGTTTATCAAAAACATAATTAATGTGCACAAATAAGGAATACTTATATTAACCATGTATGTAAACAGTTTTATGGGGCCCCCAGGAACTTGGGGCCCTAGGCAACTACTATTGCCTAACTGTTGTAGGATTATCATCATTTCAAAGACCCACAGTGAATAGAAAAGGTTTGGGCAGAAGTTGATTTTGTGGTTGATGCTGATGGTGAGTTTTAATTATGTCATATTAAGCATTCTTTACCTCATATTGTACTCATATGAATCAACTTACACTTCTTGGAATGCTTTCGATAGGTTAAATCAGGGAATGAAACTCACAGCTCTACTTTCAGGACAAAAATAGGATCAGGTTATATGAATGAATAGAAGACAGCTGTCTCACCACATGATTTACTTTATTTTTTCAAGTTGTCACTTTAAAATGTGAATGAGTTTACGTTTTCCATTGCTGGCCTTTATATTGCCGCCATAAGCACCATCTACAATCATTACACTCTCAATGTCTCTGCTCAAAAATTACAGCTCTTGGTAAAAAACATGAGGCTGAATCATTTAGGCTAAATCTAAATCAATTCCTTTCCAGTGGCCATAGGAAAGCATCAAATTGAGTTTCTGCTCTGCTAATGCAATAAACTTGCGGGTGAAAAGAGGATGACTGTGCCATCATGTCTTCCCTAATTTCATTTTCTGGGGCAGACAGCAGACGATAAGGCCTGCTTGGTGGGGTTGGAACTGGAAGGATGCCCACAGCCACAAGGAATAACTGAATAAGATCATTGTCAAATACCACAGCTGTCAAAGTTTTCACAGAAGGAAAGTCAAAGGCTGGTAAAACTGTTAAACAGAGAAGTGAAGTAAAATAGAGAGTGCTGGATGATGAGGGATAAAAGAAACAACGTAAATCATGACAGAATTAAAATACTAGATTATCAAACAGAACTTAATAGTCGGAAAAAAAACTAAGCTTAAAGAGGATTATAGGTTAAAAAAATCAATGCTTTGACAGGTGGGGTATATGGAGCCTCTTTTGGATTCGAACATTTACTCGAATTTCCACTTTCTGTGTTTAGAAATGTATGTTTGATTGTAACTATGTCAGTTTTAAAATAAACAGTTTTACAATTTTATTTTTTTACATCTATTGACAACATGTCCTCTCAAGGCACTTTACAAGAGAAAAAAATCAGGTGAGATAGACAGACTGGTTCAAAGTTGTCCAAAAAAAAATTGTTTTTTATCCACTTTGCAGCATCAACTTCTCGTTGATGAGTTTGTGACAACACTCAAAACTTGCTTGCACTATGTGGATGACTTTCCAACATGAATACAAGGACTGTGGTGAGGAAATTAAAGATTGTTTTGTGATATTGACTTGATAAGTTGATTTCTCAAAAAACAGTCTCCTATTTAATCTCATTTTAAATGCAGGTGGTCTATGAAAATGTGTGACAGAACATTATTTTACCATTTATTTTACCATTATTATCACCCTGTTTTATTTCATATAATGACTGCCAGATCTACCTAACCTGACAATGACTTGGTTTAAACATAAAGATATAAAATTGTCCTTTTTTTGGTAAAGAATCAACAAAACTGGGACACAGTCATGATGAATATTGAAACTTTTAAAACAAATAAAAAATTGTCCCATTTACTTTCAGTACTGCAAACTGTCTCCAGAAATTCTGCGAGGATCTCTGAATTTTCCAATGTTGTACGAAATGACTGATGATGATAAATAGAATCCACCTTTTTGGATTCATATCTCTCCTATCCTGGCTTCTCTTCATTGGCTTCCTGTTAAATCCAGAATAGAATTTAAAATCCTCCTTCTCACATATAAAGCCTTAAATGGCCAAGCACCATCTGATATCAGAGATCTGATTGTTCCTTATGTTCCTAACAGAGCACTTCGCTCTCAATCTGCAGGTTTACTAGTGGTTCCTAGAATTTCTAAAAGTAGAATGGGGGGCAGATCTTTCAGTTATCAGGCTCCTCTCCTGTGGAACCAACTACCAGTTTTAGTCAGTGAGGCAGACACCCTGTCTACTTTTAAGGCTAGGCTTAAAACTTCCCTTTTTGATAAAGCTTCTAGTTAGAGTGGCTCAGGTTATCCTGATCTATCTCTATAGTTATGCTGCTATAGGCTTAGACTGCTGGATGACATAGGGACCCCTTTTTCATCATTCTGCTTCATTCTATCTCTATTCTCCCACTCTGCAGAATCTGTTAGTTCAATCTCTAACATTCTGCTCTCTCTGCTTTTTCTCATAGTAGCTTCATCTGGTCTGTTCCTGTTTGGCTGTGACTCCATCCTGGAGAGAAATATCAGCTGTGCTGCTTCCATCAACACCTTTGTTTCTAGATGTTGGAGCTTGGCCTGTTTTCCAGTGTAGCCCTGTTTCTCTGACTGTGACTAACTGGATGTGCTCTCTTTATTCTCTGACATGGGAGCTGGCTCTTAGCTCGTCTGCCTGGCTGTGTGTTTCCTGGACAGGGCCGCCTTTTACAGCTGCTTTTTGTATCTCTGCTTCTGTCTCCTTGAACCCCAGTTGGCCTCAGCAGATGACCACTCACACTGAGCCTGGTTCTGCTGGAGGTTTCTTCCTGTTAAAAGGCAGACTTTAGATGACATATGTTTTGAATAGACGCTATTTAATTAAACTGAATTGAAATTGAATTGATTTACATACAGTTAGAAGACAGACACACACACACATACAAACACATTCAAGTTAGTTTCATTATAGTCCATGAGGCAATGTACTCTGTTGTGTGCACATATTTACATTATGTTATAAAAGGGTATAAATACAACTGAGATGGTTGCGGCATCTTTGGGGGAAATAACTTTGAGTTGAGAGTGAGCGCTGTATTGCAAATTTTTGGACAGCATTTGGAATTCAACTTATCAATTAACAGTTTCCCCCCTGTTTAACCTGGGCAGATGAAGTGAATCATCTCCAGTGTGTTGAAGTTTGTTGTAGATTGTTAGGATTACAATTTCGGGGGCTTGTTTTATTTCTTTTGCAGTTTCATAGTGCACCCATTAGATGGTGCCATTGTCCTCTGCTGGTCTGGAGGGCTTTCCTGTTCTTCTCACCTCACACCTGCAGCCTATTGGGTCATCACTTCCTGAGGAGTATTTAAGGAGCAGACTGTCTTCACTTCCTCGCCAGAGTTTTTGCCAGTATTGGGTACTCTAGCCCCTCTGAGTTAGCTGAGTCAACATTAAGTCTAAGTGTCTTTAGAGTTCCTAACCTTTTTTTGTCTTTGATTCTCTGGCAGGATTTTCCAGATAAGCCTGCCCTTCAACTCTGGAAGGGAAACACTCGTCACACTGAGAAAAGGAGACAGATCTCCTCATCTGAACGCTGAGCCCTTCAGGAACCAAGTGTCAGTCTGCTAGCTGCTCCTCAGGATCCCCATAGTCTACTTGTCCGCACTGCAACAAACCAAACCTTCAACAGACCAAGCCTTCACAAACGGGATCTCAGAAACCCTCCAAAACAACCACAGTGAGTCAAAAAAACCTAGTATTCAGACCTTCGGCCAGTTTTCACACAGTCCTTGAACCCACCACTCTGATCTCCTCCTAGAGCTTCCGCTTCCGGTTCACCAGACCTCTGGAACCTCCCAAAACGGAATAACTGTTTTACCTATCTCTGTACAATTCCCTACAATAAACTGGTCTCTGTGAAGTGCTTCTGCATGTGGGTCAAACATATTAGACACATCATGACAAAGAGAATTCTACCATTGTGAGCACTAACACATCCAACGAAAGAAGAGTAAAACTTATGGAAATAGAAACTGTAATTCAGTAAAAGAGGAAAACAGGTTATTTTAAATAATATCAGAAATAAACTAGCAGAGATATTTCAACATACAGCTTTAGAAATGTATTAATATCTTTTTTCTTAATCTATTGATGTAGTTTGCAGGATTATTACCTCCTTTTTCCTCAAACCTCTCTTTTTTACTTTACTCCAGCATCTTCTTTGATCTATTTGAGTTTACTTTGGGAAAAACATTTAATAAACTCCAAATACTTTTAATCTTCCATCCATCCATCCATCCATCCATCCATCCATCCATCCATCCATCCATCCATCCATCCATCCATCCATTCTTCCATCATCCATCCATCCATCCATCCATCCATCCATCCATCCATCCATCCCGATTAGTCTTTGTCAGGGACGCCAGGCAGCCGGTGCCTATATCCAGCAGTCTACGGGTAAGAGGCGGGGTGCCTCTTACCCGTAGGGTCACTACTCTGTTGTTGGAATTTGAACTTAATCCTATAAATTATTTTATGTTTTAGAAAATCTTATCTAATGTAAATCTAATCTGATGAAAATCTAATGTAGTCTATTTTTGCATTTAAACTAAAATGACATGTTACTGTTCCTGCAGTACTGTTATTTAAGGAGCACAGAAAACCTTTTTATTTTTTTACATTATTGTGTGGGATATATATAAAAGAATTCACAACAAATATATTATTCACTTCACTAATAAAAGTAATGAAAGTTATATATGCTTTATACGTGGATTCCTTGAGGGCAAACAAAGTACCACAGTGTGCCTCTTTCCTAGTGTGTGGATCTCAAACTCTTGCTGTTTTATAGTTTTGAATGTTTTCTTCTTCTTTTATGGATGTGTTTATCAGAAAAATACAAGCATACGTGTGTGTTTGCAAGAACATGGAGAGAAAGATAGCAGGCTTTGTGGATTGGAGCTGACAAATGTAGTGTGGAAAGAGCTGCAGTCAGTGCTTGGAGTCAATGACCCTGAGCCAATAGGAAAAGCTGCAGGAGAAAACTCAACCAAATACCTTAGCATCCGCTAAGCACTGCTGGAGGCTACTGTTGCTCCATGCTTCACTCATCCTGCTTACTCTCAGTGCAGCACGCACACCTCAGCCGATTAGTTTAGGAGTTGTTTAACGACCATTTTATTCCAAGATATTGTCTCCACTTTCTGGATAACCACCCTGAGCATCATTCAGATCTTACTTTACTCCCAAGAAGAAAGAATTTACTTTGAAGTTTAACGTATTCCAAAGTTGTCAGCAGGAGTTCATTGGAGCAGACAGAAAGTGTGGACAGGCAGACAGAGGCAGCTCTGTGAGAAAATATGTTTTGTGAGGAATGAATCAAATAGAACCATATCACAGGATGTGAAGTACATGAAAATAAAGAAGAAAGTGAAATAGACAACTGATAATAAAGCAAACTACACTCATCGGCCACTTTATTAGGTACCCCATGCTAGTAACGGGTTGGACCCCCTTTTGCCTTCAGAACTGCTTCAATTCTTCGTGGCATAGATTCAACAAGGTGCTGGAAGCATTCCTCAGGGAGTTTGGTCCATATTGACATGATGGCATCACACAGTTGCCGCAGATTTGTCGGCTGCACATCCATGATGCGAATCTCCCGTTCCACCACATCCCAAAGATGCTCTATTGGATTGAGATCTGGTGACTGTGGAGGCCATTTGAGTACAGTGAACTCATTGTCATGTTCAAGAAACCAGTCTGAGATGATTCCAGCTTTATGACATGGCGCATTATCCTGCTGAAAGTAGCCATCAGAAGTTGGGTACATTGTGGTCATAAAGGGATGGACATGGTCAGCAACAATACTCAGGTAGGCTGTGGCATTGCAACGATGCTCAATTGGTACCAAGGGGCCCAAAGAGTGCCAAGAAAATATTCCCCACACCATGACACCACCACCACCAGCCTGAACCGTTGATACAAGGCAGGATGGATCCATGCTTTCATGTTGTAGACGCCAAATTCTGACCCTACCATCCGAATGTTGCAGCAGAAATCAAGACTCATCAGACCAGGCAACGTTTTTCCAATCTTCTATTGTCCAATTTCGATGAATTTGTGCAAATTGTAGCCTCAGTTTCCTGTTCTTAGCTGAAAGGAGTGGCACCCGGTGTGGTCTTCTGCTGCTGTAGCGCATCTGCCTCAAAGTTGGACGTACTGTGCGTTCAGAGATGCTCTTCTGCCCACCTTGGTTGTAACGGCTGGTTATTTGAGTCACTGTTGCCCTTCTATCAGCTCGAACCAGTCTGGCCATTCACCTCTGACCTCTGGCATCAACAAGGCATTTCCGCCCACAGAACTGCCGCTCACTGGATGTTTTTTCTTTTTCGGACCATTCTCTGTAAACCCTAGAGATGGTTGTGCGTGAAAATCCCAGTAGATCAGCAGTTTCTGAAATACTCAGACCAGCCCTTCTGGCACCAACAATCATGCCACGTTCAAAGTCACTCAAATCACCTTTCTTCCCCATACTGATGCTCGGTTTGAACTGCAGGAGATTGTCTTGACCATGTCTACATGCCTAAATGCACTGAGTTGCCGCCATGTGATTGGCTGCTTAGAAATTAAGTGTTAACGAGCAGTTGGACATGTGTACCTAATAAAGTGGCCGGTGAGTGTAGGTGGCATGGCTATAACTAAACAAAGATTCTTGGAATAACAAAGCAGATAAAAAAAAAACAAAAAACAAAAAAGAAAGCATAGCAGAATACAAAGCAACAAGGCTCCAAATCAAAAGCCAAATACAATCTCCTCAAAATCTCAATTCAAATACACTCACCGGCCACTTTATTAGGTACACCCGTCCAACTGTTATACATTGTTATACGGAAGGACTCGCGAGAAAACAGCTGCGTCATCATGTTTTTTTTGTTTTTTGTTTTTTTTTTTGCTTTATTGGCAATTCCGTGTAACAATACAGAGTAATTCAAACATCAAAGATACACAGCAGTTGGTGACATTATAACTTAAAAAAAATGAGACATATAATGTAAAAAATGAATAAAAATAAAACAAGGGAAACAAACATATAAATAAATAAACAAATAAATAAAATAAACATAAAATAATAATAGCTAGGGGTTTACATTGAGTTTATGGTCATTTAACTTTTTGTAGCTTCCTGTCCTAAACAGTCTTTAAGGAAACATATTAGAAGATGCAATATTGTATGTGTGAGAGAGGAGTTGCTGTAAAACAATGGTTTACCACAGATTTAAAACTAGTAATAGCATAAAGAAATATGAAAATTCTAAAACAGTCTTTAGACTTTTTATCAGCAATTACTGTGGGTAGCACAACTTGTGTTACAGAAAATAGCAGGCTTTGGAGATATGTTTTGGAGAATCTTGATTTATACTACAGAACATTTCAAAAGGCTGCTGACTTTTTCTAAGTGAAACCCTGTCAGAGGTCTCCTTAGATATCAGCCCAGTTACAGTTTGCCCTGCAAAAATAATCTGCTCTCTTGAAAATCTCAAACTCTTGCCACATTTCAGGCATCGAACATAAACATTTTTTAGTGAAGAATCAACAACTAGTTTCACCCAATCATGAAGTGTAATTAAATATATTGGATATTTTTTAACTTTTTTAACGAATAAAAAACTGAAGAGTGGGGTGTGCAAAATGAATCGGCCCCTTTTACTTTCAGTGCAGCAAACTCTCCCCAGAAGATCAGTGAGGATCTCTGAATGATCCAATGTCGACCTAAATGATACTAAATAGAATCCACCTGTGTGTAATCAAGTCTCCCGATAAATGCACCTGCTCTGGATCGCCTCAGAGGTCTGTTTAAAGTGCAGAGAGCATCATGAAGAACAAGGAACACATCAGACAGGTCCGAGACACTGTTGTGGAGAAGTTTAAAGCTGGATTTGGAAACAAAAAGATTTCCCAAGCTTTAAAAATCCCAAGGAGCACTGTGCAAGGAATGCACATTTTACCTTGCTGATTCTGATTCACATTTTACCAACTGATTCTGATTAAAACTAATTTTTGAAATAAATTATTTTGTGTATTTTTTTCACATAACATTTGCCATTTCTAATGGCATACACAGTAATCTAGCGTACTTGAATTAAATAAATCAATTCAAGCTAAAATGTAAGAGTCTATAATTAGGTCATACTGAGCCTGATCTATTTGTACCATTTATTTGGGGGATATTTATTGCCCCACTTTGGGCCACTTAATACCAATTAAGCATCAAATAAATGAGGCAGCCTACCTCAGCATTGTTGCTGACCTTATGTCCTTATGACCACAGTGTACCAATCTTCTGATGGCTACTTCCAGCAGGATAATGCGCCCAGTGTTGGGAAAGTTCTCTTTCTACGTGAACTAGTTCAAAGTTCAGTTCACACATTTTAAAATGAACTAGTTCAGTTCATAGTTCATAATTCAAAATTTTGAACTAAGTTCACAGTTCCAAAAAATGAACTAGTTCAGTTCTTTTTTTTTTTTCATATATTGCTCAATTACACCATAGCCTACTGTAGAACCACAGACAGCAATTATTTTATCAGTTGTAACACTGAAACTGTGCGTCAGATTTCATCTTCATATCCAGTTTTGAATCCTTATCCAACCAGGGTTTACATTAGCATTGAGGGGACAGCATTTCCCCATTGTTGCTTTAACGCTTTGTTGCTGTCTATTCACTTCACACTAGTAGCAGCTGCAGCTTTCACCCCTACAGTATATTCTCAAAAACATCAGGAAAAATGTGCAGCTTGAATGGTCTTTTTTTATGAGGAATTATTAAAAGAAAAACAGGAAAGTAGTCTTTAAGGTGCAAATCTTTTTTTAATTTTAATAATTTTTTCAATTTGAAATTTCATTTCAGTACATACTAAAAAGGAATACTGGAATCCTGGAAAATTATACCAGGCAGGTTTACATGAATAGTAAATCCACGGTCGCCTCCATGCTGCTGTGGCTTCCACGCTGCATTTTGTTTTGATGACGCACGCGGCTGTAGGCTACGACACTGGGAGCTGGTGTTGCCAGATTGGGTGTTTTCCCCGCTACATATTAAGGCCTGTTTACGGTGTGATTTAGCCGGGGTTTCGTCTGGAGGGCTTTAGAGAAATTTGGCAACCTATTGAACGAAGTTGAACTGAGAGAGCGTGCCGTTCACAGACACCAGAATGAACGAGTTCACAATAACGTTCATCAGGCAGTAATGCAGTACGTTCAGTTCACGTTCGCCCAAAATATGAACGAGTTCATGAACTTTCTTTCAATGAGCGCGTTCAGGCACAACACTGAATGCGCCATGTTATAAAGTGAATCATCCCAGACTCATTTCTTGAAACTTTTCCACTTAAGTAATTGTGAATTGAGCATATTGACAGACAACATTTTATTTTTTACCTTAAATGCAATTTGTTTTTAAATAATTACTGCTCTAAATGTATTGCTCTGTCAGCTAAAGATCTGTTTTGGTCTCTATACTTTAATTAAATAAATCAATTCAAGCTAAAATGTAAGAGGCTATACTGAGCCTGATCTCTTTGTATCAGAGATTTTCTTACCTTTTAGAAAAATGTCACTTGGGGTAAAACTCCCCCTGCAACCCTGATTTGCATTTGTATAGCTCACAGCATTTTCATTTACATGTTAAATCCTCCCCTAGAATTCCATGGGGGGGAGGCATGGGGGGAACACTGCCTAAGAAAGTCCACGTCAATTTCTGACAATTTAAGGGAGTTTTCGGCGAAGCCTGCAAATTACCGTAAGCTGCCGTTAACCTGAACTTCCACAACAATCTACAGTGCCCTATATTGACGAAAATCCCACTTTTCATGCAGTGAACTGCAAAACACTCTTAATAAATAAGATGTGACCTGTGCATTTACCAAGCTCTGAAATAATAATAACATTACAAGAAAGTTGTTTTTTGCTCCAAATATATAGCTGAAGGTAAAGAATGATTGCATTTATGCTAAGATCGCCACCAATTTCTTCACTGATTAACACACGCCTCAGCAGATGGCCGCTCACACTGAGCCTGGTTCTGCTGGAGGTTTATTCCTGTTCAAAGGGAGTTTTTCCTCTCCACTGTCGCTACAAGCATGTTTAGTGTGAGGGATTGCTGAAGAGTCAATGAGTCGATGCAATCAACTGGTTTTCCTTAGATAGCAAACTTTAAACTGGATGATCTGGTTGAACTGTAAAGTGACTTGAGATGACGTGTTGTGAATTAGTAACCTGACAACAGCCAGATGCATGTCTCGCTCCGCCTAGCTCCTCTCACATACATCTGGGACACCGCTCATTGAAAGTGATTTCCCCAACCAAATTTATGGTCTGGCCAATCAGGACGCAGGGCGGGTGTTTCCTGGATGTGACGTAGTGGAGAAGCGAATTCTGTAAGTCGTTCGTCTATACTTTTTTGGTTGGCTTCTTTTTAAAAATAAGTCTGTTTTGCACAATGTTGCCTTTTATCCGCACATTTTCATGGCACAAACGACATTGATCATTTACCGACATTGCGCTGATTCCACTGTTGCTATATCCAAGATGTCGGCTGTTCTGTTTTATTTTTTTTCCTGCGTAGCTCTCACAGCGTCACGGGTTAGCTTCGGTGTGAGTGGTTGAAATAGCACGTCGATAAAGATGACAGACAAGTGGCTTCTCCAATCATATGCAAGGAGTTTTGATAAGGCCCAGCCTTCAGTAAAGGCAATTCCTATGGCGGTGTCCCAGATGTATGTGAGTGGAGCTAGGCGGAGCTAGACATGCATCTGGCTGTTGTCAGGTTAGTGAATTAGTGCTATAGAAAAAAACTGAATTGAAAAAAATTAGAATCACCAACTCAGTCCTGCTGTCATTTATATGCTACTTGCTGTCCACTTGCTGCTGACCCTACTGTAATCAGATGTAGTTTCCCTTATAAACACACAGTGTTTGCAGTAGAATCACAGAGGACACATGGAGATGATCAGGAATGGGCAACAACATTTTGTATAGAATTATGTATAGAATTAACATTAATAAACATAATAGAATTAAACGCGCTTCATTTACATGTCTGAGCTGAAAATGTCAAGAGGAGTATCAGAGTATAAAATAAATACAGAATGTCAAAATGAGCACCTGCACTGCAAAAAATAGAAATCGTAAGGAATTTTTTCTAAAATAATAACATTTTTACATGAATTGAGGAGGAAACTGAAACACTTTCCCAATGGAACAAGACAATTCGCATTTAAAATAAGAAAGAAAACATTTTATTGTCTCATTTCGAGAGCATATAATCTAATTATCTTATTTTTAGATAAAAAAAAATCTCATATGCAAATCATCTTATGTACCATCTAAATTAAAGACAATATTTACTTATTTATAGGTCATTTTTGCGGTATGTAAGTCCTGCTTAGTGTTACTGGTTAGTGTTAATGCTAGTATCACCTATGCTGACATGAAAAACAAACCATCCCTTTTATGTTGTTAATAGTGACTGAAACATGATGCCTATACGTCCAGTACAGTAAATGGGAGAGAAGTACATTAATACATTTTGGAAATGTTTCCAGTTGGCCTCAGAATCAATAATAAGATGAACCGCCGTTCATGGAAACATTCATACCAAATCCCCAATCCTAGATAACATTGCAAGTGAAGGCAATGTGCAGAAAAAGCAGGAAAAATCCCCAAACACAAGAGATAACAATGCCATTGATTCCAACTCATTCCTTAATCACAGGAATCACCTATTCCCAAGTTAAGATGGAAAAGTTTTCAATTTAAATTGCTTGGATTAGTTTCTCAGAAGTTCAACCCCTGCTGTCCTCTTTGACAAAGAAAATAAAACCAACTGCAGTGTTTTAATGAGCTCCCATGGTCAGATGTCTGTGGGCGTGGGATTTTCACGCTTTATGCCTTAAATCATAAAATCTGTTTTTGTTCAACATTTAGTTTGAACAGATCAGCTTGGATCTCTTTGCTTTCTGCATCTAAGGATACAGATGCCTTATTTAGCCATCTGTGGAGTGTCCTCCTCATCGAACGGAGCTTTGCTTCCAATTAGGAAAGCAATGCAGTGTTGTAAGGAGGGATATTAAAATGCGATTATATCAGCCATAGGTGCGGCTGTGGTTGCTTTGCCTGTTTTTCTTTGGCCTCTGTAACACCTCTCTGCTGTGAGGTACATATCGTGCTGTAAGACACAGGAAATTAAACTTGTTTTCATTCCGTGATATTTCCTGCCAGGAGATTAGATCACCATGGTGAGCTCACCTCGCTCACTCTAAACCCCCATTGTGTCAGACTATCCCTTAGAGGCCACCGTAGAGGTCCCTTGGCAACATGCCTTTCCTGCCAATGATCAGCCTATTAAAATGAATGATTTTGCCCAGACCGTGTACTGTACATAATCGTCAATTAGCCACTGGCGTCGAGACAGCACCTCTGCTAACCTCTGAGAGTGTGCTGCTGCCTCATTATGAGGTGTGTGACTCACTCATGATCACAGCCAGTCCCTGGACTCTAATGGGTACTGAACCATAGGTTCATGAAATTCACATGGAGCTATGATGAAATGGCTTTTGTTTAGTAACGTCCTGCTGCTTTATAACCCATAATAGCAAGGATTCATTTTCAGCTTTGTCTAAGTTTGTTTTTTTAATCTTTAATGATGAATAAAGCTTTTTCGTTCATGGTTGGGTTGGTGATGTATTTTTGGCTTTGGGAACAAAAATCTTTGTCCATTGACTCTAGTTAAAAGTTGTCCTTGCGCAGTAGCTTCTCTTTAGTGTTAAAGATAAGAGCATCCTGGGGCGCACTTTTAGAAAGTGCGGCTGATTGACAGGTTTATAAAATTACTTTGCAACAAGGCTAGGCTACCTGCATGAAGCAAGGCTAATGCTTTATTTTGCTTTCCCTACCTCCTTTTTCAAACGTCAGGATCAGACCGTGCATGGATAAAGACAGGTAGGACTGATTTAAAGCACTTTGCAGAACATTTTAGAATGTAGATGTAAATATATAAATATGTAAATATACTTGTGTATATCCTTAGTACATGTTTGATTGGTTTTTGGTATATGTCTATTTTAATGTTATAGCGAGTGGGTGATGGGGGATGTCTACTCTTTGCTAAGCTTTGGATGTTCTCTTTTGTTCTTGATTACGGCTCATACCTGTGGATTCATTTTTTGCTGCATTGCATGTTTTGAAGATCAATAAAACAAAAGGTTCTGGACTGCATATCTCTGACAAGCTCACTGTGACACACTGCTGTGGGAGGATAACCAGCCCTTAAGCCTATAGCAGCATAACTATAGAGATAGCGCAGAATAACCTGAGCCACTCTAACTATAAGCTTTATCAAAAAGGAAAGTTTTAAGCCTAGCCCTTTTCTGTCATTTTAATGTCATAACCTCAAGCAGAAAGTGAAGGGGGTTGTGCAAATTGAGCAATGATGAGCAACATGAAAGGTGTTAGTCATTTCTATTAAAAAATAACTGTTCTTCCAGCTTTCGTCTTAATCTGGTTGGAGGTCATGTGTCCAACCAATCTTTTGGGTAAACCAATCCATCTAACTTGACAGTGTTTTGACCCAAACTATGTTGTTAAAAGGGAAAACCAATACAAATTGGTCACATTGACCAAAATATTGGCTAAGTAGTACAGCAACTTTAAAAAGCTTAAACCAAGTCTTGAACCAACAACCATTGAATTGGAATGTAGCATCTTAAACCTGACACCACATGCAATAGTAACTGTCTCTTTGAAAGCAATAAATGTAAATACTAATAATACAACTGAAACCAGTAGCTTGGTCAGTTTCTGATCATTATATAGTTTAATTTAACCAAAATTGTTGTAACCAACTAGTAACATGGGTTGTTTTTCCAACCACCCCTCCGCTACTCGACACAGGCCTTGAATACTAACCTTTGATCACCTACAGTTCCTCCTAGTTGATTGTTCTCTGATCTCTTAGCGTAGTGCCTACCAGAGTCTTGTGCTGGAAGTTCTAGCTGGCTACTGTGTCTCTGCTCCTCCATCTGCAAACCCTCACATGAAGGCTCCTCAGATCTGTCAGCTGCCTGTGCAGCTCTCCATGTAAGCTGCCTCATCTAAACCAACTCATTAATCTTCTGTTACCAGATCCCCTCTAAGCACTAATTCTTCCACTCTTCTACTGTGAAATATAGTCCTTACCCCGATCATCTGTGTCCTCTCCCTTATATTCAATGCATTTTTTGAACCTTCTTTTGGTCTGTAATTGTTACCTGGATTTCAGTCCCAGCTCTAATTATGACACTTCAGAGTCCCTTCAAAACAAACACAGATGAGTACTCTACTTTTATTTTTCCAGCCCGGCCATTAAGTAACTTGGGCCAGTGGTCAGTAAGATCAGAATGGATTTAACCTCCTGGTATGTATCCATTCTGATGGCTGCCAGCAGATACCTGGTGTTTCTCTCTGCAAACATGAAGATCCAGATATTTTTTAAATTGTGAATTGCTGATTTACCAGAAGTCGTCTTTCTACATTTATTCACAGACTTTTCATATGCAGTAAAAGACGAATATTAGAAGCTCAATAAGCTGTGAATGTTAACACCTATCACTGCACTACCTGCTGGCAAGCCAATTGGTCTAATTGAAAGAAATTAACTCTGAGAAGAAATAAAGATGAAGGAAAACGGAGGAAGTCTCATGGTCTATTTTATTGCATTACTGGGGATTTTATGTAAAGAGAGAAGAGAAAACCTTTCACATAAAATATTAAAATAGGTTGTGGGGGCCGAGTTAATTTGCATGTAGATAAAAGTCAGTTTAATACTGTGAAATACATTTTTAAATGTCTTCTTGTTTTATATTTTCTTTACCCACCTCCAAAGAGTGTGTGAGTGTGATGTAGCTTCTGCTTTAATTAAGACATCATGTACACATGTACACCGCTGTCAGTCTCTCCCAGTTTGTCATACATACAAACCTGTACTCAACCGCCATGGACCCAGCGATGCAGGCATGGCACAGAAAAGGCGATGGAGCAGTGGCGGCTGGTGAAAAATATTTTTGGCGGGGCTGATATAGCCTAGTGTATGTCTCCAACTAATCCGGAATAAGAATTCAAATAAACAATTGGACAATACATACAATTTAACAGTAATGATTTAATTTACTATATAATAACAGTAACAGTGATGATTTGGGTCACTGTGACGGGGTTCTTTGGCCTCCAAGAATCCAGGCTCAGTCGGGTTACCAGTGTTGGTGATTTATTGTGCTCAAAAACTCAAAACAGGGTGCAAAAGAAACTAAACATGTACAAGATACTCTGGGCCTCAGCCTCCCTCCAGTTACCAGCAATGTAACAAAGAAACTAAACATATACAAGCTACTCTGGGCCTCAGCCTCCCTCCAGTTACCAGCAATGTAACAAAGAAACAGAAAACAAAAATGGCCGCTTTTCTTCCCACAGCCCTCATTAAATAGTTTAAGCCCCTCCCCTCAGGCTCTCTTATTTCTGATTTCTTCTCATTAATCAGTTTTGTCCATATATTACCTCCACAAACAATTGATGTACAAAAACAAATAATTTGTACAACTTAATTCTTTTACACAGATTCATTGACTTATTCAATTACACCAAACTGGGTTTGAACCCAGCAAAGACGCAGCCAGACTGAAGATGACAAGTCCCCGTAGCATAAACACGTACACACACACACACACCCCACACACCCACACACACACCCACCCACACACACACACACACACACACGGCTAATCCCACTGAAATATTAAGTGTGCACCCTCAATACGCCAGCAGGTAACCAGGAACAGCTTGTGTGTTTTAAGTTAATGGAGCTACTGGGCTCAGCGCGAGTGAATTGGTCCTCACAAGCACAGTATAACAGGAATGTGTGTGTGGCGCGCAAAGTTAGAGGATGTTTTAAGCGACGAGGTGGATTCGTCACAGTCACAATAACCATGACATGAAATTTTCCTACCCTACAACAGGGATGTTCTTCTGGCAAACGGGTAGATAAATAAGGATCTCACCGAATTTGGTGGAAGCTGCATCTCGTTCGTTACGTTCGCCATCTTCCCTCTAATTGTCTGCACCTGCGCATTGGGTGCAGAAGCCTGTTAAAGTGCAGTATTTTCAGAGCCCCAAGACCATAAAGTTCTGAGACGCTGATTGGCCATTAAATTCACCTAGCAATAATACATGATTGACAGATTCTCTGCAAATGTGGGTCTGTCTGATCAGCGCCCCAAGACAGAGACTGTAGGAGTCTGTCTGTGGAAATCCACAAATGAATGACAGTAGATAGGGAAATGTAGTTTATATAATTTGTTTTACTTATAGGTACACACTCTAGAGAGTAAAACTGACATTTATGAGTTAATTTCTAAAAATATATTTTACGTTTCTCTCTTCTTATCAGGGAGGGCGGGGCCCCAGCGCCCCCTATGGGCCGGCCGCCACTGCGATGGAGGCGTGGATTTCAAAGAAGCTTCCAGGCCCTGTTCTACATAACATAGCATCTACCCTAAATTACTAGAAGAGATAAAAAGTCAAGGCAATTGTATTTGTAATACAGCAATTGCAAAGATTTGGAATTTCCCAGGGAAGTCAGGAACCAATACCAGAGAAACCAAAAATAAATTTAAACAATTTTCCTGATAAACATTTCTGTAACATAAATTAACCAATAATAAAGTCTATTATTGAACTTATTCCAAATGCTTGGGAAGTCATTGCAGAATATGATATTCTTTATACATGGGGTCTGATTTAGTGTTTTTAATGTTCCTGGCATTAGGCTGGAATCTATTAACTGTTTTTTGGGTGTAACTGGTTTGACCATTGCAGTACTTGTACATATACTGAAAATCAAAGAAAAACCCTGATTGCCTCATTGGTTCACAAGAATAAAATGTGAAACTTTTACTTTGACTCTAATGTCCCCTCAATCCCACAATCAATCCCACAATCAGAGGACAAGGACTGGCTGATCCCCAGTACTGTATGTGTCCCAGTTCTGGAGACAATCCTGCTCTCTGTTGGGGATCTCTGTCAGTCTGTCATCAGGTTTTCACCCCCAAACGGTCAGACAGAGATGGCCAAGCAGGAAATCAAGAATTAGATACTCATTCTGTGCGAGTCTGATACAACCAAGTGGGCCAACTTCCCTTGGTTGAACATGCCACACTGTAAAAACGATACCTAGTTATTGCTGATTTCAGTTAGGTTTTCACATGAAACAAATTCAGAAATAAATCTTTCTATTTGCAACCCAGAAGAACTTGTCTGTCCTACAAATTTCTGTAATTGTTGTCCTTACTAAAAGTTTCTAAACACAGCAAGGATTATCAACGATTGAATAGATATTATGCGTTAATTTGGGAACCATTGGGAGACACCATTTGTGTATCATCATCTAAATAGGTTTGAACTCATCTAGACAGACCCTCTGAACTTGAGCACACTTGTGATTATGATCGCTGTCCGTAGCTTTTTTTTTGTTATGAAACTCCCCCAAAAAACCACCAAACTTGGCCAAACAGTTGCCCCCCCCTCTTTTGTTTGGATATTTTCTGGACCGTTTTCCCCTAGTAGATGAGCTAACTCGGGGTGTTTGAGTTTTTATTTTAATGAAAAGATTTAAAAGATTTTATAAAATTAAATATATTATTATTATTTTTATTATTGCTATTATTACGTTTTTCTACAAGCGACTAATATTCAGCCCTTTGCCCACTTCTACAATAAGATTTAATTTCAGACCATGTGCATCAGTTATTTGATAGTGAAGTAAGGAACTTGCATGTTTTCTTTTACATATTTATAAAATAAAAGATAACAGCGATTTTACATACAGTATATCCTCTTCTCCCTGCATGACAATTTAACCCTGGATATTGCCTGTTCAGTCACGAGGCATTACCATTAGGGGAAATAGAACTCTATTTTATATTCACAAATTATAAGGACTGTTGCAAAAGTTTTAACAAAACCGATTGTGTCCAATATGTCTATTGTATTTCAGGGATGGATTTCATGCAGTGCAGAATTTGCAAGTTCACAAGACCTCTTGAATCAACTTGATTAACCTGTGAGTGAAGTGCTCCCTTGCCTGAGATTTTTAAATCAATATGAATATACTTTTCTCATAAGAGAAATAGAAAAATATGTTGTAACCAGCAAAAAAACATTAGTGGACATGTGTCAGCAAAACTAAATGTCAGCTGTCTTTTCAATGTCAGCATACAGGTGTCTGAAAACAAAGCTTTTGCTGTGATTGTTAATGGGTAAAACAGACATGCCTTTAACTTGTGCTATTTAGCCTGTTAAAATGCATTGTAATTTGTCTCCAGAGGGGCACCAGGCAGGGATGCCCGCTCTCCCCCGCACTTTTTGCTATTTTCATTGAGCCTCTAGCTGCTACAATCAGACAAACTAATGTGGTTAATGGTATAAAATGCATGAAAATAGAGCATAACATCTCTTTACGCAGATGATGTATTACTTTATGTCCAGCACTTAAACACTTGCCTCTCTCAAGTGATTAGATTACTAGAATCTTTCTCAAAAGTCTCAGAATACTCTATAAATTGGTCTAAATCTATAATACTACCAATTAATTGCTCTCTACAGAATCCCTCAGGTCTACAATTGCAATCAGGAAATATAAAATATTTGGGAATTACTGTGTCATCTAAATTAGCTGAGTTACCAAAACTCAACCACATCCCTCTTTAAAAAAGATAGAAGAGGACCTAGAAAGATAGAAATCGCTTCCGATCTCCCTTATGGGTCGGGTAGCCTCAATTAAAATGATGGTTTTACCCAGAATTAACTACCTATTTTCAATGATCCCAAATAAACCATCACCCGAATGGTTTAAATCTCTAGATTCTTCTATCTCTAAATTTCTTTGGAAGGACAAACCCCCTCGTATCATCTTAAAGACACTACAGAAAACTAAAGACAGGGGGGTCTAGATTTACCTAACTTCCAATACTACTACTTAGCAAATAGATTACAATACATCTCTAAATGGATAAAACATGATCCCTTAGATGAGCACTGGATAGACACAGAACAGGAAATATGCAGTAATATAATCATTTCAGATTTGCCGTTTATTAGCTCTAATATCCAGCGGCACCCATGTTTTAAAAATATTAACATCAGCTCTTCCCTGACAGCATGGTGGGAATTTCTAAAAATAACGAAGTCATCACTTATCCCGTGCAGTCGTACACCCATCTGGAATAACCCTGACATTCTACAAAACAATAATGTGATAAACTTTCCGTACTGGAAGAATAAAGGGGCTAACTATCTGGATAATTTATTTGAAGGTACGGAGTTTATCACATTTGCTAGATTCAATTTGCAATATGGCATTAACAAAAATAAATTCTTAGAATATGAGCAAATTAAAGCTATAATTAGAAATAAATTTAAGCATATTGATGGAGGTTTAAAAATTCCAACTAATATATCAGAGTTCCTAGAGTTAACCCCCCCCAAACTACTGTCTAAATCATACAGGACACTGACTAAACTGGATGATACAATATCTCTTCCTATTATTAAATGGGAGGAGGATTTATCAACCAGCTTTGAACAAAACATCTGGGCTCAGATATGTCTAAGAACTTTTAACATGACTAGAAACCCCAATTTACAATTAATTCAATACAAAATCCTCCACAGAGTGCACTATACAGGTCAAAGATTATTCAAGATGGGTTTTGCTCAATCTAATATCTGTCCACAGTGCACAGGCAATCAACTTGATAATTATTTTCACGCGTTATGGTTATGCACGCTGGTTCAGAGATTCTGGGTACAGGTATGTAAGGACCTATCACTGTGCCTGGGTTGTACAATCTCACTTTCCCCTCCAGTTTGCTTGCTGAGTGACTTTGAGGGAAGCTCTATGGAAAAAAATCAGTTTGCATGGCCTTCACTGCATTATGTATCGCAAAGAAAACTATCCTCATGAATTGGAAAAGTAAGGATAAATTCAGCATCAATCAGTACAGAGATCTGTTGTTGGATCATATTAATCTTGAGACAGCATCTGCATCACCATCAGACCGATCTCTCTGGGCTCCTTTGATCGGCTCCATCACTTAGTGTAGTGGGGGCTGTGGGGCGCGTCCTATGGGGCGCGGGGGCTGGTTAGGGGGTCCTTGGGTCCTGGAGGGCTCAGGGGGGCGCTCGGAGCGGGGTGCCTGGCGGGTCTAGCCCTGGGGTCTAGCCCTGGGGCCCATAGGATGGGGGCAACAGAGGTCCTATGGCTGCTGCATGCGGTGCTCTTGGGGGGTTCCGTGGTGGCGGACGTGGGCTGCTGGCCTGGTAGCTCTGCTGCTGCTGGGTGGTTCCGGGGTTGGTCCGGGGGTCTGGGATCCAAGGGGCACGTGCTGTTCTTTTTACATCTCGTTGCAGGTGATGAAGCAGACTGAAAATGTTTTGTCATTGTCTTTCTATCTCTCTTCTTTCTTTCATCTTTTCTCTTTTTTTTTGCTTTCCTTTTTCTTATTCTGTTTTTCTGTTCTATTTACATTGCAGTGCCCATATAAACTGTAAAACTGCATAATTATAATAAAGCAATTTATATGCATAAATCAATCACAACATTATGGCGATAGCCATACTGCTACACTTGTGAAAGTAAACTCTGTTGGGCTCTTTTTGGCATCATGACAGTTATTCTTATTGCCAAATTGCCAGACAGGACACTGTAAAAAAAAATGCATTGTAATTAAGTAATGTAAAAAAAAAACAGCAGTTAAACCCCTTTGTGTCATGTTGGGTTATTGGAGCTAAACCCAAACGCAGAACACCACGGAGACAGGATGAAAAGTTCAACAGTTTATTTAAATAAAACACAATCCAGGTTATAGTTCTGATACTGAAAGAGTCCAGGCTGGTCACACAGGATACTCTGGTCTGTGGTACAGGCTGAGAGAGGAAACCAGAAGAGACCAGAGGCAGAGGGATGAACAGAGGGCTAGGTAGCTGCAAAGCTAGGCTCCTGACTAGCTGAGATTCAGACTAGAGACTGACACGGGAGTGGATTTTCACTCCTGTCCCGTCCCACTCCCATAGAAAAAAATTGTGTCCCGTCCCGATCCCGGGCGAGAGTAGAAATCTAAATCCTGTCCCGTCCCACTCCTGGTGAAATTACTCCCACTCCCATCCCGCTCCCATTCAGAATGACTCCCGCTCCTGCACCACTCCCATGCTCTGTTCGAAAACCTAGGACGCGTCCTTAGAAGGCCAGATTCGAAGTACGATTACGTCATAGTGCGGCGCTGAGGTCTGGTCGGATTCCAAGACTCCTCGTTATGCGGCCTTAAAATGCGTCCTTCTTTTAGCTCGATTTGAAGGACGGGTCTGATGTATCCTCAGTATCCTTGGTTTACCCAGGATTCATTGCGAGACCAAGCAAGCCGTGATCAGAGGAAAGGTTACTTGGCGCCAAACAGTGGTGAAAATTGGAAGTTCAGTTTAATATAATCCAGTCTGTGAATACTTCCGTCTGAAATAAATGAAAATAGTTGTTTTAATGGTTATAGAGTCAGATGTGTGGCAGTAATGTTTGATTTATCTACAGGTTTTTATCTGGTACTGTGTAAATGGGTTTGGCTGGAATTTAAGGACAGATTCTAATAGATCTGCAGAGAGGGGACTATAAATCTGATAGGAGTTTTATCTTTTTATTGCTGTTTTGCACAATAGGCTTAAAGCTACAGTGTGTAATAATTACAGGGATATACAGTCAGAAATCTAATATATTATACATAACTATGTTATTTATCATCATCTACGAGCTCAGCCTCTTAACCTTAATATTTGCGTTGCCTTAGAATTCGTTATTTATAATTACATAGGAGCGGGTCTCGCAGCCATGGAGGCAGACATCTTTGCGCTACGGCAGCGCAGAGCCAACAAACTAGTGATTGCGAGATCGTCCGTTACGCTTGAAAGTAACTACGGCAAGTTGAGAGAGATGAACTGAGACGGTACTGAACAATAGATGGCAGTATTATGCCTGAGAATACTATCTGTTAAATTATCTATGTAAACAAACCTCATCACTTGAGAAGGTAGGTGATGCAGACGTCGTGGAAGACATTTTGTCCCGTAACGCTCGCCGTACTGTTGGGGGGAGAAGCGGTGGGGGGGAGATGTTCATGTTGCTGCGGTCTGCAGTCTGGACGTTAGATGTCGCTAAAAATTACAGACTGTAGCTTTAACTAAGATTTTTTTCTTGTTTAATATTAGAGATTTTGCAGATATGTTTTTAATACATACATTGTTTAGATTTACTTATATATTTCTATCCCTTTTATAGAATAGAATAGAAAATCCATTTATTGTCCCACAATGGGCAGATTTACAGCAGCAGAAACATTATTGAAAATGGTCACACAAATGTGGACCTTAGAAATATATATAAGAATAACATAATAGGGAAGAGTTAAAATATAAAAAATAAAATTCTGTAAAGTGTTTTAACAATATAAAACTGGAGAATTAATAACCAATATGCAGCTATGGACATTTTTACAGTAATGGATATTTGAAAATAGCAGCAACATCAGAGATGTGCAGAATGACAGCAGCAGGTTATTTAACAGACTAAGGTTTCTATCATTACATTTGATTTGATTTGATCCTGCTGCCGGTGGTTGGAACCTTTATTCCACTCTGGATTCTCATCAGTCTTTGTTCACTTTACAATAAAAAAGAAATAAATAAACAAACAGTTTTGGAAACTTCGGTTTTCATCCTTTTCCTGCTTTGTGTGTCAACTTTTGCGGTTGCTAAGCAACAGACCTTACGGCGATAAAACCCGCTGAAGGGTAGACCTGGTGGAATTCACAGCCAAAACTCTTCCGGTCTCCTTCTTTTCATGCACTTCAAAGGATCCAGTCTAAGTAGACCGCGTCCTTGGAGGATGCAGCCCAGGATTTCGAACACAGCCTCATTGTTGTTGTTTTTGAGCGCGGGTGAAAAACTCAGAGCGGAATCACTGTTGGTTTTTGGGTCGTGTAGTTTTTTTGACTCGCATTATAGTGTAGGCTTAAAGGAAAAAAACAACAAAATGGCGGCGTCGCGCCAGTACTGGATTTTTTTTCTTTCTATTTTATTTTATTTTTTGGCATTGATCCTAGTTTTTTTTTTTTGTTATTATCGGTTTGTTCCCGCTCCCGTCTGCTCCCGTTAATGTTTAATCCTGTACCGTCCCAATCACGTGATCGTTACTAATACTGACTCCCATCCCACGGGAATCCCACGGGAATCCCGTGAACCATGGGATTCCCGAAAAAATGTCAGTCTCTAATTCAGACCTTGAGTCTCTCTAAGTTCTCTCCTTGAGAACAGGCAGGCAGATTCAAACAGTGGCTCTTCAGGTTTGATTTCCAGGAGCAGGTAGGCAGGTTTACGCCCTCTGGTGGAGGAAGGTAGACAGCACCCCAGATCTCAACAGAAGAACAAACAATCAAGAAGGGATCCTCGGCGCCCTCTGGTGGGCAAGCCTCTGGATCCCAACAGAGCCCCCCCCTCAAGGGTGGATTCCAGAAGCCCTCAGAACAGTCCATGTAAAATAACAAACAAAAAACAACCCACCCAGGGCGGGCGGAGGGGGCACCAGGCAAGGAGGGCAAGAAACCACAAAAACGGAGTCTATAACAAAAAACAACCCACCCAGGGTGGGCGGAGGGGGCACCAGGCGGGGAAGGCAAGAAAACACAAAAACAGAGTCCAAAACAACACAAAACAACCCACCCAGGGTGGGCGGCAGGGGAACCAGGCAAGGAGGGCAAGAAAGTCTCTGAAGGTAGAGTCTCAGGTGGCCGACCGTGGGACCGGCGGCGAGGTAGAGGTTCAGGTGGCTGCCCGTGGGACCAGCATCGGAGCAGAGGTTCAGGTGCCGGCCATGGGACCAGCAGCAGGGCAGAGTCTCAGGTGGCCGGCCGTGGGGCCGGCAGCTTGGCATAGTGTCAGGTGGCCGACCGTGGGGCCGAAGGCATGGCTGACGTTCCGGGGGCCGGCTGTGGGGCCGGAGACGAGGCAGACACTCAGGTGGCCGGCCGCGGGACCGGAGGCGAAGTAGACGTTCAGGAGACCGGCCGTGGGTCAGGCGACGAAGGGGGACCATTTGAGAAAGACGTCTCCGATGCTGCAGGAACCTCGGAGGAAGACAACGTCTCCGTTGCTGCAGGAACCTCGGAGGAGGACGACGTCTCCGTTGCTGCAGGAACCTCTGAGAGGGACGACGTCTCCGTATCTGCAGGAACGTAAGCTGAGGACGCCGCCTCTGTTTCAGCAGTCCAGCAACAGTCTCAGAGGGGGCCGCGGACTGCGGCTCTGGAACAGGAACAGATGAGACCGCCGACTGCGGCTCCTGAACAGGACAATAGGAGACCGCCGACTGCGGCTCCTGGACAGGAACATAGGAGACCGCCGCCTGCGGCTCCTGGACAGGAACAGAGGAGACCGCCGCCTGCGGCTCCTGGACAGGAACAAAGGAGACCGCCGCCTGCGGCTCTTGGACAGGAACAAAGGAGACCGCCGCCTGCGGCTACTGGACAGGAACAGAAGAGCCCGCCGATTGCGGCTCCGGGTCAGAAACAGAAGAGCCCGCCGATTGCGGCTCTGGGTCAGGAACAGAAGAGCCCGCCGATTGCGGCTCCGGGTCAGGAACAGAGGAGACCACCGACTGTGGCTCCACATCAGGAACAGAGACCACCGACTGTGGCCCCAAATCAGGAACAGAGGAGACCACCGACTGTGGCTCCAAACCAGGAACAGAGGAGACCACCGACTGTGGCTCCAAATCTAGCATGGAAGAAACTGCCCAAGGCAGCAAAGGTTCAGTCTCTGAAGTGGCTTGTGATGCCCGCAGAGGGCTCTTGGCGGTCTGGAGCGCCTGCAGAGAGGTTCTAGGAGGCGTAAAACCACATACCTCAAATTCGGACACCTCTTTAGAGTTCTGCTCAGGGGTCTCTGGACGGCACAGAGCTAACTCAGGGGTCTCTGGACGGCACGGAGCTAACTCAGGGGTCTCTGGACGGCACAAAGCTAACTCAGGGGTCTTTAGACAGCTCAGAACCGGCTCAGGGGTCTTTAGACGGCTCAGAACCGGCACAGGGGTCTCTAGACGGTACAGAGCTGACTCAGGGGTTTCAAAATGGCACAGAGCTGACTCAAGACGGCTCAGGGCTGGCTCAGGGGTCTTTAGACGGCTCAGGGCTGGCTCAGGAGTCTTTAGACGGCTCAGAACTGGCTCAGGGGCTCTAGACGGCTCAGAGCTGGTTCAGGGGTCTCTAGACGGCTCAGAGCGGGCTTACGGCAACGCCGTCTCTTACGTCGGGGGTTCTTAGAAACTGGGCTAATGGGTTGAACTGGTTTCCTAGACCTGGGTTTGACTCTTGCACGTAGTCTGTGATCATGATATATAGCTGTGTAAGTGAGCTCTTCCAGGGTTTCAGGATCATTTATGGTTGCTAGTTTGTCTCTAATTTCTTTATTTAAGGATTTGAGGTAGATGTTTTTTTGCATTGAATCACTCCAACCAAAAGCAGCGGCTCTGACCCGGAAGTCTATTGAATAATATTCGACGGTTCTATTTCCTTGTTTAATAGACAGACCATGAGACTGAGCAGATTTACCGGAAAAAACTAGAGTGAATTTGTTTAAAAACTGATCTAAAGTACAGGTAATAGTGGATTCAGGAGAAAAACGGGTCTCTTTCCATTCGCGAGCTTTACCGGATAATTGTGAGAGAATGAAAACTATTTTTCTCTCATCGTCAGGGAAACTGGACGGATTGAGCTCAAAAAACAATTTGCACTGCCACGGAAAACTTTTACGCTCACTAGATAAACCAGAAAATAGTGATGGACGGAAATCAGGAAGTGACGGAACGGATTCTGACCTTAGAAGCGGAACTGGCTCCGGAAGTGACTGACGGAATTCCGGAAGTGACGAAACAGGCTCCGGAACCGGAAGTTGAGCTGGCGCCGCGTTAGCGTCTCTCACATAGCCTGCTAATTCCTGAAACATTTGATCTTTAAGCTCCAAACGTGTGTTTAACTCACGGAGGGTTGAATCATGTCCTTGTATCTGAGAAGCTTGTTCCACAATAATCCTCCGGAGGTGATCTGCTGGGTTTGGTTATTGGCCAGAGTGATCTGTCATGTTGGGTTATTGGAGCTAAACCCAAACGTAGAACACCACGGAGACAGGATGAAAAGTTCAACAGTTTATTTAAATAAAACACAATCCAGGTTATAGTTCTGATACTGAAAGAGTCAAGGCTGGTCACACAGGATACTCTGGTCTGTGGTACAGGCTGAGAGAGGAAACCAGAAGAGACCAGAGGCAGAGGGATGAACAGAGGGCTAGGTAGCTGCAAGGCTAGGCTCCTGACTAGCTGAGATTCAGACCTTGAGTCTCTCTAAGTTCTCTCCTTGAGAACAGGCAGGCAGATTCAAACAGTGGCTCTTCAGGTTTGATTTCCAGGAGCAGGTAGGCAGGTTTCTGATGATGAGCTCCTCCAGAGCTCCTTAGATGCAGGAGGCAGATTTCAGCAAGGGAGACTCTTCCAGAGTTTCCAGGGTTCAGTCAAGAGCAGGTTGGCAGGCTTCAGACGATGAGCTCCTCCAGAGCTCCTGAGATGCGGCAGGCAGAGTTCGGCAATGGAGACTCCTCCAGAGTCCCAGGGTTCAGTCAGGTTTCTTCCTAGAAGCAGTGAAGACACAACTGATCAGGTTCTGGTTCTGGTTACAGTGGAGTCAGAGAATCAGACAGGCTGGTTGGCTCAGGGTTGCTGTACCATGATTAACAAAAACACTCTGGCGTCGGGGTGTTGTCCACAGCCCACTTAAGTACTGGTCCCCTGATGAGCAGATGAGAGTCAGCTGGTGAAGGCAGCTCCAGGTTCAGGAGATCCAGTACGCCCTCTGGTGGAGGAAGGTAGACAGCACCCCAGATCCCAACAGAAGAACAAACAATCCAGAAGGGATCCTCGGCGCCCTCTGGTGGGCAAGCCTCTGGATCCCAACACTTTGCCTCTGACTGAATCATTCACCAGTTGACAAGAGTTGCATATTTTGTGTAAAAACTGTTAAATCATTATTGTTCAAGTAAAACAAAAGTATTTTTGAAAAAAAAGAGAAAGAATCTATGTAGGAGAGAGGGTGGAAAAAAGTAAAGAAAGGATGGGAGGAAGAAGGAACAGTTAAAACACTCTCATTTTGAAATGGTCGGACAACATGAAGGTAAAGAAGAAAAATCGTCATTATAAATCTCAATTTTATTTTATTTTTTTCTTAGTCAGAGGAATCTGTTGTTGACTATATATGTGAGTTTCAATCATGCAGTCGTTTCAGAGATATGTTAGTGATGTCCACTGCAAATGAAGCGATGATCTGATGTTTTACCTGTTAGTCCCTGTCCCTTTCAATGTTTTAACTCCTCTAGTTCATAATAATTATGCCCATGGAAAACATCAGTGTATGGGTACATAACCAAGCATTTTTGGTACTATTCTATTTCAGGTGCAATTGGTCAACGTCAGGTTTTACAAGACACTCATTGTGTGTGCTTAATTGACTATATGTTGCTGGATAACATATAGTCCAGCATCACATACTTTGTTTTTCAGTTTTTGTTTTGGACTTCTATTTTAATGTCTATGCTGCACTTACAGAAACTGACCTGGCGACCTGTGACATTCTGAAATGTACTTGAGACATTGTTAAAAAAGTGAAGATTTCAGATGACATTGATACTGTGTTCTAATATACAAATATTTTACTTTACTTCAAGGAAAATTTTCAATTAACTCGAGTAAAAATTGTATGATTATTCAAAAAGAATATTAGCATTTGATAAAGGCAGAAATACATGACATAGAAATCAAAACTTATTAGTTTGCCTTGCAGTATTATCTTACTTAGGTGAATGAGAAAATCCAAGCTCTTGTCACAACTTGTAAACCTTAGTTAAGTCAATAAAATTAGGTAAAAGTTGAGAAAACAAAAAATGATCTTTCATCATGTTGCCTTAAAGTTCTTTGTTTTCTCAACCTTTTATTTTTTCAGTGCATTAATTCTGCCCCTTGTAGTCCCACTGGGCTCTCTGTTTTTATGTTGTGTTTGGTTTTCAGTCACCAGTGTTCACTATTTAGGAAAACTATTATAAGCTTCCATTGGTCTGTTTATTTGCTCTTAGGTGCTTAGCCTAAAGAAGGGATAGAAAGGCCATTTCCAACTCGTTGGTTAGTCAAGCCAAAGCTGCTAACTGTTGGTGAGTTCTGACACCAGTATATCGGGAAGGACAAAAAGTGTGCCTATCAAAGACCTGCCCTTGAGGGTAGATAGTAAAAAGCTGGCACCTTGTTTTATAAAGCCGTTTCCTATCATGAAGGTGGTGAACCCAGTGGTCTTTTTACCTCCAGCTGCCTCGTGCCATGAGGATACACCCTACGTTTCATGTGTCCCGGGTCAAGTCTGTTGTAATCTCTAAGCTACACAAACTCATAGCTCCTGGAGCTCTCCATGTCTTCTAAAACCAAAGTCAGATGGTTCTCAACCTTTTGTATAGACTTTCAAAAAATAAGTGCAGTTACAGTCCCTGATTCGCATCCATTGCCTCGCGTGGAAGAGTGCATAGACTGCGGTCGGCCTTCCTGGCCCAAGAATATTATCTGGACATCAGGCATAAGAGAGGAGCTGAAAACATTATAGCTGATGTACTTTAAATGATATAATGGTGTTTACCTCACTATAGTACAACTGAGGAAAAAATATTCTTATTTCATGAAGGATTTTATGGGGGGGGTGTTACGGTCACTGACCTCTAGGGGCTGTCTTCATGAGACTTAATTGTCAGTTTGTATACACAGAGTTTATACAAAACAAAACTAGTTTTGTACAGCTCTCATGACATTTCAATTTCTTAAAGGGCAGCAGTGATAAAATGTAAATATTGTGGAGAAAAAAAACATGGTGCAAAAAAACCAAGGTCAGTGTGATACAGAGTCTGTGACATGACTTAGAGTTTTCTTCAGTATTCATCAGTCTGATGGCGGTGGGGAAGAAGCTGTTTTTGAACCAGCTGGTCCTGCATTGCATGCTGCAATGCCTCTTCCCAGAGGGCAGCAGGGATAACAGTCATGGTGGGGGGGTGAGGGGTCATTGATGATGTCACGGGCTCGGGACACGCAGCAGTGGGATGAAATGTCTTTAATAGAGGAAAGAGGAGCCCCAATGATCCTCTCTGCTGTTCTCATACTTTCCTCAACTTCTTTCAGTAGAGCAGTAGACAGCTGGTGAGAATGCTCTCTAAAATCAATCCATTAATCAATTTCTTTGTTGTCAACTACAATGCAAATTGTAGTTGAGATTTCCGTACAGTAAAAACCGTTCATCATATACCTCACATACAGTGGGGGGTGGGGCCATGCGTGCCGCAGAACGCTGCCGTTGCATTCTTACAGCTGCCAAGGGCCCCACTGTGAGGCAGTTCCCTTATGTGGTGCCTTTGTCTTTGTGAAAAGATAAGAGCCACATTGAGGAAGGGGAGGGGAAAAAACATATTTAACCGTTTTTCCTAGACAGGATACAGTTTTTAGATATCCAAAAATCACCTCAGCACAAAAAAGCACATGTAACACGAGATAAACATTTCAGCAGAAGGAACACATCGCAGGCTGGAGCCCCGTGAAGGTCAATCTGACATTTCAGCATCAGTTGTGTATGTATGTTGAGTGTGTTCACTTTGTTCATGAAGCACAGGCCATTGTCTTTGATAAGATTAAAGTTTATCAACCAGCGCTACGGTTCTGCACGCATCCACAGGTGTTCGTGTGTAGGGTAGATGGGGGGGAGATGGCAGTTCTGGGATCTTCCGCCGTAACATCCAGGGGAGGTATTATATGGGGAGGGCCGGGTCCAAAATAGCACTTTTTGTTTTGTGAGCAGGTTGCACGGTAGTTTTCTGTCAGCCTTTGAGTCTTTTCCTGCTGGCTTAACATAACGAATCCAATATTCTAAATTTATTTGGGCTTTTCCACCTTTAAGCGAGCGCACACTTCCAATATATTATCTCTCACCTTTGAGTTCAACCACCGCAGCCAGCCTGCATTCAGTCGAACCCATATGGCTCAGCTCACCGTCCTGCTCGTTTACAGCCTTTGTGAGCGCCTGAACCGCTTCCGGCAGCCCGATCAATGCCCTGATTGCCACCAACATCCTCTGTAATTTCAGATAAATCAGGTATCCTCCAAATCCAAACAGGAAAAATCAGAGTATCAAAAATCTGAAAATCCATACATGTTTGACATTCTCCACTAACAACATTGTGAAACACAGCATCCTCCAAGCCTTTCATGAGTCCATGGAGTATCCAACTAAGTATGTCCAGGCAGGACAGGACAGTCCTCATTTCCCTGTCTTCCAGTTCATAAAATTTGATCAATTGCTTTTAGAGACCACCTGACCAGATCCATTGTTTGAATTCAAGTGATATGAAGAGAGGGCTCAGAAAAGACAAAGCACGGTTAACCCTCTACAGTGGTTGTACTGCTTATAAAAGCACTAAGAGTCAAGAGATAGGGCTATTTAGATCTAGATTCGCAGGAGAGTTTGGTTAAAACCTAATCCCATGGCAATTATAGCTTTCACCCCAATAAAACACCACACAAGTTAAAGTTGAAATTTGTATTAGAATAATGATTATCAACAATATCAATTGCAAAAGGGACAGGGAAATGAAAAAAGTACAATGTACCTCTGAGATCTCAGGGAAAATTAAACTAACTTTGTCCAATGTCTAAAATGAAAACTAACCTTGAGTGCACTCAAAATTAAAGTTGTCCTACCACCCCTTAATACTATCCAAACCAAGGATTCTCATAGGAGCCTCTGTGGTGCTGTTAAGTAGAGAAGGTGGACCAAGGAGCCAGACACTTGGGCGACCTAAAGCGCTGATGAGATGAAGAAACAACCATCACAATTGGAATAAACAGCATAAAACAAAGCTACCTAATCACACAATTATACAAAGAAAAAGCAAACACCAGCCAGTAATTTGTGGCTAATTGACATCTTTTAGAGAACACAATTCAGTCAATAATACATTTATACACCTTGAATCGCTATCACAGTTAATTTTAAAAGTCATCCCGGCTGGTTTATAGCAAAAGAAGGACTAGATATAATTTAACAGCATTTTACACCGTGTTTCAATTACTACATCATGTGCTAAATACACATAATGGTAGCTTACAGAGACAACTTGATTGAGATTCTAATTCAATTTCCAACGCAGTTCAACAACGTTAACCAGTCAGGTTTATCTGCAGAAAAGTTATAAATTATGATCTGAATCTCTCTATAATTTCTAGTTTTTCGAATTTTAGTAGAAAATGCATTACATTGAGATAATTCAGGGGATAAATTAACAGGTTACAACAACAAAGCAGGGACAGATCTGGGAGTTGCAGAGCAGCAGGAAAGTGTGACCGCCTCCTTCAAGAGTCAGAACAGAGAACTCTATGGTCCTTCTGTAGAAGGTAGGGAGGATAGGTGGGGGCAGGTGGGCTCTCCTCATCCTCCGCAGGAACTACATGTAATTGTGTGCCCTTTTGACCAGTGAGGTGGTGTTTACAGTCCAGGTGAGGGTGTCTGTGATGTGCACCCCCAGGAATTTGGTGCCTCTGACCACCTCTACAGCTGAGCTGTTGATGAGCAGTGGAGCGTGGTTAGGCCGGTTCTTCCTGAAGTCCAAGATGATCTCCTTCATTTTGCCCACACTCAGGGTCTGGTTGTTGTGTCTGCACCAGTCCACCAGCTACTACTCCTCCTCACAACGACAGAGAACCCTCTCTTTGTGTTTCAGTTCTACCTTGCTGCCACAGGTGCAGAAGTCTAACTAAAGTAGTGTTTCTATTCACAGTGGAAGCCCTTAGTGGTTCTCTGCCATTTTGTTTGTGAACTGTTTTCTGCTGTGTTGTGGTTAGCCAAGGAGTTCAGGTTTTGTATTTTTTCAGCTCTTCTCTAGAAAGTGTTCTTTTTATTTTATTTGGGGGGGGATATTTGTTGTGACAGACTGGTGACCTGGTAGACAGGTCACCAGTCTGTCACAGGGCAAAACCGAGATGCACTGAGACATACAACTAATCAGTTACTATGGATAACAGTATAAATGTTCCATGTCAAAGAAAAGGAATTTATCTGACTTCAAGAGCAGAACAAGTGTTATGATCCTGGGATGGAGGTCAACTTGAGTCCAGATTATTGAGCTAATTCACAAGATTATCTAAGACTTGTTGCTGGAGGAAGGGCAAATTGTCATGAAGCGGGACAAGTGGACCCAGTACTCAAGGAGAGACAGCCAGTAGGAAAGTTCAGAACGTTTATTGAAACAAAAACATAAACAAAGGGAAACATAAGTGGAGCTGTGGGAACTGTGGCTTGCGGCGACTGCAGGTGGGGGGCGGGGCACCTTCCATTCTCAGACACTCTGTTCAAGGGAGAATCACAGGTAAATGACCATGATCATCTGACAGAAGATAATTATCTGAGTTGGTCAATTACCTGGTTTAACAGTCCAATCCATCTCCCTGGAAAGGGGTACAATCCAGCCCCTGCCTGAAGACTGACAAGGTGCACGTCACCCAGAGTGTCCCCGGGGTAGCAGTCCCTGAGGACCCGAAGGAAGTCGATCCTGGACAGGGTTACAGATCAGGCAGGAACAGACAGGAGACATGATCCAGATCAGGCAGGAAAAGATAGGTGACAGATTCCAGGCTTCCAGGTAATCTACCAGCTCCCACGCAGGTTCAAAGTCTTACTGAGTCCAGAAGCATGACCAGGCGGTCACACACAGGATCAGGTGCTAACGAGCAGGCTCAGTGGAAGAGGGTAGCCGAGATAAGGCATGGAACCAGGAACTTTAAACTGGTCTCCACCTTGGAGCCAGGCTTACTGGAATAAATACTGAACCTTCCCACGTACAGAGCCAAAAACCCAGAGGACTCAGCCGGGGAGGAACAGTGGACGAGCAGAAGACGAGACAGACACAGATACCCTCTTTCCACTGGCCGCCAGGATCCAGGATATGAACCTTGGAATGAGCAGAACTGCACAAACTAGCAGAAAACAAATAATGATCTGGCCTTGAATGCTCAGCCTGAAGAGAATATAAACCATAGGAAACAGGTGGAATAGAGAACAAATCTGTCCCTGCTTTCTTGTTGAAAACAGAGGAATAAATGATAATTGCAGCAGGGAGGGAAAACGACAGGTGAAAGAAATAACCAATTAAGGAAGAACATACATGCCAGATCATAACACAAATGGCAGATTCACATTGATATGGAAGGATGCCTACCTGGGAAAGGGCAGTGATGTGTGGGGTTGGAGGGTCAATTGTGCTTTCACCACTGCTGAGTTTGCAGGGGGTTGCTGGGAGTATGGGGGGTTTTGTGGTGTGTGGACATGGTCTCATCATTCCCTTTGGGTTGAAGCTCTTTAGTTGAGGGGTTGCCTTGGCTGTTGGGAAGTTTTCTTCTCTTATTTTTAACTTTGCACTTTGACCACTATGGGTAAAGTATGGCACTTGGTGTAACACAGAAATCAGTAACCTGAACAATAGGTGTCAGTAGCTAAATATAGTTTATTTTACTGTTCAGGGAAACGTCATTCAAAGGAGACAGCAATCACTGGGAAATTTAAAGCCTCATGGTCTCCAAGGCCAAAACAACAAATAAAACCCCTATTAATTATAGGCTGAATCTGGTCAGTCCGTCATACCCTGGAGTTTTTTCCAGAAATAGTTGTTGAAAATTGGGGCTGTGTTTGGTCAGTCTGATTTTGTCCCACTTTAGTCTAATAATAGACAGTGACAGTCATTTCAACAATCTGAAACTTACAGTTTTTCACTTTTCAACCAAATGTAGATGCTGTTTGGACATAATTCATGTTGCATTTTCAGTATTTTCTCAACCAGTTTTTCTCCAGTGGGGTAAGTGTTGTGAGCTCACAGGGGGCTGAGTTCACACAAGGAAGCTACTCAAGCTCCAGTAAGCTAGGAGCTTGCCAGGTTAACACTGGAATAACTAACATCTCTCTACAGGTCCCAGCTCCTTCAAATGGCTTTTCTGACTGATGTAGATACAGTAGCAGGCATTTAAAATGGCCCTTCCCAGTCAAACGCCAGCCAAATGTCAGCCAACTTCGAGTCACTGGAGTGACCGCCTCCTTCTCCTCGGCGCATATATTTTTTTTACTCTGACTCCACCCTTTCACTGAGTTACAGGGTCTGACCAGGAGATGGGGCTTCTCTTTAGATCTTAATGTCCACAAATCATGAAAGGAAGATTATCTTAGAAGAAATATTGATGTTTAAAAACGAATTGAGGGGGACCACCCAAGGACCAACCAAGGACCCATCAAATAAAGTGGGGACATTTTGAATTGCTACTACTGTATGGAACATCATTTAAGCAGTAGCTGCAAGTCACACCCTGAAAAGGAGGGAGAGCGGGACCACACAAACAAAAACCTTGCACACCGCTCAGCAGATATGACAAATGTGATAATGTTAGGAAATTTCATTCACACAATACTAAAACATCTCTGAAATGTCTATAGGCAACAAACTCCAAGTATCCATTAGCTTTAATCTGGGATTCATTTTTATTATAATACAACAAGCTATGGAAACATAAAAAAACAAACAGCAAAGGACTTCACCAAACAAACAAAAAAAAATGTCAATCAGATGTTTCATACATCCTGTCCAACAGTTGGGGTGAGGTGAAAACAGCACTAAAAGTAATGTACTTCAGGGGATAGTGCTTATACACCTTGATGATCAATGTAAGTCATAAAAGGCAGTGTAAAAGAGAGATGTGATAGATTCCCTGGCTCCCAGTGAAGCATGGCACATAAAGCCAAGACAGCTGCAGGGTTTTCATGCCTATTGCCAGTTTCCTTTCCTCACCTGCGGGACAAAAAATGCAAATAAAATAGAAAAAGATAATGTGTCGGCTTTGCAAGATGAGGAATGAAAATATCAGTGGGTCTCTTTTCAACCTGTATGTCCAGCGGCGACACTCGAGATGAACGAACCATATCTTAAAATACTATGTAATAAAATTTTTACCTCACAAAGAAGAGTGTCTAAGTGAAAAGCAAAAAAAGACATTGGCAGCTTAATGGTGCCAGAATATGCTGAAAGACAGACCATTATATCTCCCCATCTGTGACAAATCCTGTAAGTAGTTGCCATGTAAAGATGGAAGCACTCTGATATTATGTCTGGTGGAAATTTTTCTGTTGATTTTGGGCTACAAATCAATAAAAAGATAAAAGAGGAAAAAAGCATCACTTCCTGCTTATGTGGTCGATATGACCTATTCACTGAGCTATGCCTTGGAAGATGTGTAAACTAATTTTCTAATCTTTGTCATTTGTTAAATATCTGCCAAAGCTGTTCATGTTATTCAATCATCTTTATAAAACCTCAGGGGTTGAAATTTAATGTGACGACAGAAAGTCTGACCACTGCAAAGAAATCGCCAAGAAATGAACAGAATAAACTCTCTAATCCCGTCTCGATCTCTCAGCCTACCTGTTCTGAACTGTTTCCCTGACCTGGCTTGGATTCAGGCTTTTTTCACTGGGGCTGCAGCACACCTGTGTTTCTCTTAAACCAGAGTTGCCAGTGATGGGTGGTGCTCTGCCTCACCCCCGCAGCCACTGCATTTCCTCCTTCTCACATATAAAGCCTTAAATGGTCAAGCTCCATCTGATATCAGAGATATGATTGTTCCTTATGTTCCTAAAAGAGCACTTCACTCTCAATCTGCAGGTTTAGTTGGAACCAACTACCAGTTTTAGTCCGTGAGGCAGACACCCTGTCTACTTTTAAGGCTAGGCCTAAAACTTTCCTTTTTGATAAAGCTTCTAGTTAGAGTGGCTCAGGTTATCCTGAGCTATTTCTATAGTTATGCTGTTCTTGAACTGCAGATCCAGAGACCTTTAGAAATTATCCCACTGTTTGTCTCACCTTGAATATTGGGTCCTAAGTAGAGATTAAAGTATTCTGGCCCCAGGCCGGATTTCCGGCTCGTACCGATTGCTAGGAGTGTGACCAGACATCCCCAATTTCCCGGGATAGACCCGGTATTGGACCACCTTTCCCCAGCTAAAGCCTTCCCCGGAAATGCCCTCGATTTAAGTGTTTAATGAATAAAGGGGAAATGTTGCATGTAAACTGTTATTATTGTAGAAAGAGCGCATGAGCATGCCGCGCACAGAAACGGCTGTTGACTTACAGAGGAGGAGCAGAGTGCACAACATTTAAAACAAATGAGAAATTTTGTTATCCTGTGTTACCCCGAAATTCCACATCCTCCATCACCGCCCACGCTCTGCTCAAGACCGCCGGCTCAAAATATTTGGGCAGAAAAAGCATATATGCTGGATACTGATGGTGTTCTCGTGTTTGTCAGCCAATGGTAGCAAAGGAGCGCTCTGAAACTAACACTATTAGCCAATCAGATGAAGAAGGGGTCGGGTCTTACCTCCTCCTCTCATTTCTTGATCAAATCACCAGATAAATCCATCTGGTGATTTGATCTGGTGGTACAGTGCTGAAGTTCTAGAAGGAAAGTCACCTTGCACGTCTATGGCTCCATTCTAGGAGAGACATGTTAAAAGTAAAACAATACATGAATGAAACTTTGTGTTTAGAGAGAAGGATGATAGAGAGAACGGAATTGCATAGAGTCAGCACAATGAAGTTCATGAACTCCAGGGAAGATGTCATGACCAAAGATAAAGGTCTCAAAAATAAATGGTGCTGGACATGGCTGGAGGAGACAGGGCCAGATGGCAAGCTTTTAGCAGGAAGTTAGATGAACCAGGCGCTTGCTTCTGCACACTGTGCTCCAGGAACTCTTAGCAGCAAAACTGGATATGAAAAGAAATGTGGTTCATGCATGTGGTAGCTATAGATGCACTGTTGCCATCTTCTGGCCATTTTCGGTTATGGATTTTTAAAAGTAAAATTTAGTTTTTAATCATTCATGCTATCTCTGATCCCATGCCCCCACACCTGGTATTTCAAGCACCTGGCATTGATATCTATCTATCTATCTATCTATCTATCTATCTATCTGTCTGTCTGTCTGTCTGTCTGTCTGTCTGTCTGTCTGTCTGTCTGTCTGTCTATCTATCTATCTATCTATCTATCTATCTATCTATCTATCTATCTATCTATCTATCTATCTATCTATCTATCTATCTATCTATCTATCTATCTATCTATCTATCTATCTATACATACATACATACATACATACATATATATATATATATATATATATATATATATATATATATATATATATATATTTTTTTTTTTTTTTTTTTTCTTTGCATATATCAAAAAAGTTGAAGCTCGGGATTTTTTTTTGCTAATGCCTGCCTAAATTCTGTGTTTATTACAGTTTTACTTTGTTGAGAAATGTAGTGTATATAACCCAGAAAAGACCTAAAAGTGGTTGTAATTCTGCTTAGCTGGTACAATTTTTCTTTTGTTTTGTATTTTATAAACTCTAATAATGCCAGAGAGAATTTACTTCTCTGCATTTAACCCATCCCCTCGGGGAGCCGTGTGGGGTTAAGGGTCTTGCTCAGACTGGCAGTCTGTGGGAGGGGGGGATTGATCTCACAACCTCAGGATTAAAAGCCCTATGCCCTAACCACTAGGCTGCCACTCCCCTCCCCTCCCAAACGAAGTTGCCTATTGTTCAATCACAATGGGAAAATATTTCAATGAGAAGAATTATATAGAAGTTACCAATAGTTTGAACAAAAGCAAAATGTCCTAGCATAATTCTGTGAAGGTTTGACCGATCCGTAAAACCTAAAACCAGAGGTATGATAGTAAAGTTGGGTTAAAAGTCTGTGAAATACACCAATTCACTTGGGTAATGACATATCATATCTTCCCTTCAGCCTTTCATGGCCTCCTTACCTGCGCCTGTCCATGCACCCAACTACCCCAATGCAGGATACTGTCACTACTCACTACCTGTCTGTCTTTTTAGCTGTACAGTAGCAGCCATTCAAAATGACCCTTCCCAGTCAAAAGCCAGCCAAATGGCAGCCATATCCAGTCCAAATTCCAGCCACTGGCCTTCTCCTGGATGTGCATATTTAGTTACTCTGACTCCTCCCCTTCACTGAATTACAGTCTGTTTCCCCACTTTCCTTGATGGGCCCTCGGCTGGTCATTGGCTGGTCCCCTACAATTCCTTTTTAAACATCTAAAATATTCTTTCTCTCAGGATTTGTGGACATTAAGATCTGAAGTGAAGCGTCATCTTCCAGTCAGACCAAGAAAGAGTGGAGTCAGAGCCAAAAAATATTTAGGCCCAGCAGAAGGCCAGTGGCTGGAAGTTGGATGAGATTTTGGTGGGAGCTGCAGAGAAGTGGGCTTTCATTCGGCTGGCGTTTGACTGGGAAGGGCCATTTTGAATGGTTGCTTCCGCATACCAACAAAACATTTACAGACTGCCCAAAAAACTGCAGGATGTTTTTAATTTAGACCTTGGACTGTTTCTAGATGCTAATGGTTCCTGGGACTGAGTGGCCTTTTTTTCAGTCAGGTTCTATTTTCCCTTTGGGGATCAATGGCCATCTTTCTTTCTCCCTACTTTAACAAATAAATACGACCAAGCACAAATGCATACATCCACTGAACAAACATAGATATTCCAATCAGTCCGATGTCAGCATGAAATCTCCTAAATCCCACATCCTGAGTACCCTTCCCGCTCCGTTCCGTGCAAAGCCTGCAGCCTCCGAGGTTCCTCCCTTCTTGCTCCATTTGTTCCTTGGAGTTCGAGAAGAGCATGCAAGACATTATAATTTGATTTATGGGAACAAAACATTCGTAATGAGTGCTTTACTTAATATAACCATTAAAACTCACCATCATCATCCACAGTGTCAAACAACGTTTCTGTCCAAACATTTTCTTTTCACTTTGGGTTTCTGTGATAGGGATAACTAGGATCCGAAATTGGTTTGTTTCTCTACTTCCAAACTCTACATCTCTTCATTCATGCTTGCGAGAAGAAGTTTCTTTTGAAATTGTGAGATGTGCTCTTGGAAGTTGATGTGACTGGACTTGATGAAACGTTTAAGCCTCTCAGCATAAATTAAATCTTATGATTGAGATGAGAAATCTGCTGGTTGGTTGAAGTACTAATAGTTTGTATTCAATTATTTAATTATACTGTCTTAGTTTTTGGGAATATATACAGTAGCAGCCATTCAAAATGGCTCTTCCCAGTCAAACGCAAGCTGAATGACAGCTCACCTCCCTCCAGCTCCCAGCAGAATGCCCTCCGACTTCCAGTCACTGGAGTGACGCCTTCTCCACATATTCCTATTTTCCTAAATTACAGGGTCTGACCAGGAGTTGGTACCTCTCTTTAGATCTTAATGTCCACACTCATGACAGAAAGAATATCTTAGTGCAAAGATTGATGTTTAAAAAGAAATTGTTGGGCACCAGCCAAGGACCCATCAAGGAAAGTGAGGGAATTTAGAAAGGCCAGTACTATAGGAATTATGCTCTAAATATTAATTAGCGATCAGTCATTATCATATTTTAATTCGACAAACTGGATCTTCTCAATGTTTTTTTTTTTTTCTGTTTGGGGTGTTTGGAATGCTACTTCCAGCGGGCGGGGACGGAGCAAAAAATAGAGTGACTCCACATTTTTACGTTGAAGGCCGGAGAAGGCGTACATGGATGGTTACGTAGCAGTAGATATGGAACAGTTCTCATTTATTAATATGACTGCACAAGTGCTCCGCACGATGTACGTACGCGGGACGGAGCGGTGACGGAGGATATGGAATCTGGGTATCCTACTTTATTGCTGGATTGAATCGGGAATATTGATCTCATTAGTCAATTAGAGGTTTGCTCTTGGAGCAAGATTACATTTTCATAACTTAAAGAGACAAATAGATTTTAATACATTATGCTGAGTTACATGATCTAGTTTTAAAAAGTTATTGTTTAAGCTGTATGAAAAAAAAAAAACCTTCTTTCACTTTCATCGCCTTTAGAAGATATAATAAAAGAGGGACTTGGCAGGTTAATACATAGAAAAAGAGAAATAGAATATGCAAAACACTTTCCAACATTCAGAGACGTTAAACTATCAATAAAAGATGGAAAATGTCGCTTTAACATTTAATGTTCCATGATGTGGACGGTAACCATGACACAGCTCTCTGTTTCTCTCTGTCTTTACTGTATCAGACTTTTTGTTGAGCAGAATTTAGAAAAGGCCCTGAATAAATACAAGGTTTAATTTCCCTTTTGGATTTTCATTTTGCTGTTGAGTTGTCCACCTCTGGACACCTGAGATATTTATAAAGAAGAACGATCCAACATCTGCTCTATGAGTCTTTCTATGAAAAACACCTCTGGCCATGACCCCCCGCCCCCAGAGAAGAATGGTTTAAACAAACTTACCGTTGGGATTGTCGTACACACTCAGCTCCTCTCTGATGGGTTGAAATACAGATGGACAGAACTGTATTTTTTCCATTTTAATCAGGAGAACCACCTCTTCTTCCCAGTGCTAAAACACAGATCTCAGAGGACAGTTTAAGAGAGCTACAGAGGAGGGAAGAGCAGAGGAGTGACACGGCTCCTCTCTGCCAGTCGGAGTTTAATCTTGTTGAATTTTAAGGTGTCAAGATATGTCATCGCAGCCTGAGCTCTGCGGGCTCCCAGCAGGTTTACCAGAGCTGCCAGGCTCCCTGTGCTGTAAAACGTGACTGATGGGATGACACAGAATGTGGCTGGGGACTCATTACATACCAAATCTATAATAGCTCCATACGCCCTCTCCTCATTTCTGTCTGACTGAATTTCAAGCAATTGTTCTTCTGTCACCAGTGTTCTTTATGGCTGCGATAAAGCAGACGTCGCAGGCCCGGCTGCGGCGACATGACACGCATAAATTGAAGGGGTAATAAAGCTGTCGGACTTGAACTGCGCTGTGGAAACCCGCTGAATGAGACGAGAACCTGAGAGATCCTTTCTACCCAAAACAGCAGGCAACCCACAAAATATTATTAAAGAAATGAGGGAAGGAGGAGCGTGTTATGGGGACATTTCACTTTGTATTGAACAGCCTGTGCAGCAGCTGGCAGCTTTCGGGGTCATATTCCTGTTTTTGTGAGAAACACACTGATTTCCTATGGGAACAAAAAGCTCTGTAGTTCTGGGTTTGATTCCTGGCAGGGGTCTTTCTGCGTGGAGTTTGCATGTTCTCCTAGTGCATGCCAGGGTTCTCTCCAGGTACTCCGTTTACCTCCCACAGTCCAGAAAAAGGACTGTTAGATTAATTGGCTTCTCTAAATGGTCTTCAGGTGTGATTGTGTGCATGGTTGAGTGGCCTTGTGTGTCTCTGTGTTGCCCTGCTCATGACTTGTCCAGGATGGACCCCGCCTCTCACCTATAGACTGCCTAAGATAAACACTGGCCCCACTGCCACCCTTAAAGGAATAGTACACCCAAAACATGATTAGCCTTCATTTTCTACTCACCCCCATGCTGAACAACACTCTGAAGTACTTTTTGATATCTCAAATGCATCTGGAGATCTGGGAGGCTTCTTGCTGTCTGCTGACATTCAAATAATGGAGGTCCATAGCGCCCGAGGCAGAAAGGTCCATAAAAGTCCACAAAAAACGTGTCAATATTCCTCCATACTGCTCGTCCAATGTATTCCAAGTGTCCTGAGTGGGTAGCGTCCATCACTTACTTGAAACGAAGTCATTTAGAATGTTTTTAGAGCATAAACAGTAGTGTATAGGATTTCCTAAAAGTGCCTGCCTGCGAGTTCACGAGTCTACGGAAGCCGCGGCAGACCAAACCAGATGAAAGTGCGCATTCAGCGTCTGCTCTGCCGATAATGCAAGCGTAGAAGAAGAAATGTGCTGTTTACCTGTGCAAAGAAAGAAACAACGAAAGAAAAATATCTGAGGACTTCAGTGTTGAGGAAGAGCATGAGTTCTTTGCCGAGCATCTTATTAGGCAGTCCATTGGCTGGATCATCTGGATCATCTTCCATCAGGCATAAGTGACGTATGCGTGACGTATGAAAAATCTAGCAAAAATCCTGGCATACATTGGATAAGTTATCCCCGCTAAAAACACACTTGCAAACGTTGACATACAGCGAGTACCGGGAGAAATGTTGAGCATAACTTTGTGCATAACTTCTGCGTAACTTATCCAGAACTTCTCTCCAAAGCATATCAACGTAACTGACGTGTTCCAGACGAGCGCTGAACGTGTTTCTAACTTCCAGCTACTGTAAAACGGTGTATTGCCAGAGTTTTGGTATAAAGAGAGTTAACAGGAGGAAACCATCAGTTCTCCTCCAGACTTCATCCCCATCATAAGGTGAGCCAGAATGTGAGTGTGATGGATCCACACTCACACCAGCACCAACAAAATTCCTAGCAGATATGACGCTTAATCTGCTGCCACCAAAAACCTTCTTTATTTCTTTTTCTTTATTCTTTTTGTTCTGGGGGCGATAAACAGCAGGTCGGTAAATACCGCCATTAAAGACATCTCTTTGTGCAGACTGGACTTTATGAATACTCTGGCATACGCTGAACTTTCTACATATTTTTTTCAATTTTGGGTGTATACATAGTGTATTAGGAGATTCTAGGATGTCGGGAAATACGCTGGTTAAAACAGCAAGGTGTGATAGAGGCCTTACCTGTGTTTCTCCCTATCCAGAGTGTCAGTGATGGGTGATGCCCCCGCTCCCCCTGCAGACACTGCTGATCCGCTGCATCACAGCTCCACGTTTTCTGTGCTTTAATAAACGCTTGAAACTTTCCCTCTGCATTTGTAGACAAACCGGTGGGTGCACTATAATTAAATTATACTGGCTTATTTTCAGTGAGATAGCCGACTTATCTATTGAAAAGGCTGCTGTTGCAGGCTGGGTTTTATTGCACTGTTGTCCTGATAAAGGGGGAAAAGAGGATTGTATTTTTAATGAGGTTTGAAGAGTACTGCATTTCATTTCCACATGAAGTTTTGAAATTACAGGAGTCCTTTTATGCATATTCAATTTTTAGTTTTTAAATTTCCCAAAATAAAAATAACATTAAAAATCTTATTTCTTTATTGCATTTCTATAATTCCATCCATTCAAGCAATCATAATACATTAATCCTGTGATTGAAGTTGAACTTAAAGCAGCAAATATTGTACAGCAGGTTAGTCACATGGGGTAGTTTTCTCCAAGATGTGCTGCAAGGAAAATAAACATTTAATTATGAATGCTTACGATGTATTTAATCCTACATGGTAATTTTGATAGTGAGTTAATACACAGACGTATGTCTGTGTGTGTGTATCGCCGCTCTTGCCGATATCCCAGTTGGACCTCTGACTTTAGCTCGCTTGCTTCAATATTCTCATGGACAATGTAAACCTTTCACTCACCATAGACTTTACCTCCTGCCTGAACAGTTTTGGATTTCTTCAGTATGTTGATTTTCCCACTCACATAAAAGGACATAAAAGGGTTTAATCCCCTCTAACTGTTCTGCTGATGATGTTCATATTTCTGATCACTTTCTTCTGTCCTTCAACGTTTCCCTGTCTATCTCCATAATCAAGCCTGTCCGCCAGATTTCCTTCCGCAATATTAAGAACATAAACACAGACATCTTATCCTGCCACATTGACAATATCCCAATCCCTGCTCTTTCCTCTCCGGACCATCTTGTCACCCACTACAACTCTGGACTTTCCAATATTCTCAATTCCCTTGCCCCTCTCCAAACCCGGTCTGAATCCTTTTCCCGCTCTGCCCCTTGGTTTACTCCTGAGCTCAGTTTCATGAAAGCCAAAGGTCGGCAACTGGAACGCCTCCACAAAAAAACTGGTCTCTCCATACACAAAGAAATGCAAAAAACTCATCTACTTCACTATTCAAACTTAATAGCCATTACTAAATCAACTACTATTGTGACCTTACCTGCTCCAACGACGGAAATTCCAAGTCTCTCTTTTCTATTATGCACTAGGTTTTTGATCCCTTGATACCCGGCCTTCTTACATGTATTCTATTCAGACCTGTAATTCTTTGATAACGTTCTTTAATGAGAAAATCAGGTCCATTCACCAGCAATTACATATGACCGCCTTGCCTCCCACTTCCCCTCCGCCCCTCCCCCGTAGCCAGACATTCTCCTCCTTCCTACTGGCCACTTCTACTGAAATTTCTGACCTCATTCGAAAATCAAAGTCCTCTACCTGCTCTCTTGACCCCCTCCCCACAGCTCTGGTCAAAACCTGTCTTACCTCCCTCCTCCCCTGCATTGCTTCCATTATTCATTCCTCACTCTCCTCTGGTATTGTTCCTTCACTTTTCAAAACTGCATCTGTCTCCCCGATTCTGAACAAACCTGGTTCTGATCCCACTAACTTTAATAATCTTCGTCCGATTTCAAATCTTCCCTTTATTTTTAAAATACTTGAAAATAGTGTCTGCTCAACACCTTTCTTACCCTCAACAGTCTTTATTAGTGTTTACAGTCTGGTTTTCGCCCCTTTTATAGCACTGAAACCACCGTAATAAAAATCACAAACAATCTCCTTATAGCTGCATATTCTGGACTCCTCTCCATCCTCATCCTTCTCGATCTCAGTGCGACCTTTGATACCATTTCTCACCCCATTCCCCTCAATAGATTATCCTCTCTTGGCATCTCTCACATCCCTCTTGACTGGTTCCGCTCATATCTCTCTGACCGCACTCAGTTTATTCAGCTCAAATCTTACACATCGCACCCTTCCCCTGTCACTACTGGTGTTCCTCAAGGCTCAGTTCTTGGCCCCCTCCTCTTCATTACCTACCTCCTTCCCCTTGGCTGTATTTTTCGCAAATTCAACATTAATTTTCACTGTTACGCAGATGACACCCAGCTTTATTTATCCAGTAAACCCACTTCCTCACTCCCCCCCCCTTGTCCCTTACTAACTGCCTACTTGAAATTAAATGCTGGTTTACATCAAACTTCCTTAAACTAAACAGTGATAAAACCGAACTCCTCCTCGTTGCCACTAAATCCACCCTATCCAAAATCAATAGTTTCTCACTACCCATTGATAACTCCTTGGTCTCCCCCTCCCCTCAGGTCAAGAGTCTGGGTGTCATCCTCGACTCCTCCCCCTCCTTTCAGCCTCACATAAATAAAATTACCAGGTCTGCATACTTCCACCTTTGCAACATTAACCATCTCCGTTCCTCCCTCACCACTCACACTACCTCTCTCCTGATCCACAGCCTCATCACCTCCCGTATTGATTATTGTAATTCTCTTCTTTTTGGCCTCTCTCATAAATCCCTCCATAAACTTCAACTTCTTCAGAACTCTGCTGCTCGTGTCATCACAAGAACCCCCTCCTTTCATCATAATTCCCAAGTCCTTCACCAACTCCATTGGCTCCCAGTTCAATTCAGAATTCAATTTAAAATCCTTCTCTATACTTTCAAATCCATCCATAACCTTGCTCCTCCATATCTGTCAGACCTCCTTCACATTGCCTCCTCCTGCCGCTCCCTTAGATCCTCCTCCTTCATCCACCTCACTGTACCCCCAGCTCGACTGGAGCAGAGCCTTCAGCCGTTCTGCTCCCCAGCTCTGGAACTCATTTCCTCCAGACCTCCGCAGTATTGACTCTCTCCCCTTATTCAAAGCCAGACTCCATCTGTTCCAGCTTGCTTATTTGTGAATAGGCTGCTCTTGTCCCTATCTATAACTGTTTTTATGATCCTGTATTTGTATTTTTGTATTTTCATTTTTCTTTTTATTTTCTCTAGAGTGTCCTTGAGTGTCCAGAAAGGCGCTGTTAAATTAAATGTATTATTATTATTATTATTACTATCTTCTCCGTGAGCAACACTCGGCTCGACCAATGGGATGAGGGTGTTGTGAATCGTTACATATATGTTGTCAGTTCATTGGCCACAAAGCAGGACAGGGCCCGGGAACAAGTTTACCATAAGTTTTGTATCTAACGGGCCCTTGTTCTTCATTTAATACGGGACAACCTGCATTTTTCAAGGGACAATTGTCAACCCTAGTGACAGTTAACGTAGTTTTGCCTCCCCCCTTTCCGCAGACACTGTGCTGCACCTCTCCGAAATTGTAGGTGACCGCAGACAATAGGCCTCTGATTGGTCAAATCTACATCCGCTGTACACTATGCATATTTCCTGTTTGCTACCTACACCGACTTGTTTTGTTTGTATAACCGACGTTGTGGAAAACGACTCGTGCAGATGGACCAGCTGAAGAGCAAGGTACGCAAGAACGCTGGGACACTTATTCCACCTGGATCCCTGCTCTTTTTGGCTCTCAAGTCCCTCAATTGTCGGACAAACTTGCCACCAGTTCCTCGCCGCTTCGGTCATATCTAGACCTACAGCTAGTTCCTGATTGCCCCTTTGGGGCCCCGCCTGATACAGGTATCGGTATCAGTGCAACACTGCTGACAACCTGTCCACGGTGTAACCTGCCTTTTATCCCTAGACTGCTAGAGATGAGCACCAGCCCCACCGTCACCCTGATGCACAAGTGTTAGAAGATGGCTGGATATGTAGTTTCTAAATAAATCTAATTTTCATGGTTTGTGTTGGGTGGGAGGGCTATCACTAGCATTTATATCCCTGTAATTTAACGTTTGCTCTCAGCAGAAAAAAAGTCCCCTCAGGGATAGTAAGGGATTCCTTGAGCATGCAGTGAAAGGAAAAAGAAGGATGGCTTATGCATAATGTCTAATCTTGACAGACATATGTCATGCACCTCAGCTCCCCACAACGTCATGCCCCCGGTGAAATGAACGCCTAACTGCTTATCTAAAAGGAACTGGGATTTAATTAAAAATGACATTTCCCCAAAGACCTGAGCTTCTGAAGCTGCCATGTTGAAATTAGCTGATGAGGGGCCCTCTGAGGGAAAGGAAATAAGCAAACTGTCAAACGATGAGTGACTCTGTGCTGTTTATCAGTCCTGTTCAGTGTTCAGAAAAACTGGGGCTTTGCTTTCTGCATGGAGTCCAGCTCAACAGTGATGCCAGCCATATTGTTCTGAACGGGGGGGGTCGGTTGTGTGGAACAAGGCTGTCAAACATGATATGGATACAAAAAATGGTCATGCTCTAATAACAGGGGGCAGAAATTAGTTATTTAGGAATCTATTTGTTCTTCTGTGTTTCCCACACTCATCAGAAGAATATTGGTTACCCTCTTTTCCATTTAAAAAAAAAAAAGTCTGGATCCTTCAAAACTAAAACCAAAGATGCATTTGAACAGAAACTTATCTGAGTTATTCCACTTTCCAGTGTTTTTACTTTCTTGGTCTTTAGTGCCTGGGCCTTTCATTATTGATAAAGCACCAAGACATTGCACCACCAGGAGCAGTGATGAGTGCAAAATAGAGGTAGGCAAATTGATCCAACATGTTGATAATGTCTTGAGAAGAGATCACTCAAACTTCATAATGTTTATGTATTAAATAACCATGAGACGCGAAAACAGATTTTGACATAGATTGTAATCTTACTCAGATCAAAAAAGCTGCTTAGAGTTACAGAAGGCAGCTTCTTACCAACCGGGTCACATCTCATTGGAGTGGCCCAAAATCACAGTTATAGAAGCATTTTATACAACTCCAGTCTGCCACATTATTACATCATTACATCATACACGTTTGTAGACGAGGAGACATACAGTGGGGCAAAAAAGTATTTAGTCAGCCACCAATAGTGCAAGTTCTCCCACTTAAAAAGATGAGAGAGGCCGGTAATTTTCATCATAGATATACCTCAACTATGAGAGACAAAATGAGAAAAAAAAATCCAGAAAATCACATTGTCTGATTTTTAAAGAATTTATTTGCAAAATATGGTGGAAAATAAGTATTTGTTCAATAACAAAAGTTCATCTCAATACTTTGTTATATACCCTTTGTTGGCAATGACAGAGATCAAACGTTTTCTGTAAGTCTTCACAAGGTTTTCACACACTGTTGCTGGTATTTTGGCCCATTCCTCCATGCAGATCTCCTCTAGAGCAGTGATGTTCTGGGGCTGTCGCTGGGCAACACGGACTTTCAACTCCCTCCAAAGATTTTCTATGGGGTTGAGATCTGGAGACTGGCTAGGCCACTCCAGGACCTTGAAATGCTTCTTACGAAGCCACTCCTTCGTTACCCGGGCGGTGTGTTTGGGATCATTGTCATGCTGAAAGACCCAGCCACGTTTCATCTTCAATGCCCTTGCTGATGGAAGGAGGTTTTCACTCAAAATTTGACGATACATGGCCCCATTCATTCTTTCCTTCACACGGATCAGTCGTCCTGGTCCCTTAGCAGAAAAACAGCCCCAAAGCATGATGTTTCCACCCCCATGCTTCACTGTAGGTATGGTGTTCTTTGGATGCAACTCAGCATTCTCTCTCCTCCAAACACGATGAGTAGAGTTTTTACCAAAAAGTTCTATTTTGGTTTCATCTGACCATATGATATTCTCCCAGTCATCGTCTGGATCATCCAAATGCTCTCTAGCAAACTTGAGACGGGCCTTGACATGTACTGGCTTAAGCAGGGGGACACGTCTGGCACTGCAGGATTTGAGTCCCTGGCGGCGTAGTGTGTTACTGATGGTAGCCTTTGTTACTTTGGTCCCAGCTCTCTGCAGGTCATTCACTAGGTCCCCCCGTGTGGTTCTGGGATTTTTACTCACCGTTCTTGTGATCATTTTGACCCCATGGGGTGAGATCTTGCGTGGAGCCCCAGATCGAGGAAGATTATCAGTGGTCTTCTATGTTTTCCATTTTCTAATAATTGATCCCACAGTTGATTTCTTCACACCAAGCTGTTTACCTATTGCAGATTCAGACTTCCCAGCCTGGTGCAGGTCTATAATTTTGTTTCGGGTGTCCTTTGACAGCTCTCTAGTTTTGGCCATGGTGGAGTTTAGAGTGTGACTGTTTGAGGTTGTGGACAGGTGTCTTTTATACTGATAACGGGTTCAAACAGGTGCCATTAATGAAGGTAACGAGTGGAGAACAGAGGAGCCTCTTACAGAAGAAGTTACAGGTCTGTGAGAGCCAGAAATCTTGCTTGTTTGTAACTGACCAAATACTTATTTTCCACCATATTTTGCAAATAAATTCTTTAAAAATCAGACAATGTGATTTTCTGGATTTTTTTTTTTCATTTTGTCTCTCATAGTTGAGGTATATCTATGATGAAAATTACCGGCCTCTCTCATCTTTTTGAGTGGGAGAACTTGCACTATTGGTGGCTGACTAAATACTTTTTTGCCCCACTGTACATGGCTCCAACCTTGTCAAAATATTACTTAGATCAAGAGCATCGCTCTACTTCCATTTCGTAATCTTTGCAATGTGCAGAATGAAGATTTTTTTTGTCCAAATAGAGAAACCGTCCCAGTTAGATAAACTACTTGGGAGAACATTAGTTCTGAAACAGAAACGGCAGGTATTATTAGAGTTTAACAGACTAACACATCATCAACGAGCAAAATCCTAATAATAATAGTGAGTCTAAGTTGTAGCTTGCATCCAAGCTGTAACTGTAGCCGCAGTGGAGAAGATAACTCCCTTTCTGGTTCTTCATCAGAACCAGAACCAGGCTCAGTGTGAGCGGCCATCTGCTGAGGCCGACTGGGGTTCAAGGAGACAGAAGCAGACATAGAAAAAGAAGCATAGATACAAAAGGCAACAGTCAACCAGCTCCACAGGCGGCCCCGTCCAGGAAACACACAGGCAGGCAGACGAGCTCCGAGCCAGCTCTCATGTCAGAGGATGAAGAGAGCACATCCAGTTAGTCACAGTCAGAGAAACAGGACTACACTGGAAAACAGGCCAATTTAAATTTGCATGTCTTCTAAGTAAAAACAGGGCTAATCTATAAAGTTTGGAACTAAACGCTAATTCAGACATTTTGAATTTAAATATCTTCCCGGATGGGAAACTTCAAACTTGGAAAACAAAGTCCAGTGAATTGTTTTTTTTTTTTACTTTGTTTGGAATAACTATGACCAGGATGACTATGAATCTTCCCCAGCAAACTAACAAATACCGTATTTTCATGACCATAAGGCGCACCGTACTAAAAGGCGCAGTCTCAGTGATGTGTGCCATTACTGTATTTAACACACACATAAGGCGCACCGGACTATAGGGCGCGGGTTTTATATACAGGTACATGTCCTCTACTACCTTTAAATACCTCTACTGCGTATTTAAAAATAGAGCGGGAGCAAAACTGAGTATGATTGTGCTTTATTCATGTATTTATTAGAAAGTATTAATCAAACCTGGAAGCTGGCCTTGAGAAACACATCGCAGATGACACAGAGCGCTGTGATTACTCCTCTGAAACAGTTTATTGACGCATAAATTAACTTAAAATCCTGAAACCTGCCGACAGAATATGTTTGTTTTTATTATCCTACTGCCTGCAGTTTAGATTATTTAGATGAAAAACACCTGCCAGCCGCCGCGGTGAACCCGGAGGCTGCCCGGCCAGAGGCTGCTGTTGAATTAAGTTTTCAGGTAGAAAAATAGAGCGGGAGCAAAACTGAGTATGTTTGTGCTTTATTCATGTATTTATTACAAAGTGTTAATCGAATCCATCAAAGTCATCATCCTCTGTTTCTGAATTAAACAGCTGCACTAAATCAGACATGCCAATTTCCCCTTCTTCGCTGTCAGAGTCACTTTCCGTGCCGGGCGGCTCCTTGGAAATAATGCCGGCTTTTGCGAAAGCTCAAACAACAGTGCCAGCAGACACGTTAGCCCAAGCATCAACAATCCATCCGCAAACGGTGGCATAACTTGCCCTGCGCTGCCTTCCACTTTTCGTGAAACTGTGGTCTCCGTCGGTCATCCATCGCTCCCACGCTGCTCGCAGCCTAACTTTGAACGGCCGGTTCACACCGATGTCAAGCGGTTGAAGTTCCTTTGTCAGACCTCCCGGAATAACAGCAAGCACAGCGTTCATTTGTTTCACCATGTTTTTCACATCGGCTGTGAGATGGGCACGCATGGAGTCACAGATTAACAGCGATGGTGATGCATGGAAAAAACCACCTGGTCTCCTTTCATACACCTCCCTCAGCCACGCTTTCATCATCTCCTCAATGCAGAATGATGATAATAGGTCCCTATGTCATCCAGTAGTTTAAGCTTATAGCAGCACAAATGCAGAAAATAGCTCAGAATAACCTAAGTATTTTGGATTACGTTAAACAAAGGTAGAGCCACAGTGTGGCCAAAGTAGTGCCAACATCTGGAAAGGTTTAGAGTAGGGCTGGGTACCGAACTTCGGTTCTTTTCTGGTACCGACCGAAATGCTTCGGTTCTACAGAGTATCGAAACATGCCTCGTCTTTCGGTACCAAGTTTCGGTGATTGGCTGTAACACTTAACGTGATTGCGTCATCCAGGAAAAATACACAGGTGGTCACGCCTACAGCCAGGGTTCATGTGTATCTGTTGTGAACTGGTTGTGAGCGTCGTGGAACCCCTTTAAAATGCCCCCCAGGTCAAAAGTGCGGCTTCACTTTATTAAGACTGATGCCAATAGTGCGCAATGCAATACAGAGTGCACGGAAACAATTTAAGAGCAGAAAGTTGCTCGCTGTTTGGCTGCAAGAAGAGCGGACCGCAGCCAGTGCGACTATACTCCTCTCATCAGCCCGTGGGCGGAGCAAAGCCAGAGCGGAGTGAATCATGCTGCTTTCAAACTGGACGCAGCAGGAGCAACAAAATCATGTCTGCTGCTTCCTTTTTTGCTGCTTGTACCAGTTTCTGACGCACGGCTGAAGAAGCTTTGCTGCTCTGGCTGCGCGGTCGAAAAACTGTGTCTGACGTGCGTTGGGCGGAGCTACTCTATCCTTTATTTGCCTTGCAGCTATATTTGCTGTGATCAGTGGGAATAAAGTAGTTTTATTATGTTTTTAAGTGGGAAAATCCACCTGAAAACTTAATCAGTGCAGTCAGTTCATCCTGCCTTCCAATATTTCTGCCGGAGCCGCTCAGACCCCCACATACCAGCGGTGCGCTGTCAGTAGGATCCCATTCAATGGGCTTGTTTGTCAGACATGGTAATTTTCCTAAAGGAAAACTGCTAAGTAAAAAGGTCCTCACAATGTAACAGTGAATATTTTATATATTTATTATAATATTTTTGAACAATAACCAGCCCTAGTTTAGGGAATCCTTTATATATATTGTTTAAAAAGTTTCCATTTTATTTCATTATTCCCAAGGGAAAATTAAATGTTGCAGTAATCCATATGTTATTTTTTAAACAGGTGTTGTAGGTGTTGTAGGTGCAGTAGGCAGGAAGGATCGTCTGTAGAGGTCTATCTTGGATCTGGATCTGGAGAAGTCTCTGACTAAAAGACACAGTTGTTTAAAAATCTGCTGAAGAGGATGCTCACTGTTGTCCATAATTTTATTCATTTTATTAATAATTCTTCTTGGTGAAATTATTTACAGAGGTTGTAGAGGAGTTTCTAGAACAAAGCTGGCCTTCTTCATTAGCTTTTGGAATTCATTAGTTCTAATACTGTTACCCCAGCAGATGATGGAGGAAGAGATCACACTCTCCACAACAGACCACAACAGACTTATAGAAGATCTGCAGCATCTGACCGCAAACATCAAAAGACCTAAGCTTCCTTAGCAAGTAGAATCTACTCCATCCCTTCGTGAAGACAGCTTCACTGTTGTGTTTCCAGTCTTGTTCGTTGTCCAAGTAAACACCAAGGTATTTCTACTCCTCCACCACCTCCACTTCTTCTCCAATTATGTTAACTATGTTTCAACTTGCTCCTGTTTCTCCTGAAATCTACAATCGTCTCCTTGTTTTGTTGACATTCAGGATCAGAGGATTGTTTCCACACGATGCCACAAAGCAGTTCAACAGGAGGTGGAGCAGCTGGTGGTGCAGAGATAACAGCCTTATCCTGAAGGTGGAGAAGACCAAGGAGATCATGGTGGACTTCAGGAAGAACCGGCCTAACCACGCTCCACTGCTCATCAACAGCTCAGCTGTAGAGGTGGTCAGCAGCACCACATTCATCACAGACACCCTCACGTGGACTGGAAACACCACCTCACTGGTCCAAAGGGCCCAGAAGCGCTTGGACTTCCTGCGGAGGATGAGGAGAGCCCACCTGCCCCCCCCCCCCCCCATCCTCCCGACCTTCTCCAGAAGCACCATAGAGAGCGTTCTGAGCAGCTGTCTCACTGTGTGGTGTGGAGGCTGCAGCGCCTCAGACTGGAAGAAGGTGAGAACAGCAGAGAGGATCATGGGGGCTCCTCTTCCCTCCATTAAAGACATTTCATCCCAGCGCTGCGTGTCCCGAGCCCGTGACATCATCAATGACCCCTCCCCCCCCCACCATGGACTGTTCTCCCTGCTGCCCTCTGGGAAGAGGCTTCACAGCATTCAATGCAGGACCAGCAGGTTCTGCAGCAGCTTCTTCCCCACCGCCACCAGACTGATGAACTGTTAGCTGTTACTCATTCATTGTCTGAAAGCTGTACAAATCAAAATGTCATTTTGTATACACTGTGTATACAAAATGACATTTAAAGTTGTCTAAGTTAGTGTTTCTGCAGATGACAGGACTGTGCTTGATCCTGGAACAGAGTACAGAGTAAAAAGGGAATAGAGAGAGTACCGTCCTCAGTGGTGCTTCTGTGCTGCTGACTACTGGATCTGACAGCTGAGTCTTCAGTCTATCAAACTGTGTTCTGTTTGTCAGGTAGTCTTTGATCCAGATGATTGTTGATGCCTCCACCCGAGTGTACTGTTTTTTTTCCCCAAAGTCAGTCAGGCTGAATGGTGTTAAAAGTTCTAGAGAAATCCAAGAACATGATCCTCACAGTGCTGTCTGTCGTGTCTAAATCACAGTGGGTTTGTTGAAGCATGGGATGATGGCATCATCAACTCCAACTCCATGACAATAAGCAAACTACAGGGGATTTTGATAGCTGCTGGTTTGTTGACCAGAGAGGTTTGTTGTCCTAGAGAAATCTCTCTATCAGTCTCTCTATCTACATCAGAGCCTGCTGACTTATTACCATTCAGTCTCTCCAGTTGCCACTTTACTGGACTTCTACAGACAGACAGGTTGAAGGTGAGGGAGCAGCACCATCTACTGATCTGGGGAGGGCAGGATGCCCATGTGACTGTAGGCAGGAGAAATAGATACTGAGCTTGTCCCTGAAGTGAATCTGTTGAAGAATGGATTCAGTTCATCAGCTGTCTGATCATCCTTTTGCTTGAAGCCTGTGATCTTCTTCATCCCTGACCAAATATCTCTGATACTGTTCTGCTGGAGCCTTTTTTCCAGTCTTTAGTCCACATGTAACTGTGGAGCTTGGTTGAGAAAAATTATTAAAATTAACAAACTGAAATCTCACAAAATATGATTTAAATCAGAGGTGGATAATACCAACCTGGATGACCTGGATGACTGAGAACCTTCATCAGCATAATACCAATGGTAACAAGTGCTGAAAACATGTTGTAGGGATAAAGATTCAACCTCAAAAGGACTTCAGTGAGCAGCTATTCATTTTTGAGCCGAAGTAGACCTCATCAAAATAAACATTTTGCCAAGGTAAATCAGCTCTATGTTCACAGACGGAAGAATGAAGCACATCAAGAAGAGAAAACTGTCCCTGCTGTGAAACATGGAGGCGGCTGTGTTATGCTTTGCTTCATCTGGCACAGGATGTCTTTTATCACTGCAGGGTCCAATGAAATTCCCAAATGAGCTTCTTGGTGTCCAAAAGTGTGGTCTCAGTCGCAGCTAATAGGTTTGCAACAGCTAATGAGCCAAAACCGACAGCTAGAAACAGCCAAGGATGGCTGAGAGGAAAACACTGGACTGTTCTCTAGTAGCCCTGACCTAAACCCTACTGAGCATCTATGGAAGGAGCTGAAAAGAGCTGTGTGGAAAAGGCAACTTTGAGCCCTGATACACCTGGAGAGTTTGCTGCTGAGGAGTGAAGCAAAATACCTGCTGAGAGGAGCAGAATTATCATTGACTGTTACAGGAATCGTTCGATTATGAGGATTGAATCAAAAGGTTAAGCAACTAAATCTAAGCTTAATGTTACCATCATTTTTGTTGAGATCTGTTTCATTTTTTTTTATTCATTCTGTTAAAGGGAAAGTCTGGTCATATTCAGAATTCAAATTTCTGAAAGTACTTTAAATATGAAATTAATACATCCTGTTCACTAAATGATCAGTGTTTTTAATTCAGAGTAATTTTCATGTGAATGTGCTTTACTGGAGGCATCCATGTTTGTCAAAGAACACTACTGCCACCTACTGGTTTGTGACGTCACGGTGCGGTATCGGCTGTTGATCAAGTCCCAGTGCTCTAAAAAACTATATGCACCACCTTTCATCAAACTCGAAACCACGCCCACATTCCAAAGTGACAGCCGGAAGTCCCGCCTTAATTAATATAAAATTAATATTAAATTGATATAAAATTAATATTAAATTAATATAAAATTGATATAAAATTGATATAAAATTAATATAAAATTAATATAAAATTAATATAAAATTGATATAAAATTAATATAAAATTAATATAAAATTAATATAAAAAAAAATTTGAATTAAAAAAATAATTAAAAAATAATTAAAAAATTTATAAAAATGCATATAAAAATTAAATATGTTATTTTAATAACGGTTATGATGATTAAATGAATATTTTTAATTATTTGTATTGATTTCTTATATAATCACTGTTAGCACTCCGTTTCAACCTCTGCCTGCAGCAGCTTGAGCAGCTGTGTGAGTGTCACTCACACTCACACAGCAGCCATCCCCCAACCCCCCTCGCTGCAGCGGCTGTGGCCCCCTCACTCTGCCTTTCTATGTGGTCCTTTGCCTCATAGGATTCTGCATGAATATATATATATAGATATATAGATATACAGATATATATATATACACAATAAATCATGATGTACATGTATATGTATCGGTCTATTAAAAAAAAAAACCAAATGTGTAATTTTGTCCATTCATACGGTTTAAGCGTCACACATGCGCAGTAGAGACTTCAATAACGTCACAAGCTGTCTTGCTCCTTGTTTACTTCCATAAAAATGGAGGGAAGGTTTAGATCGCATCTAGCTGTCTTTCCCAAACTTAAAAACACAATCTTTGTTAAGATGGTTAGAAAAAAATACATACGGTTTAAGCATCCCACATGCGCAGTAGAGACTTCAATAACGTCACAAGCCGTCTTGCTCCTTGTTTACTTCCGTAAAAATGGAGGGAAGGTTTAGATCGCATCTAGCGGTCTTTCCCAAACTTAAAAACACAATCTTTTTTTAAGATGGTTAGAAAAAAAAATAAATAAAATGCTCCCCCACATTATCATCCACCATGGTTGTTGTGTTTCTAGCCGCTTCTGTGCTCGCTCAGACGCAGGTTGCAGTGGAAAAGATCTGGGTCACTTTATGCTGCTGTGTGAACCCAACCTTTCTCCAGCAAGGATGGGTGACTTAGTGACGGCTGACCAGGGCATTCTATACAAAGGCGATACTGTCCGTCTTAAGGGTCTCCTGATGTGAAAGGTCACACTATGAGGAGCTCGCATCACGCCACACTGCTATCTAATTTGATAGACCTGTTCTCACTCAGGAAACATTTAAGATGGGTGACTTAATGACGGCTGACCGGAGCACTCTATACAAAGGCCATACTGTCCGTCCTAAGGGTCACCTGCATAGGTGGATTAATGACCGGGCCTACCGGGCCCAGGCCCAGGGGGCCAGAGGCCCCAAGGGGCCAGGCCAACTTGGCCCCGCGGCCGCGACCCAGGCAAAACTACTTTTGCAAAAATAATAATCTTAGGCCCCAAGGGGCCAGGCCAACTTGGCCCCGCGGCCACAATCCATAGAGGGTAAGAGGCCCCAAGGGGCCATGATCCATAGAGGGTAAGAGGCCCCAAGGGGCCAGGCCAACTTGGCCCCGCGGCCATGATCCATAGAGGGTAAGAGGCCCCAAGGGGTCAGGCCAACATGGCCCCGCGGCCACGATCCATAGACGGTCAGAGGCCCCAAGGGGCCAGGCCAACTTGGCCACGCGGCCACGATCCATAGAGGGTCAGAGGCCCCAGGGGGCCAGGTCAACTTGGCCCCACGGCCACGATCCATAGACGGTCAGAGGCCCCAAGGGGCCAGGCCAACTTGGCCCCGCGGCCACGACCCACAGAAGGCCAGAGGCCCCAAAGGGCCAGGCCAACTTGGCCCCGTGGCCGCAAGCCACAGAAGACCAGAGGCCCCAAGGGGCCAGGTCAACTTGGCCCCGCGGCCACGACCCACAGAGGGCCTGAGGTCCTAAGGGGTCAGGCCAACTTGGCCCCGCGGCCATGATCCATAGAGGGCCAGAGGCCCCGAGGGGTCAGGCCAACTTGGCCCCGATCCATAGAGGGTCAGAGGCCCCAAGGGGCCAGGCCAACTTGGCCCCGCGGCCACGACCCACAGAGGCCACAAGGGGCCAGGCAAAATTGGCCCCGCGGCCATGATCCACAGAGGGCCAGAGGCTCTCAATCATTATTATCAAAGCTAATTCTCAAATTGGATGGATCACACAACCTCACTCACATATTCTTTATCAATTATTAAAGGTTGTTTCTGAATTTTGATCACAGAACTTAATGCAAATATTCTTGATTGATTGACAAAGCTCATTCTCAAATTTTGATTACACAACCTTACTCTGACAAATTATCATTATCAAAAAGCTCTATCTCGAATTTGGATCACAGAATCTCACTCAAGTATTCTTAGCTGTGCCCCTCCCCCATCGAGTCTTTCATAAACCGGTCTGTTCTTTTAGAATCTCCCCATTTGGTATTTTGAACTCGTGAGAGACTGCTCAAAATTTGGTTTCCTTTCCCTCAGTTCAGACTCAGAGATAATTTGAAATCATTCAACAAGAAGTTTAACGCGCGCACACACACACACACACACACACACTTGAGTTGAGCATTACTTGGAAATTCTTATATTTTCCATTTTGCTGTTACTATCAGCATCTTCCCATTTTGTCCTTTTCTTTCGAAAAAGTTTACAGTCTGACATTTGTCACTGCTGTCAGTTAATAACTTTTTGGTCTTTGACCCATTTTGTCATTTTCTCGATTCGATCGTCACTGACCACTCTCTCCTGTCTGGCAGACATCGTTGCTGCCATCATAGCTAGCAAGCTGCCTGCAGATAGCAACATTTTGGTGTCCTTTGTGAAAATATTTAGATAGAAGAAAAAAGTGCACAAAGTTGTACAATTATTATCTTTTCAAAATATTTGTTTCACTGTCAGTGTGATTGACCGACTTTGCCGCTAGATTTCGTGTCTTTTGGCCATACCTGGCTAGCGACTAAAAACATCATTTAGCGACTTTTTGGTTGTGAAGATAAGTGGTAAAAGCAGATCTGCCTGTTGGTCTTCCCACATTTTGCCATTTGGTACTTTGCACTCTTGTTGGTCACTCCAAGGCATTTGTCCCTGCCTTCAGCTAGTCACTTGGCTCTTTTGGAATATATTTCACTGTAATTGGCTCTCTCTCTCTTTCTCCTCAGTACAAATCAGTCTGTTCCCTTGCCATTTAGACATTTTCTTGATTCGATCATCACTGACCACTCTGCTCTCCTGCTGTCTATCAGACGAATCAGTTGATTCTCTGCTCTCAATTGTCTATGCTAGTAAGCTGTTATTCTCTGCTTTGGAGTGTTGATGCTGGGTTGCTAGTTTTCTAAATCACCTCACACACTTGAAGGAAGCAGCACCGATCATAAACACACAAACAAACTCACACACACACACACACACACACATAGTTGGTTTATCTGTTGTGATAGGCAAAGAGCCAATGTGCAAAGAAAGAAGGGAAATATGGATCATAAACGTTTAAGTGGAGGAGCTAGAAAAAAAATTCAGCAAGAAAAGAAAAAAAAAGGAATCAGTTTTACTTGAGAGTGTTCCAAATATCTCCAGCTTCTTCAGTACAAAGACATCTGCTGAAAGCAATTCTATAAATGCTACTGCAAATTCAGCTAAGGTTAGCAATGCACCTGAGCTAGCATGTAGCTCCCAAGATCCTGAGACCACTACAAGTGTAGACACTGAACCAAATGCTTCTGATGCTTATGATTCAACCAATTCAGCAGTAGCCAGTTGCTCGGATGAATGTGAGGTCACTGCACCTCTGGACAGCATAGAAAATGAGCTGAATCTTTCTTCAACACCATCTACAGTGACAACTCTACCTAGTGATCCCGCTAAATGGGCTGAGACCCTCACTGAGTCAATGAAGGAAGTTCTTATTCAAAGAGGTGCAAAATCATTTCACAACCGTCACAGCCATTATCCAGCTTCTGTGAGGAACAGTGGGCTAGGAGGCAAAACCCGATGCCTAAACAATGAACATTTTACTTCACACTTGCCCAATGGACAACGAGTACAAAGAGAGTGGCTGCTGTACTCTCCCTCTACTGGTAATGTTTACTGCTTTGCATGCAAACTGTTTTCCCCAAAAACGCATTCTTTTGTGACAGGCTATTGTGATTGGAAACACTCAGAAAGATTTGGTGAACATGAGCGAAGTGCTGAGCACATAACCTGCATGCAAGCAGTCTTGAACCGCGCCAAAGGTGCCACAGTTGATGCAGACCTGTTCAAACAGTTTCAGGCAGAGAGCAGCTATTGGAGGCAGGTGTTACAAAGAGTTGTTGCAGTCATTAAATTCCTTGCAGAAAGGGGCCTTGCATTTAGGGGTAAAAATGAATCGTTAGGGTCTCCTCTCAATGGGAACTACCTTGGTATTCTGGAGGTCCTGGCTGAATTTGATCCCTTTCTAAAGGATCACATCAGAAAGTTTGGGCAGATGGGTCGAGGTAATACCTCATATCTGTCCTCCACCATTTGTGAGGAATTCATTGAATTGATGGGTGCAAAAACCAAACAGGCTATAGCAGATGAACTGCAAGCAAGCAAATACTACTCTATCATTGTGGATTCAACCCCAGATTTATCTCATGTGGACCAATTGACATTCATATTCCGTTTTGTTAGCAAAGAGGGCAGTGTTGTTGAACGCTTTGTGGGTTTTGAGCCCATTACTAGCCATACAGGTGAAAGTTTGGCTAACTGTGTCATGTCTGTGTTGGAAAATCTAGGGTTAGAGCTGTCAAATTGCAGGGGGCAGGCTTATGATAATGCCAGCAACATGTCAGGGAGGTATAATGGGTTGCAGGCTCACTTAAAGAAAAGCAACCCATTAATACACTATATTCCATGTGCAGCTCACTCTTTGAATTTGGTGGGAGTCAACAGCATTGACAGATGTGGAAATGAAGTCTCTAAGTATTTTGACTTGATTCAGTCTATTTACAACTTCACAACTGCATCCACACACCGATGGGACAGGGTATTTGGCAATTCCAACATAGATCTCACACTTAAAGCTTTATCCAACACGCGTTGGAGTTGCCGTGCAGAATCTACCAAAGCACTGTGGCAGAACTACAGTAAAATAAAAGCAGCACTACAGGTTATTTCCACTGATGACACAGAGAAACGAGACACACGAACTGAAGCTGACAGTCTAGTGCGGAAGCTGGATTCACTTGAGATGGCCTTCATGGCAGGCTTTTGGGACACTGTTCTGTCCAGATTTCAGGCCACAAGTCTGCAACTTCAAAAAGCAGACATGGACCTTGGTACAGCAGTTAGATTGCTGGAATCTCTGCGCACCTTTGTTCTCTCCCAAAGAGATCTATTTGATCATTTTGAGCAGAAAGCCTTAAACATGTTGGGTGGCACCCCATCTTACAGGGCTGAACGGACGAGGAAACGTAAAAAGTTTGCTGATGAATCAGCATCCCCAGATGTTGTGCTTGAGGGAAGGCAACTGTTTCAAATAGAGACATTTATTGCCTCTATTGATCAACTGAGTTCAAGCCTTAATCACCGTCTGGAGGCCTACAAACATCTGAACAATTTGTTCAGTGTCCTTTTCTCTTTGGATACAGAGTCCAATGCTTCAGTCCTTCACAAGGCCAAGATTCTCACTGAATCATACCCATCTGACCTCAATGAAAGTCTTGGACAGGAGCTTATACAGTTCAAATCTGTTATACAGCTCAACAACACTGATGAGGAGAGGACCCCTTCAGGACTGCTCAAAACAATAATACATTTTGGACTACAGCCTAGGTTTCCTAATACATACATTGCGCTACAGATTTTTCTCACTCTACCGGTCAGTAACTGTGAGGGAGAACGCTCATTCTCTCTTTTGTCAAGAGTAAAAAATGAGCTGCGCACAAGAATGACTCAGAAAAGATTAAATGCGTTATCTCTAATGGCAATTGAGAGTGAGCTGACAAGAGAGTTGGACTTCAATGGTGTGGTGGATGATTTTGCAAAATTGAAAGCACGAAAGAAACCCCTTGTTTAAAGGTGCACTAATGTTAGGCTACCTGTTTTCATGAATACTTACCACCACCATAAAATTCTAAGTATCCATTATGACTTGGAGAATTGCAGTTTCGCCATTTCTGGGAAGTGTCACCTGGATTGTGAAGATAGGATTGACTTTAGGCAGAAGCTTGGTGCTTTCTCTGGCAAACTGAACCTCAAGCTTCATTCTCTGCAGCTTTGCATTCTTGTGCAGACTTTCATCCACAAGGAACTTTTCAACTTCCCCACTATCGTGAAGGGGCCATAAAAAGATTTCATTGTGTCCAGCATGTCTAGTCTCTTACTCTCCTTTCTTTGAGCCATCTCTTGTTTCTCATCTGCCCTACTCTCGAATTTTGCCTTCATGAATTTACTCCAGTTGAGTTCAACCTCCCTTTTTGCTTGTGCTGCTGCCTTGAAACCTCTGAAGCTCCTGGCACTTCTGTAAAATTATTGACCTATTGACTGCGTTCAGTGTGCCCAACTTCTTCAGTTTGTAGTCCACCTTGCCACATTGTCTCTCCATCCCAATGTTGTGCACAGGGGTGCCATCAATATTACTAGCCTGTTCACTGACAGGGTCCATTGGGAAGGTCTCCTCATCCATCCTCTGCCTGGCCAGGACAGTCTTCAGATGGGGCAGCATGAGATCTGTCAGCTGCTTCACTTCATCCAAGTATTCGGCAGCCACGTCTGACACTGAGTTCAGGACATGTCCAGTGCCTGTCCAGCCACTATAGCATTCTTGGAAATGGGCTATCTTGACCTGCATGCAGCCCTTGTACCATGAACTGGCCTACACCTTTCTTTGTGGTGCTCTCCGATGCATGTTATCATTTTACCTTTCTCCTTCTCCTCAAGCTTAACCACAAATAGATACAGACTTTGAGCCTCAATTTGCTGCACAGCTGCCGTTATGCCAAAGTGTTTTCCTAAGATATTATTTTATTTTTAATGATAGAAGGGAGGAAAAGGGGCAAAAATCATGTCCGATTTAGTTTTTTGGGTGGGGTGGGGGGTTTATTTCATGATAGCTACCAACTTCCAATACATAATATCTCTCAAATGACCCAATGCACCATTACTGAAGTGGGCATAATCATTTTCCAAAATGTTTATTTTTAGGCCATTTATCCCCTCCCCCTGTGTCTGTGTGAAACCTGTGCTTGTCAGTGTCTGTGTGGTATACCTAATATTGTGTGTGCAGTATGTGCACTCTTCTGTACAGGACAGTGTGCATGTCTGTTCACAGTAAACAGTATTTCTTGCATAGTGCGTGCGTGTGTGTGCGCCCGCACGCGCGGGGGGTTGAGGGGCCAAGACCATGTCAGGCCCAGGGGGCCAAAATTTCTTAATCCGCCCCTGGTCACCTGATGTGAACGGTTAATTAATCCATCAAGTGTTTGGACCTTGGGACGGGGTGAAAAATACACCACTTAGAAAAAAGAGGAGAGACTCTTTGTGAATCTCCTGACCGTGGTCTGAATCAGAGTTCTTTTCCCACGGAAGAGGATTTGGGAACAGCGTGGCGTAGCATTATATAAATTCAAAAGTCGCGGTATCTGTCCTTGGTAAGTCCTGATTCGATCAGCTGATAAGGTGGAGCCACAGCTTCACAAGGCATTAGATGGAGCTGCAGAAAGTGCATTTAAGAACACTTCTTCCGGCCCCTTGACTCAACTGCATCCAGGACGCTTAGGTAAGCCTGATCATGTCTTCACATCCTTCTACGCGTGTTGTATCTGCTGAAATGCATAACCCTGGGTCTGAGCTGTCTCAGGAGGTCAACACATTATCCCAGAGTAAGTTAAGTACTAGCTAACTGTATTTATAAGCTACAGCATTTTAGCAATGTTTAATATACTGTGAGATACTGAGTTGAAGTTCTTAAAGATCCTTTACAGTCATGTGTTAGTTAAGATGACTTGTAACCTAATGATAAATGCAACGTATTGAATTGTCTCTGTTTTAACACCACAGACTTTCATTGAGTAATGTCATTGAGCATAAAGTTTGTTTTAAGTTGAGGTATAAGTTTTTTTTGTTTTGTTTTTTTTTTTTTTTGTCAGAAATAAGAACTTTTTCTCACTGTAATAAACCCTATTGGTGGGATTATATGATCTGTCTCAGGATAATGACGATATATATTTTATTTCCTAGAACCCTCTGAAATCAATCTGGATGATTTCATAACGGATTTTGGTAGGACATATTTAAACCTCTTATTCAATTTTATTTCAATATATTGTAAAATACTATTAAATTGTTTTAACCATTTTGTTTTGCTACTTTTTTTTTTTTATTCTTAAATCCTTATTAAATCTTGTAGGTTTAATAGATTCTCAATATGGACAGCCCGCTCCTCATTATAACCCAAGAATCTTACCCGGCCATCTCCCTGGTATTCTGCCTCGGGTGAACCCTGACCTGAAGCGGGACCAGAAGCAGGACCAGAAGCAGGACCTGAAGCGGGACCTAAAGGCGGACCTGAAGCCGGACCTGAAGCAGGACCTGAAGCCCGGCTTCAAACCTGGTCAGAAACGTTCAACAAACAGGCTGACTCTTTCCAAAGTCAAAAAGAGTTTACTTTCTGAATTTCAACTATCCGTTGAAAAAACATCTACCCTAAAGAAAGAACGACAGGGCATCAACCATCATGACGCATCTGTAATAATAATTTCACCCGATACTTCCCCACGAGCGCTGACCGTCTCCTGCTGTGAAACAGCAGCGGTAGCACACGCTGAAGCTGGCCCACCAGACCACCCGCTTCCTATCACTGAAGCTGGAATCAGCACATCAGAGAGGGAAAACCCCATACCCAGTAAGTTAATCATAAGTGTGCCTTTTAACCCTAATATTCTTAAATTAATACCGATTGTATTTCATGATTTAAAGGTTTAACTTCTCTCTCTCTCTGTTTTTTTTTTTCTTTCTATTTGTTCATTTACAGTACCCTCGGCCCCAAGGTGTGCAAGACTCCCCATTAAGAAGAAGAAGAGACCGACCTTTAATAAACTACGATCAATGGTACGAGCCCTCCAGCAAAGCATTACCAGGATTGCTTCTAAGGTGGAGACCGCTCGACGCATGATAACAGGTAGATTTTCAAATTTCATTTTTTTTTTTTATGTATTTATTTATTTTTATTTTTATTTTTTTTTTTACAATTAGTTTGTGATATAATAAATATATGTTTTTTTTTTTTTTTTTTTTTTATTATAAATGACAAAAACCTAATTATGATTTTTCTTCCGTATTACAGAAACTTCATCAACGGTAGAACGGATACCGACCTGTGGGCCGCGTCAATCCGGAGGCTACAGATCAAAATCCAGGGTGCTTCTGAGAACCTGCCACATCCTGATGGATGAACTGTTCAACAACTAAGTAATTTGTGACTTTTGTAAAATATGGATAAACAGCAAATGAGAGTTGCTTTGAATGTAATAGTACAGGCTGTTAATGACCTTAAGAATATACCTGTTCAGCATGAATCCGAATTTGTCAATATATACCAACCATCCCCTGTAAGAGAAGAACAAATAAACGCAGATAGGAATCTGGAGCATTTACTTTCATTAGAACAAGCGATCCAAGAATTAAACGTTTCTGTCCCTCATCCGGTGTTGCAAGAAAATGTGTCCTTAACCCCGCCTAATCCTACAGAGGGTCAGTTTCAGCAGCAAGGAGGGCATATCAATCAGGGGGTTATAGAAAACGTTGAAAGTAATCAAAGTGATTCTTCCAGTAATGTTCTGCAAAATCCCACATCCAGCCTACCTCAACAGCCGAACCTGACTCCTTCTTCCTCAACCGCCCCCATACCTGGCCGAATGGTTCAGCCCGACATGAGTCGGGATCAGCAGGTGGTAGACACCCCTGAACAGACTCAGGTAACCGATGCACCCCATGTTGAACGTGAGCATTTTAATGTTACAGAGATAAGACGTCCTTTCAATGTGATTGCTGCATGCCAGTTTCAGCAGCAAGGAGGGCATATCAATCAGGGGGTTATAGAAAACGTTGAAAGTAATCAAAGTGATTCTTCCAGTAATGTTCTGCAAAATCCCACATCCAGCCTACCTCAACAGCCGAACCTGACTCCTTCTTCCTCCACCGCCCCCATACCTGGCCGAATGGTTCAGCCCGACATGAGTCGGGATCAGCAGGTGGTAGACACCCCTGAACAGACTCAGGTAACCGATGCACCCCATGTTGAACGTGAGCATTTTAATGTTACAGAGATAAGACGTCCTTTCAATGTGATTGCTGCATGCCCCCGTGACGTTCCTAATCTCGCAGAATTCTATACACAGGTACATAACATACTCGTCGAGCTTGCTAACTCTGCTAGACAATCAGCAGCTCGTAACGATATTGTGCAGTTAGAATTAAGCGGGGAGGGATTCTCTCGTCATACGATTGTTCAAGTAAATGGTGAGCCTGATTCAATTCTGGCGGGTTTCAGGAATTTTTAGACGAGCTTGTACAGTCCAACGCAGAGCTCCCACCAAATAGCAACTTAGAACTAATTCTTCAGGTTGTGAGAAACCCTACAGGTGGTGCAAAGCGTAAAGCTGTAAAAACATTAGACTGCGAGCTGATTCATAAAAAGAAACGTCATTTGTATATCATTTACAATTGTTCTAATCGGCTATGTTTCTCAATCAGTCTAGCACATGTATTTAACCCGTCTTTTACAGACGCAGAAGCCACGCATCAAGCTAGAGAGTGGCAGCTTATGGCAGGTTTGACTGAGCAAACCCCCGTGACTTTCAGCGATGTGCAAAAATTTGAAAAGATAGTGAATAGGAAAATTGTGGTATTCTATAAAAGCGATGGGGAAGCACTGCTTTGTAAATTCGAGACAGACTTTCCAGATCGCTCAAATCCTCTTTTTCTGTTCTTATTCAAAAATCATTATTATGGGGTAAAAAACCTGCTGGGTTTAACCGGCTCCAAGTACATCTGCAGTTACTGCTTTACCGGTTACGAAAACATCAACACACATAACTGCGGGGGTCATTGTTCTATATGCCACGATCCAGGCTGTACTCTCCAAGAGTCCCGCTCTGTACGCTGCGCAGATTGTAACCGGATCTGTCGTAATCCATTCTGCTTTGTTAAACACAGAGAGCCCAGAGAGAAACCTAAACTCGGGAAGCTTTTAAGTAATTGCCAAACAACAAAATACTGTCCTGCGTGTAAAAAACTACATTATGTATCGGCAGGAGGAGAGAGCCGGGGTCACGTCTGTGTATCAAAATGCACCGTCTGTCATGAGAAAGTGCCTGGTAGCATTGATGTAACGTTAAACGAACATCAGTGCTACATTCAACCTAGTCTTACTGATGGAGAGCTCACTGATAAACTGTTTTTTTTTACGATTTTGAATGTTTCATCGATCAGAGCGGGGTGCACATCCCATTTCTTGTCTGTACCAAAACATGGAAAGGTCATCTCTGGCACGCTTACGGACTGAATTGCGTCCGTAAATTTCTGCTTCAGTTCAGAAAACCCCGGTATAGGGGTTACACATTTATCGCTCATAACGCCCGGGGTTATGACTCTTACTTGATTCTCAGGGTGATGGTGGAAATGGGTATTAAACCGCACCTCATCACCCAGGGGAGCAAAATCCTCTGTTTCACAGAACCAGATTACGCTCTGAAATTCATTGACAGCCTTTCATTTCTTGCTATGAAACTGAGTCAAATGCCGAAAGCTTAAGGCTTCACAGATCACAGTAAAGGTTTTTTTCCCCATTTGTTCTCCTCTGAGAACAATTTAAAATATGTTTGCCCGCTCCCTGCCCCCAGCTTCTACGCATTCGAACACATGAACCCCGCAGAGCAGGAACGGTTTAACGTCTGGTACAGCCAGGCGTGCGAGCGATCCTTTGACTTTCAGAAAGAAGCTCTTTATTATTGTCAAAATGATGTTGAGATTCTTTTCATGGGCTGTGTGAAATTCAGGGAAGAGTTCTTTAAAGAGACGAACGTGGATCCTTTAAAATGCATCACAATCGCCGCAGCCTGCATGAAGGTTTTCACATCCAATTTCCTTCCTGCAAATACTCTAGCCATACCCTCATCGGTGGACTACAGGCGTCAGTGTAAGACATTTTCAGACGCGTCCATTCAATGGCTAGAATGGTTAGCTCATGATAGGGGAATAGAGATTCAGCATGCGTTAAACAGAGGGGAAAAGAAAATTGGCCCTTATTATGTGGATGGGTACGCAGAAGTGGACGGGGTCAAAACTGTGTTCGAGTTCAACGGGTGTTTTTTTCACGGCTGTCCCACCTGCTTTCTACCCGACCGCACCTGTCCTCTCAGGGGTGTTTGCTTTGAAGCAATCCACTCAGCCACCATCGAGAGAGCCAGCATATTACAATCAGTTTACAGCGTGCGATTAGAGGTTGTCTGGGAGCACGAATGGGTCCAGCTGAAGGCGTCGCGCTTAGGCGTCAAATGTTTTCTGGAAGGTTTTAACGCCCCAGAACCACTCTCACCGCGTGAAGCTTTATACGGTGGCAGGACATCAGCTCTCAGACTCAGGTACAGTGCAGGAGAAGAGGAAGCTGTGCATTATGTTGATTTTACTTCTCTGTACCCGTACGTGAATTCCAACTTCCCCTACCCCCTAGGTCATCCCAAGATCATTTGCCGGGATTTTGATGATCCCCGCAACTACTACGGGTTCATTAAAGCTACGGTGTGTCCTCCCCGCGGTCTGTTTTTTCCTGTTTTACCTTACAGGACATCTGTGGGTAAACTGGTGTTCACTCTCTGCCGTGCATGTGCTGAAATTAACTACCAGGCAGGTTCCTGCACCCACTCTGATGAGGAGAGAGCGCTGAGGGGAGTATGGGTCAGTGTCGAGCTTTGTAAAGCGTTAGAACACGGTTACCGTGTTGCAAAAATCACTGAGGTTTGGCATTTTGAGAAAAAAAGCAATTCAATTTTTGAACCGTATATTCACAAATTTCTCAAGGGTAAACAGGAAGCTTCAGGCTTCCCTGCTGAAGCAACGGATGAGGAGAGCCGCTTAAAGTATGTAGCAGACTATAAGCAGACCAGTGATGACATGTTTAGCCGCATGTTTAGCCGCATGTCGTCATTCAACCGCTGGTTGTCTAGGTGGTGTCCTGAAAACAACGTGGGCTACATTAATAATTGGCAATCCTTTTGGGGAAAGCCTGGTCTGATTCGGAGAGACGGCATCCATCCCACTTTGGATGGTGCAGCTCTTCTTTCTAGGAATCTGGCCACATTTATTAGTCCTCCAAAACCCTGACCACCCAGGGTGCAGACCAGGAAGCAGAGTTGTAGTTTAACACACATCTCTGCAGCTTCTCTACTGTTACCCACTCTTTACTCCATCCAGACAGTGTCTTGCCCACGACCAAAATCTAATAAATTAGCAAAGATTCCCAAAGGAGTAAATCATGATAATCTAATTAAAATCAAAATAACTCCAATTGGGGAAAAAGTTAAAACAATTAAATGCGGTCTGTTTAACATAAGATCTCTTTCCTCTAAAAGTCTGCTAGCTAATGACTTGATTTGTGATAATCACATTGACTTGTTTTGCCTTACAGAAACCTGGCTGTAGCAAGAGGATTATGTGAGCATAAACGAGGCAACTCCTTCAAGCTATTTAAATTTTCACATACCTAGAAGTTCTGGGCGAGGAGGAGGAGTAGCAACAATCTTCCAGTCTGACTTACTGATTACTCCCAAAACAGTTAATACCTACAACTCTTTTGAACATTTAACCCTTAATTTCCCTCATCCAAATTTCAAGGCAAGAAAACCTCTTCTTTTTGTAACTTTGTATTGTCCGCCAGGTCCTTACTCTGAATTTTTAGATGAGTTTTCAGAGTTCCTTTCTGATTTGGTATTAAATACTGACAGGGTCATCATAGTGGGAGATTTTAACATCCATGCTGACATTGAAGGCGATAGCTTAAGAGCAGCCTTTAATGCTATCTTAGACACTATTGGCTTTGTTCAAAATGTGAATAGTCCCACACATTCTCATCTTCATACTTTGGATCTTGTGCTGACATACGGCATAGAATGTGAAGAAATAACAGTATTTCCTCACAACCCTGTCCTCTCTGACGACTTTCTAATAACCTTCAGGATTACTTTAACAGAGTTCTCCTCCCCCAAAAGAAGGTTCAATTTTAGTAGATCTTTATCAGATAGTGCAGTTATAAATTTTAAAGAATCTGCTTCACTTTCTCTCTCCTCTGTGTCGCTGAGCAGTGCTGCAGAGTGCAAAAGCATAGCTTATTCCCCTTCACAGGTTGATGATTTTGTTGATGGGGTTGCTAGTTCTCTGCGTACTGCCTTAGACAACGCAGCTCCCTTGAAAATGAAAACCGTTGAAAATAGAAAGCTTGCTCCTTGGTTTAATGCAGAGCTGCGTACTTTGAAGCAAAATGCTAGGAAACTGGAGAGAAAATATCGCTCCACAGGCCTGCGGGAGTCCTTCCTAGTCTGGAAAAATGGTTTACTGCTGTATAAGAGGACCCTTTGTGAAGCAAGAGCAGCATACTTCTCCTCATTATTAGAGGAGAATAAGAATAATCCTAGATTTCTTTTTAATACAGTTGCCAAACTCACCCAGAGCCATAGCTCTGTTGAACAGTCCATTCCACCTGCTCTTAGCAGCAATGATTTTATGGGATTCTTTATAAATAAGATTGATCTTATTAAAAATAAGATCATAAGCACTCCTCTATCCGCGATTGTACCTGAGGTAGTCATGGAATCTGAACCGGGTTTAGACTGCTTTGATCCAGTTGAACTTTCTGAATTAGCAAAATTATTGTCTTCATCTAAGCCTTCAACTTGTATGTTAGATCCAGTTCCAACCAGGTTATTTAAGGAGGTATTCCCTTTGATCTCCTCCTCCATTTTAGATGTGATTAATCTATCTCTGTTACAGGGATATGTACCTAAAGCTTTTAAGGTTGCTGTAATTAAACCTCTGCTTAAGAAACCGTCTCTTGACCCAGATGACTTGGTTAATTATAGACCTATATCCAATCTTCCTTTCTTATCCAAAATTCTTGAGAAAGTAGTTGCCAAACAAGTTTGCGACCACTTACACCATAATGAACTTTTTGAAGAGTTTCAGTCTGGCTTTAGAGCTCATCATAGCACTGAAACAGCTCTGGTGAAAGTCACTAATGATATTCTCATGGCCTCAGATAATGGACTCGTATCTGTGCTCGTCCTGTTGGATCTTAGTGCTGCATTTGATACAGTTGACCATAATATTCTTTTAGAAAGACTTGAATATTTTGTTGGAATTAAAGGAACAGCACTAGACTGGTTTACATCTTATCTATCTGATCGAATTCAGTTTGTTTATGTTAATGATAGATCTTCAACATGCTCAAAGGTTACCTGTGGAGTACCATAGGGATCAGTGCTAGGACCAATTCTCTTTACTTTATACATGCTCCCAATTGGTAGAGTTATTAGACAGCGTGGGATTAATTTCCACTGTTATGCTGATGATACCCAGCTATATCTGTCTATAAATCCAGATGAAGCTAACCCATTACATAGATTACAGGCATGTCTTGAAGACATAAAAACCTGGATGACTCTTAACTTTCTGCTTCTGAATGCAGACAAAACAGAAGTTATAGTCTTTGGACCAGAGTCTCTGAAAAAGAAGCTGATTAGCCAGTCACTTCATTTGGATGGGATTAAACTGATTTCAGATAATAAAGTAAAAAATCTTGGTGTTATTTTTGATCAGGACCTGTCATTTAAATCCCAGTTCAAAGAGGTTTCTAGAATTTCCTTCTTTCATCTGAGGAATATTGCAAAAATTAGAAATCTCCTGTCCAGGGGTGATGCTGAGAAACTAGTCCATGCATTTGTTACTTCAAGGCTGGACTATTGTAATTCTTTACTATCAGGAAGTCCACAAACTGTAGTTAAAGCCTTCAGCTGATCCAAAATGCTGCAGCCAGAGTTCTGATGAAAATTAAAAAGAGAGATCATATCTCTCCTATCCTGGCTTCTCTTCATTGGCTTCCTGTTAAATCAAGATTTGAATTTAAAATCCTCCTTCTCACATATAAAGCCTTAAATGGCCAAGCTCCATCTTATATCAGAGATCTGATTGTTCCTTATGTTCCTAACAGAGCACTTCGCTCTCAATCTGCAGGTTTACTAGTGGTTCCTAGAATTTCTAAAAGTAGAATGGGAGGCAGATCTTTTAGTTATCAGGCTCCTCTCCTGTGGAACCAACTACCAGTTTTAGTCCGTGAGGCAGACACTCTGTCTACTTTTAAGACTAGGCTTAAAACTTTCCTTTTTGATAAAGCTTATAGTTAGGGTGGCTCAGGTTATCCTGAGCTGTCTTTAAAGTTATGCTGCTATAGGCTTAGACTTTTGGAGGACATAGGGACCCCCATTTCATCTTTCTGCTTCATTCTCTCTCTGTTCTCTTATTCTGCAGAATCTGTTAGTTCAATCTCTAACGTTCTGCTCTCTCTGCTTTTCCTCAGAGTAGCTTTGCCTCGTCTGTTCCTGTTTGGCTGTGACGTCATCCAGGAAAGAAACATAAGCTGTGCTGCTTCCATCAACACCCTTGTTTGTAGATGTTGGAGATTGGCCTGTTTTCCAGTGTGGTCCTGTTTCTCTGGCCGTGGCTGGGTGGATGTGCTCTCTTCATCCTTTGGCATGGGAGCTGCCTTGGAGCTCGTCTGCCTGGCTGTGTGTTTCCTGGACGGGGCCGCCTTTTACAGCTGCTTTTTGTATCTCTGCTTCTGTCTCCTTGAACCCCAGTCGGCCTCGGCAGATGGCCGCTCACACTGAGCCTGGTTCTGCTGGAGGTTTCTTCCTGTTAAAAGGGAGTTTTTCCTCTCCACTGTCGCTGCAAGCATGCTTAGTGTGAGGGATTGTATTTGAGTCAATGAGTCAATGCAATCAACTGGTTTTCCTTAGATAGAAAACTTTGTATCAATTTGACTGTATGATCTGGTTGAACTGTAAAGTGCCTTGAGATGACATGTGTTGTGAATTTGGCGCTATATAAATAAACTGAATTGAATTGAATTAAACTTAATCAGGGCATCCAGCTGAACGTGCACAACATCGAGGTGAATCCTGCTAAAAGACAGATGGCTAAACTATGTCTGAACAGTTTTTGGGGGAAATTTGCACAAAGAAATGACCTGCTTCAAACTACCATCGTGTGCAAGGCTGATGAGTTTTTTGACTTTTTGTTCTCAGGTAAATACACAGTCAGCTACTTTCACTTTCTAAGCGATAAAATGTGTATGGTTCAGTGTAAATACAACAAGCGCTGTATCTCTCCACCCAACAAGGTAAATAATGTGTTTATCGCAGCGTTCACCACAGCATACGCTCGTCTGAAACTGTACACCTGTCTCGAACAACTTCAGCATCGAGTTTTGTACATAGATACCGACAGCCTCATTTATGTGGTTAAACCGAGTGAGACACCCTTGGAGCTGGGGAATTATCTGGGTGATTTAACGGATGAGCTGGGAGGTGACACGATTCAGGAATTTGCATCGACAGGACCCAAAAGCTACGCGTATCAGACCAGAAACCGGAAAAAGGTTGTGATGCGCGTTAAAGGCATCACTCAAACTCAGGAATGTAGTGAGAGGGTGAATTTTGATAGTGTGAAAGACCTGGTGGAAGGTTATTTGAAAGGTTCTACAGGGGTTGTTTTAGAAGCTCCACAACGTACCATCAGGCGAGATAAAAGAAGCTTTCAGCTAAAAAATGCCACATTTCAGAAAAAGTTCCGTGTGGTGTATGACAAGAGAAGGCTTTTTCCTGACGGAACAACTCTGCCTTTTGGTTACTAAGTGTTAACTGAAAAAATGTCTCTCTCCTCTGAAACACAGGAGATTGAATTTGACCCAAGATTCAGAACACCCTTTTCATGTATGATTGTAGGCCCTAGTGGATGTGGGAAATCTTTCTTTGTAAAAAATGTTTTGCAGAAATGTAACCATGTCATGGATGTTGTACCAGAAAATATTGTATGGATCTATACTTCTTTTCAAAGTCTGTATGCTGAATTGCAAAAAATGAATAAAAATATTAAATTCATCGAGGGGTTACCTCATTCTTTTGATGATGAAAATCTGTTTCCTCGCGACCAAAATCATTTGGTCATTTTGGACGATGTCATTTTCCAGGCCTCGGAGCATCCAGAAGTGGTCAAGATTTTTACACAATACAGACATCATAGAAATATGAGTGTGATGATGTTGACTCAGAACGTGTTTCACCAAGGGAAGTACAGTCCTACCATCAGCTTGAACAGTAATTATATGGTGTTATTTAAGAACCCTAGAGATAAATTGCAGCTGAATATATTAGCCCGCCAAATATTTCCATCAGAGAAGACTTTCTTTATGGAGAGTTTTGAAGATGCTGCCAGAGAGCCTCACGGCTATTTAATCATTGATCTGACTCCGACTTGCCCAGATCGTTTCAGACTGAGATCGGGTATGCTCCCCGGTCAGTGGCCTGTTGTGTATCTACCTAAGCCTAATTAATTAATTAATCATGTCAGCCCGCATAAAAAGGAACGCTCCCTTATTCAGAGCTCTGTATCACGCTACTCCACAGAAACGCAAAGACATTCTCGCTCACTGCTCACCCGACTTTCTTAAAGCCTTGTGTGAGATAGCTCTGAATATCTTAAAAGGTAACGTTAAAATATCTCCTTCTCAACATAAAAAATTGCAAAGGCAGAAAAAGATCATTAGGCTGCGGGCTGATAAAAGAACAGGGTTAAAACGCAAGCAGTTGGCTCTGAAAAATCAGACGGGTGGCTTTATTCTCCCCCTGCTCAGCGTTGTAGCGCCTCTAATTGGAGAGCTAGTGGGTGGTCTTATCAGGAGATGAGAAAATGTCTCTTAGGACGGCTCAAAAGATGTATCTTGTTTCACCGCATCAATTTAAACGTTTGACCCCGTCAGAGACTTCTATCAGACAGACGGTTGAAGAGGATTTGGATTCCAAAATGAGAGAAATACTGAATGAACCGGGACTAAGTTCTTATGAAAAAATTAAAAAATACGACGCTCTGCTGCAGAGGTATCTGGTTCTGATGAAACAAGGTCAGCAAGAGGAACCCCGAGTCACACTAACACTGCAGCATAAGCCCATGCCTGAAAATAATGTGGGTGAGACAAACTCTGGCTCTACACCGTCTATTGCCAGACTGGATGAAACAGCGAGTGAAGTTCTAAAAGCCCTGCCTAACAGAGATTCCAAAAACGCAAAATACATATTGAAAAAGTTATCCGAAAGCGGTGAGAGCTGGACACCTAAAGGTGAATTTGTGTATCAGGATCGTGTGATGGGAGGGTCTCATATACTCGATCTGCTGAAAAATCTTTTGCTCCCGTTTAAGAGGAAGACGCAGACCCCAGATCCTGTTGGGTGGACCCCTTTCCTGACGGCCTTAAAGGAGCTAAACATCCCAGTTTCATCAGTCAGCAATCCATATGCACGTCAACAATACAGGCGTTTGACAGAAACGGCTGTATTAGAGGAGGAGAAGAATGGAGATAAGCCTCTCGCGAGAAGGAAAAAAAAAAAGATCCTTTCACCAAAATTTCTAGGATTAGAGTATGAGGATGAACGTAAAGGACATGACTCAAATTCAGATAAACAAAGAAGCGGAAGATTTAAAAACCCCGAATGGCTGAAATACTCACCCTGAAAGTCTATGTAATAAAAAACTTGATAAAAGAATTTGAAATAAAGATATTTTTATTGTTTCAAATTATTCATGCGTACAGTGTTTTTTTTTTTTATCTTACAGTTTGTAGCAATCTTTAAACATTTGTAAAGAACACGTTCCATGATTAAATGAGCACGAGGCCCTCTTTTTGATACATCGCTGATATTTCTTCACAAAATCAAATACCATAACATCATTTTTATAAACATCATCGCCGTAGGTCGCCAATATTTCATGCACCGATAGCCCGCACGCTTTATGACACAGATAATAAACACAGTGATGACCGCACACGAGAGACAGAGTATTTTGAAGTTGACGATTATGATACAATATTTTTGAGGATCTGTCTTTCAGAAATGACACGATGCTTGAGGGATAGAAATCAAAATCTGGAGGGAATCCGTAAGAGTCGAAAAAGGTGGCTTGATTATTTTCTTCCAAAGTCAGAGCTAGCCAGTGTTCTCCAGGCATATGTGAAGGATGAGTGTTCACGATGAAATAGGCGGGTCCTCTGTACGTGCGTTTGAGTAACGGGAGGTGATCCGACGCCCAAACCCCATAAAATAAGTCCCCCAACAGGTTATGCATCAGGCTCTCTAGCTCATGATTATTCATGTTTTTAATAAAAATCCACCAAGACCTGCCTTTTTGAATCGATTTCCAATATTGAGTCGTAACACGCGTACACAATCAGAGTGGTTGTATGAGGTAACGGGACCCTGAATCTCATTTCCAGTCTCAAATTACCATTAGATACTGGTGACAGCGCGTCAGCATCCTCGCCCGGATTGAGATTAAAGACAAACAGGGAGTAACCGTTGTTGAATTCCTCGCGAGCGATGCTCAGAGGAAGGTCTTTTAAATGACGACCTGTAGTGGTGAACATGTTATAATATTCCCTGACTGAGATACCGTTGTTGAATTGGGGTTGAAACGCCTTGGCTGGGAGCTGTCTGCCATCTTTACAGAGCGCCATATATTCGACATCCATATGCCTAAAGTTGAAAGGTGACAGATCTCTTCTTCCTGTAAAAGCTTCATGGTGAACCATTCCTAAAACAAGATATTTCGGTATGGCTCCCAAAAAGAGGTTCTCCTGAGTACATATCCTAGAATTTTCAGGGATAGAATATGTTTTCACATTCACGCGTGAAAGCGGGTAGAGGGCATTTCCTCTCATCAAAGCTGAGGCATGCCCGAGCCGGATGGCCGGGGATACCATAACTTTTTTTATAAAGAGAGAAGCGCCAAGAATTTTCAATCGAAAGGTTGAATCACGAGCTCCCATGAGAGAGAACGTGTCGCTGGCCCTGATTAATTTAACCCTCATATCTACAGAATTCAAGAGCAGTCTTTCACAGAAAAAAATATCTGCGTGAAGCGGGCCCATCAGATGCAGCTCTCTGGAATTAGTTGTGAAAGAGGCTCTCTGATTCAGTCCTCTGTTCGGACCATTATTCACAACAATCGAGTCTATAGCTCCCGCTGTGTCCTTGTAAAAGAGACCTGCGCTGAATTGACTCTTTAAAGTGTCTTCCGAATAGTTTAGAAGAGTTTCAATCATTGCTCTGTATGGGTGAGTCGCGCTCGACTGTGAAATTAATCTGTCTCCCAGAATAACATCGCATTGACTGAACATCGTATTCAACGGGTAATTCAACAGTCCGACAGCCGTGTCGTCTGCCAGGTTGCTTCCATCCGCGTTCGTGATTTTCACACGGACGTGCAGTAAACTGTCGTTCAAATCCAGGTATTTTTCTCCATCTCCGGGAATAAAAAACTCGATAGGGCCGGTGTCTGTAATCGCTGATACGGGTAATATTTCTGTGTAGACCTTATCTTCGATAGATAGTTGAGTCATGGGTGCTGAAAATAAATCCAGTTCCGCTAGGGTGCATTCTGATGATTTCTGATGTAAAAGAGCCATGATTGAATTTTTATTGAAAAAATAATAATAATTCAGCTAAATATATCTTTGCTCGCTGCAGACTTCCTCCCTCTGGCTTTGCTTCTCCCAACTGATTTCTTCTTTTTACGTGACATGAGTATTTGTGAACGCCAAACACGTTGCCCCGGAGGTCTCTTTCTAGCTCTTCTTGATAGAACCATAACTCCTGACCCCTCTTGGTTATTCACACCCTGATGCGAGCCTGATATTTTCGTCATAGCTTTACCTATGACATCCGAGGCGATGTTTGTGGCAGCCTTTTTCAGATGAGGTTTAACAATTGCAAAGCCGGATTTAACTAAAGGTGATACAAAACGAAATAACCTGGAAAATAGAGACCCTATCCCCCGACCGTACATAACGGGGGCACCATAGAAACCGGGTAATGCGCCCCCTACTTGATTCTGGTAATAGGAGACAAAACGGTGCGGGTCATCTCTCAGATTTATCTGACTCATGTTTTCTCGGTTTTTTACTACCTTTTTGTTTTTTCTTCCCAACTTTTAGCACGAAGCAACGTGACCGGTGTGACCGGTTGCACAGCTATGAATGATTCCAACCGCAATCACACGTTTTTATAAGTATATTCTGTTTCATCTGAGGGCTCGTTGTGAGGTCACAGGTCTGAAATGCAGTTTCACGATGCACTTTCCGTATGTGAATTTCACCGGGGTATTCTGGTCAGTTTTAATTTCTACTTGTATATTTTCAATATGTTTCTTGGCAACTGGGAGATAGTAGGGATTATGAAAGGTCTGCGTGATAACATCTCCAAACACCCCCTCCACCTGAATCGTCCGCAAGAGGGGAGCGTAAGCATCCCCCACCATCTGCGGGGCAACAACGTCGCTGTAAAAATAGAGGTGGTAGAAACCGGCCTTAAAATCTATAGGATGCGGGGCATGCCAGTGGTCAAATTTAATCCATTTTCCTGGTTCCATGCCGACCATGTAGGCTAGTGGAGCGTGAAAACGTAGATGGTACTGAGCTCCGGCCTGGTAGGTGAGTAGGTTTGCGAGCCGGTTAACCCTGAAATAAATGTCTGAATCTATCTTTCTCAGATGGGCTTCAATCTCTGTTATAAGCTGTTTCAAATTATTGTAGTATCCGTTTCCAATCTTAACGCGTTGGATATTTTCCTCTTCCGCTTTCCGCCATTCAAAGTAGGCTTTTTCCGCAGGGACGTTATGCCACGTGTGTGGATAAGAAACCTCCGTCAAAGCCACTTGCCATTGACCTTGTAAATTAATATGCTCGGCTAAATCCACGCGGAAACTCGATATGTTATTATCCTTAAACACATTGAGACTAGCGTTGGAGGGTAGCGTCAGATAAAATCCCTCATCCTCAGTTATGCGATCCATGTTGCATTGTCAGCCATCGGTGAGCAGCGTTCTCTTTTATACATCTCGCAGGTCATCGGCTCTCACCCAGCTGTTGAATTTCTCCGGCCAATTTTTCCAACGTACTAAGACCTGTTGGACTCCCCGCACTGAGCGCTTCTTTAATATCTCACCCACTTGATACATTTTGTTTTTTGACATTTTTACTTTTTGAAGCTCCTCTGCGTAAAAAGAACCTCGAACCTGCTCTCCGTCTAAATCTTCCAGTTTGAATACCGGAGGAGATCGCTGTACCGTTTCTGTAACTTTAAAGATTTCATCCGTGAAACTCTGTTCATATTTCTTATCAAACACTCCATGCACCTTGGAGATTCTGACGTGGTCACCTTGCTTAAATGCTATCTTGCGTTTTGTGCATCGTTTAGCATTAGTCCCGTAAAGGTTCTGAAACACCTGAAAAGCGTTACCGGCGGTGACCTCCATAGGTGTCATTTTAATACTTGAATGATAGCTGTGGTTGTAACTTTTGACTAGGTCTTGAAGCACATCTAGATATCGGAGAGTGTTGTTTGCGGTGAAATACCTCCACATTCTTGATTTTAACGTACGGTTAAACCTCTCAACCACCGAAGCTTTTATTTCACTAGCCGTGGAAAAATGTTCAATACCGTTTTTGTCCATCAGAGCTTTGAATGATTTGTTAAAAAATTCTTTGCCGTCATCAGTCTGAAGTTTCTTTGGAATCTGACTCTCTTCTAAAACGGATTGAAAAGCTTTTACAACATCGGAAGCAGTTTTCCTTTTTAAAACCCTGACAAAGGCTCTTTTGGAAAATACGTCGATGACGGTTAATAAATAATTGTAGCCATCATTTCTTTCGGATAAGCTCTGCATATCACAAAGATCTGCTTGGAACTGCTTTAAAGGCCTGGTGACAAACACTCTATTTCTCGGAAATGTTATTCTTGCCGGTTTATGCAAAGAATAAGCATCCTGTTGTGATAAAAAGTCCTGCACCTTTTCAACCGGTATCTTCTTCCCATTTTCACTTTCGACAGCTTTGTGCAGCCTATTTACCCCACCAAAACTCCCTGGGTGGGCAGGCATGTAATATACCCGTTTCATTAATTTCTTTTCAGCCATACCTTCCCACACACATGTAGTGATGCTTAATGAAAGAAAGGATGAATACGATAGGATTTTATAATTTTTTTTTTATTAACATAGTTAGAAAAGTAAAACACTGACATGAAAATACATTCATTATATCATAAGCTAATGTAGAAACTACTCATTTAATAGATAAAAGACACGAAAATACAATCATTATATCATAAGCTAATGTAGAAACTACTCATTTAATAGATAAAAGACATGAAAAAGAAAATGACTGAAGAAAAATATGAATGCTCTTATATATCAATACCCCCTCCAGTACTGCGTGGCGGCTTCAAGCTGATTTTTTATGTCGGGGCCTTGTTCATCCAGCTGATCCTGTAGATCATTGAGGGAGTCGGACACCTGGTTGACCAACGTCAATTCATACAAATAAGCTTGTGCTACAGCACTGACCATGCTACTGTCTTGATGGATGTTGCGAGCGGCTAAAAACTGCTGAATGGCATCAATGAACCTTGCATTGTAAAGTACTTGCATTACATGAGAGTAATTGCTTTCAAAGTACCTGTCCTCAAGCTCGTATGCACACTGATGCTCTCTCACACTCGGACGGTTATGGGAACATCCGTAGCATGAGTCACGAATATACTTGTTGATCGCATCGCTCAGCAGATAATGCACTACAGTTTTCACAGCTTTGATGAAGCCGAACCGTATCCAGCCGTCGTATTCATCCTGTCCGGTCTCACCCTCTCCTTGGCTCGTCGGAATCTGCGAATCAAGGGGTTGAGAAAAGTCTGGGGAGGGAGGATCTCCTTGGCCGGGGGGAAGCTGTGAGTCCTCGGATTGGGAAGGCTCCGGGGAGGGTGGAAACTGTGAATCTTCATCCTGGATCACCGGGTTAGGTGGGAAGGGGAAGGGAAACTTGCCATCTTTGCAGTCCTTAGCCCGTAATACAAAGCGCTCAGGGCTGAGTTTCATACCGGGGGGGCAAGACCAGTCGGATATGCGTTTCATCGCTGCGGCGTACAAATCCTCACTCCCACTGTCGCTTTGGGAAGAGGAATCAAGAGCCGGCTGGGGTGATGGTGAAGGAGGGTGGTACGGTCCCGGGAAGAATTTGTCGCTGTCCGGGGACCCATGCTGCGACGATGTTGAAGCGGTTGAAGAAGGCGATGGTGGAGCAGGAGAGCTATCCACAACGCAGGACGATGTACCGCAGCCCACGTCCTTCCTCATGGTTTCAGATATTAGAAGTCTGTTCAACAAACTTGCACGGAGTACTGATCAGCCCGCTTGGTTGCTTGTCTTATACTGGGTAGGGCGTGGTTAATGTTGAAGGGGTGGTATCGGCTGTTGTGAGGGGGTGGGTCTACAAAGAAAGCGCTTTGTAGGGCGTGGTTAATGTTGAAGGGGTGGTATCGGCTGTTGTGAGGGGGTGGGTCTACAAAGCAAGCGCTTTCTTGACTCCCAGAATGTCTTTCCAGTTGCGACATTCGCGAAACAGCGTAGAAATTCGATCCGCTATTCCTGACATCTTATCAAGCCACGCATCAAATGGAATGGCTAACAGTGTCCTGAACACGCCGCACTCAGTATTATAATACTCAAGCATAAAAATAATTGATTCATCTTGAGCCTTTCTGAGACTTGCGCGAAAAAACCATCGGCCGGTAACCCCCCTCTTTGACTGCCAAGTAGCTGAGAAGATCCTACTTCCTGATTCTATGTCAGTTTCGTGCAGGAGGGGTTGCTCCAGCTTGTTTCGCTTAGCATCGGGTGTATCCGTGATTCCGTCCTCTGCTCCTTGGCTAACAACAGGGCCTGCTACATTCAGGTCCTCGCGGTCTGGTCTACGGAGCATGATGAGTTTCAGAACAGCCCAGTCGTTTGATGATAAGACACCCATTGAGTGGATAGTCTGCAGCTTCTCAACTTCTTCACCCCGCTGATAGACACAGATCCCCAGTTTCGTACTTGAAAACATACCCCCATTTACCGCTGGCACCATAGGGTTCCAGAGACCATTCTTCTTGCAGAGCGTGGGTCGGAGGCATCTGAGCTCTGCATACAAAAAGTGTACCCTTGCGGGGGGTCTCCAGAGCACGCCAAAAATTGGTCTGATCGCTGAAGATCGTGACTGGTGTCTCAGAAATGATAGCGCGAAGCCTGTTTCTTACTGGAGCCATGTTGGAAAGGATTCAATGACTATGCAGGTCGGAGGAAGGGTCTTATACGTCAAGAGAAGCGGAAGTGGGGAATGGGCTGGTGTGGGGGATGGGAAAGTGGGCGGAAGTGGGGGGATGGGCTGATGTGGGGGATGGGAAAGAAAAACATTTTTTTTATATTTTATATCATTTTTATATTAATTTTATATTAATTTTATATCAATTTAATATTAATTTTATATCAATTTAATATTAATTTTATATTAATTTAAGATCAATTTAATATTAATTTTATATTAATTAAGGCGGGACTTCCGGTTTAATTAAGGCGGGACTTCCGGTTTAATTAAGGCGGGACTTCCGGCTGTCACTTTGGAATGTGGGCGTGGTTTCGAGTTTGATGAAAGGTGGAGCATATAGTTTTTGCTCTATCTGGTGTTTGCCACAACGCGCTATTATCCAAGTCATCTTGAAAACATTCTTCTCCAAATGTTGGCTACATATTACGGGTTTTTTCTCTGGCCAGAAGTTCGATGGCAAATCCTCCCTCTTCAAGTTGTCGATCCAACGACCAACCCGTCTGCGGAGGATCAGGAATCAGAAAGGTGGAATTTTTTTTTTTTCACTTCTACCCGATGTATTCCAACATCCAGCTGCCATGCACGTGGGCATTGTCAGTTTCACTATAGCTCTGGTGAATTTCAATGGCGAAGTCCTCTGGAAATCTTCAATAATTGTTGTTGATTGCAGATGTGTCTAGTAGTTCCCATTGATTTAGCTTGTAAAGCGGGGAGAATGGCGTCACTGCCGGAAGATGGCAGGAGGGAGGGGTTACTATATTTGGGCAAAAATGGCCGCTCCCAGACTCAATGACACAATAAAAATTATTGTTTTTATTTTTTTTTACTGATTAATGCTCAACTCATTAAATCTCTGCGAACATATTAGTTTTAGTTAAAGATAATGATCCATTGATTATTCCTTGCTGACCAGACTTTTCCTTTGAGGTATGGTTGAAACAGAATGTGCTGCTCAGTGGCGCAGTGGGTAGCACTACGGCCTAGCAGCAAGAAGGTCGCTTATTTCGAGTCTTTCTGCATGGAGTTTGCATGTTCTCCCTGAGCATGTGTGGGTTCTCTCCAGGTACTCCGGCTTCCTCCCACAGTCCAAAAACATGACTGTTAGGTTAATTGGCTTCTTTAAATTCTGATTAGGTGTGAGTGTGTCTGTGAATGGTTGTTTGTCTTGTTTGTCTCTGTGCTGCCCTGCGATGGACTGGCGACCTGTCCAGCCTCTCACCCGTAGACAGCTGGAGATACTTTAATAATGTTCACTTTCATAGAATGTTTTCTTTCTCTTGGATTCAAGTTATTTCTGTGACCCTTGTTGGTTTTTCTTTCATTAAACAAGGGCCACCAACATTTTGTAGATGATTTAGGAGCACAGGTAGGAATGATTTCCTGTGGCGCTATATGGCGATATACTGTATATATATATATATATATATATATATATATATATATATATATTAGGGGTGGGACGCGATTAAAATTTTTAATCGCGATTAATCGCATGGCTGTGAAATTAATTAATCGAATTAATCGCATTTTAATCGCATACTTGGAAACAGCAGGAAGTAACTTTTTCCACATGGATTTTGAATGACAACACATAAGCTTAATAAACAAAATATTGTTTGTTTATTTTTTTTAAAGAAATGTCAACAGGCCAGTGCAAATTTTAAAGTTCAACATATTTAGGAACGCTAAACTCAGAAATTCAGGTAGCTCTATAGGTATAGGTAGAGCTTAATACTGCTTTTTAAACGCAAAAATGCAATACTCTCAAGTACATTCAGAACAAAAAGCCTCTGAGGCTTTAACACAATTCGTGGATTTATCAACAGTTCAACTGTTTACAAAAAATAAGTCAGACATTAAATGAAATTCAGTCTAACTCTTTATAACATTGGCCATTCAGACAGTTCAGTTCAACATAAAGTGACAGTGATTCACCTCCAATTTTTCCCATTTGAAACACAACTGGCCAACTGGCCTCAGGATACACATTTAACTGATTACCTTGGTCTTGCTTACCCTGCCCTTGAAGCCAGTCAGCTGGTGTAGTGTGGGTTGTTTCGTCTTCCTCCCAGTTGGGCTAGCTTCCACGCTAGTATCTGCCAAGCTAGCTGCTACATGCTTTGCGTTCAGGTGATATTTGAGGCTTGATACGCTGCGGTGATAGGCTTCCTTGTTGCATAATTTACATATGACCGCGCTCTTATCGACTCTACCCTCCTGTATTTTAAAACAAAATTTCCCCTGCAAAGGACCAACTAAAATGTTTTCATCTGCTTCGTCTAATTCTTCCATGTTTGTATCTCCTTCTAGTTAAAAGCAACTTTCTTCTCTGTTCTTCTTCTTCAGTTTCCGTCCGACGGTATTCTGGCCATAGTTCTAATGCTGCCCCCACAGGTGAAATAATTACTTGGGTGAAATCCCAAACGACTTCCAGGAGACTGCGGTGTGCGATTAAAATGCGTTAATTTTTTTAACGCGTTAATATTTGTGTGATTAATTAATCGAAATTAACGCGTTAATGTCCCAGCCTTAATATATATATATATATATATATATATATATATATATATATATATATATATATATATATATATATATATATATATTTATATATATTTATATATATATATATATATATACACAGTGTTGGGAAAGTTCTCTTTCTACGTGAACTAGTTCAAAGTTCAGTTCACACATTTTAAAATGAACTAGTTCAGTTCATAGTTCATAATTCAAAATTTTGAACTAAGTTCACAGTTCCAAAAAATGAACTAGTTCATAGTTCTTTTTTTTTTTTTTTCATATATTGCTCAATTACACCATAGCCTACTGTAGAACCACAGACAGCAATTATTTTATCAGTTGTAACATTGAAACTGTGCATCAGATTTCATCTTCATATCCAGTTTTGAATCCTTATCCAACCAGGGTTTACATTAGCATTGAGGGGACAGCATTTCCCCATTGTTGCTTTAATTTAACGCTTTGTTGCTGTCCATTCACTTCATACTAGTAGCAGCTGCAGCTTTCACCCCTACAGTATATTCTCAAAAACATCAGGAAAAATGTGCTGCTTGAATGGTCTTTTTTTATGAGGAATTATTAAAAGAAAAACAGGAAAGTAGTCTTTAAGGTGCAAATGTTTTTTTAATTTTAATATTTTTTTCCATTTGAAATCCTATTTCAGTACATACTAAAAAGGAATACTGAAATCCTGGAAAATTATACCAGGCAGGTTTAAGTGTGGATTTTTTTACTGAAAGCCGGCGGGCAATGTTTGCAGAGAAATGTAAGATTGTTGCCATCATCCTCACCGACCACCTGGACATAAAACTGTTACAAGTGATCATACTGCTGCTTTGTCGCATCCACGGTCGACTCCATGCTGCTGTGGCTTCCACGCTGCATTTTGTTTTGATGACGCGCGCGGATGTAGGCTACGACACTGGGAGCTGGTGTTGCCAGATTGGGTGTTTTTCCCGCTACATATTAAGGCCTGTTTACGGTGTGATTTAGCAGGGGTTTCGCCTGGAGGGCTCTATAGAAATCTGGCAACCTATTGAACAGAGCTGAACTGAGTGAGCGCCGTTCACAGACACCAGAATGAACGAGTTCACAATAACGTTCATCAGGCAGTAATACAGTACGTTCAGTTCACGTTCCCCCAAAATATGAACGAGTTCATGAACTTATGTTCAATGAACGCGTTCAGGCACAACACTGAATATATATATATATATATATATATATATATATATATAGTTGGATGTGTGTATATATATATATAGATAAAACTGCGACTGGAGCGTGTAACAAAAGTATATATATATATATATATATATATATAGAACACTATAGTATGAAAACTATAGGATGGGTTTCACTTAAATTGTTGCAACCTTAACATCCCAGAGAGAAAAACGACATCTTTCGTATATGCTATATGTATATAGTAATTCTAGTTTATTGGCTCCTCTTCAAAGCTAGTTACATTTGTCTGGCAAAACCTTTCATTTAACATCAAAATTTGAACAATTTAAACTTGATATTGTTCCTTCTTTTATTGTATGTCAAATTTGAGCTTTAGTGGTAACTGCTGCAGAAAAGGAAAGAAAAAAGCTTCTTTCTGTCATTTTTCGTCTGCAGAGCAGATGGTGTGAGTTAGGTCACTCATTTCTAAATCAATAGTCAGGCACATGGGAGCTTCTGTGTCTATTTGGAAAAAGCTCCTAACATCTACACCAGAACATCCACACATGCGTTCAGATGCACACAAATACAAAAATGGTCCATAAAGGCACAAGTAACAAAAGGCAGACAACAGAAGAAACAAAAACCCTGATATGAAAGCTATACATCCACAAACACACACGGATGAAAACAAAGATGCACAAATTATGCTTTGAGACACACATTCAACAAATGGGAGCAGAATACGAAGTAAGGCAATGAGTGGGAGAGCACAGCATTAGCCCTGCAGCTTATTTCTCTAGACAAGCTGTTGCTTAATATGATTACAGCAGATGCTGGCCCAGCGACAATCATTTAAAACTCCGGAGCCTGCTCCACTCCACTTCTTCTCCACCCCCCATCTCCTTTCTGTCCTCCATCTCTCTTACCTTTCTTTCTGCCCCTTGCTAAACAGCAGCATGAGATGGAGGTGATGAAATCATATTAATGCTTCATTAAACCGATAATCCACAACCTGCTGTTGCCAAGTTCTCTTGTAAAATAGTGACTGTCACCAGGACTGGAAGGAGCTTTCTCTGCTTTTATTGTTTGCTCGAGATGTGGTTTATTTGTTTACGTAGATGTGATTGTACTGCAATGAAATTGGAGTAAAACACAGTTTGGTTGTTTGGTGTGGTTTTAAGATAACTGATATTCGTGTCTCTTCGAATATCAGTTATCTTAAAGGTGTCCTGAGAACCAAGATAATGAAATGTATTCCATTTGTCTCATGCACTCATCTATTGCTGAGTAGATGACAGCTGACAGCCACGCTATTGTGAACGTCTGAATTAAAGCCTAAAGCAGAAGTGAAAGTAGAGAAGATTGCTGCCCCCTATTGGCCAATTCAGCAAAAGAGACAAAAGAAATACTGGTGAACTGGTGCTGTTTTTCAGCCAATTTTCAACAATAAACTAAACTCTTCACCACAAAAGCTTAAATAGTGTTTTTTTTCTAAATAAATGTATTCAATCTGCTTTTAAGGAAATACGTGAAACATTTGCAGCTTGAATAATATTGTCTTGAATTAGAAAATAAAATAAAAAAATCTTATTTTATTATCATAATATCTAAAAGTCCTATTTTAAGGGCCAAAATACTAATTCTCAATACTCATACTAAATGGTCACATATTTACCTATTTACAAATACAATTATTTAGGGAAATGTAACTTTTTTTTGACCCCATTTGCAGTGAAAAGGAAGTTGGGAAGTTGTATGTTTTATTAATGCCTAGAAAGCACTAAAGAAACTGAAAAATATATGACACATACATTTTCATGGAAAATGTTCAAAAGACATGAAAGGAAAATAATGCAGATGTTTCTTAACTTTAACCTAGTCTTAGTATTTAAAGGGGTGATAGAATGATTCTATTTGGTATTTGGTGCTGGTCCTTAAAGGGGAACAGTGTTTTTTTTTACATTGAGCCCTTGATTTCACTTTATTATATCATGTTCTACTCACTCATATAAGTTTTGTGTCATTAGGAGCCGTTCTTTCCACGTTATGGAGGGGAACAGATTATTTCAGTCAGCTGAAACATCCATTCTCTCCTCTCCTCCTCCCATATCTTTAGTAAATAAAGAGCAATTGTTTCCAATTTCTCTAAAATTGATATGTGTGATATGTTAAACTAGAAATGTCCTTAATCATAATCTGTCATATTTTACATTAGAAGGGGATTAACCAGAAAGTCTAGACTCTCATCTTCGCAGGACGTCTTAATTTGTGTGCCCTGCTATCAGCCAGTTTCCATCCTCTTATATCAGCAATGGAAAATGAAAAATACACTACGTGTTGGAAATCTGTGTTTGGTGACTGACGTTTATTTCTGTCAGGCTTATGGGACAAAATCTGGAGAAGTACCGATTCTCTTGGGGTTTAAAAAATCAACACAAAACAGCGTAAGAAAACCTCGTTAATGTATTTATGTTACAAATTTGCAAAAAGAGCAACCGATTGAACTGAATGTTACAAAGTTGACATGATTATATGAGCTGTTTTCACTGAGAAATGATCAGGAGCGCCTTGAAAATGGTCAGATCCGCCTCCCTGGCTGCAATGCGCGTTCCCGACACAGGGGGAACAGAAACAGAATTTTGCACATGACTGGTTCAGCCTCGGAGTTAGTACCCATCCTTTCCGGTTGAATTCCTGAAATTATAATTTGTTTTGGGACTTGTAGAAAAAAAATTAAAATGTAAATTTGTTTTCTGAAATTATAATTTGTTTTGGAACTTGTTAAAGTTTTTTTTTTTTTAAAAAATTTCTAAAATGATTATTTGTTTTGGAACTTGTTAAAGTTTTTTATTTAAATTTGTTTTCTGAAAGGATCATTTGTTTTGGAACTTATAAAAGTTTTTTTTTCTTTCTGAAATTATAATTTGTTTTGGAACTTGTAAAAGTTTTTTTTATTTATTTTTTTTATTTGTTTTCTGAAATAATAATTTGTTTTTGAACTTGTAAAAGTTTTTTAGATTTTGTAATGTCGGTTTGCACCTCCTGGCCACCTTATGAAATCTCCATGGAGAAAGGCTCCAACAGTGAGAAATGAAAAGCGGGAATGCCGAAGAGCTGAATAAATGTGGTAAAAAAGTTTACTCAAAGTTCAAAGATATAATTTACAACTAAAGGGTGCAAGAGAACCTTTATTCTCCAAAATTATCAGCAAAAGTTAACAATGCTTCCACCTTAACTTCCACAATCAACAAACCCTCCAATCACAGTGGCAGAGGACCTCTAAACTATAAAGACCTGCAATGACTTTGATAAGTTCTTTACTGAGAATATACAAGGTATTAGGAGAGCAAAATGTCCATCAACATCAACTGCAGTACAAATATTGTCACCAGGCGAAATAAACTCCTGCCCCCCTCTGCGGTGGTGCTCAGTGTTTGGGAGGGATGCCGGGGCTGGCTTATTCCTGGCGGCTGCTTTGCGGGGCCTGGCCTCGGGTCCCCTGGGGCCCATGGCCGGTTTCACTTCGGGGTGGCTGGCTGCCGGCAGACCTTACGGGCTCGTCCCTACGGCCCCTGGGGGCTTCAGCATTATGGCGGCTGGAGCATTTCCTCAAGGCCACCTCTCTTCCCTTGGTGTGGGGGCGGATTTCCTGGGATGGCCCCTCCTGGGCGCCTTTGCTCTGGGGATCCCTTTGGGCATCTGGGGTTTTGTGTTGGGATCTGGAGATTCTCCACCTTCTCCAGCAGAGTATAACCAGCAGCCAGACCTTCCTTCAATGCCGCAGTGTTGACCAAGTTTGGTTAGCGAACCTGAGCCTCTGTTACTACTAGTATCTTTGTCTCTAAAGAGAAACCCTATTCTAACCTGCCTCTGTCTTCTCGCTCCTAGGAAACCTGTCTCTCGTGTGAAGCTCTGGATGAGCTTAGCCTGTTACCTGCCTGCCTGCCCTAGAGAGCCAAACCTGAAGATCTCACTCTGGAATCCACCTGCTGCTCTTAAGGAAAGAGCTAATCCCTCAAACCAAGGTCTATCACTAGAAAGTCAGAAGCTAGACGCTGCTGCTGCTGAGCACTCTGCTGAACCAACAGTCTCTGGACCCAACCGGTTCCCTCTCTCAGAAAGAAAGCCTGGACCTCTTCAAGGTATTTTCTGAAACATCTGAAAACCCAACAACTAATCTGTTAACCTGGCTAATCAAACTATCCGTCTCTGCAGACGCCTGAGAATCCTGCCCGGACTTTTTTCCAGAATCCAGTTCTTGTAAACTTTGTGTTAACCTTTAATAAACTCTGTTAAACTTTTCATCAGTCTCCAAGTGGTGTTCTGCATGTGGGTTGATTCCTAAACCAACCATGACATTTTGGGTCCCCCGGCGCTCTGGGGGCGCAGGTCTTTGGCTATCCACAACCACTATTGAGCATTTTTCCTTTGGATAAACTTTACATGCACAAGTGCACTCTCACAAACGATTACAGGTGCTTGGTTCCAGGTACTCAGAGATTGACTTCCATTTTCTTATCTTCAGCTATCCCAGTATACATGCCAGATTAAATAATACATATAATAATATAGTTTCCATATAATCTGTGATAATCCCTCATAATCATAATAAAGCTATTTATATGCATAAATCAAGTGGAACACGATGGTGATAGCCGTACTGCTCTACTTTGACACATTGCATGACGCTATGAAAATACTGTAAATAGATAAATAAATTAACTCTGGGAAAATGCCCCAGTTCTGCACAATAAACTCCAAAGATCCTTCTTACCTTCTTAACAATAACAAATTGCTTTGATGTCTTCCAGTCAGGTTTTCATGTCAACCACAACACAGAGACTGCCCTGATTAAGTTTTTTAAAGTCATCTGTGTAAATTCAATCTGTGAAAGAACCACAGTGCTCTTAATAACTCAGTGGAGCATTGTATTGATATTTTGATTTTATTGGAGTGTCTGTAAAACTTGGTCGGCCTTTCTGGTACAGACTGGTTTAAATTCTACCTGAAGGACAGGGAAAATATGACACTTTAAATCTGAGCCCATAAAAAGCACATGTGCAGTTTCTCAAGGTTCCATTCTGGGTACCCTTCCATTCAACATCTACATGCCCCCCTTAGCTCTGGTTATATACAGCATTGATTATGAGCAAAACCTTGGTGTTATGATTGACTCAATCAGGGGAGGATCTAGGATTCTAGGAGATCAGAGGCTTAGCCTTGAGACTGATGATGAAAAAGTAGACTTTCTGGTAAATACCCTTATATCGTAAAATATGACAGATTACTTGATTAAGGGAATTTCTAGTATATCACGTGCTATCAGACATAACAATTCCCGCTCCAAAACATGGGAAGATATGAATTTACCAGCAGGTCTTTAACTGTGTTAATTCCTCTCTTCATCAACAACAAACTCGGTGGATTTGGTAAAATTTGATCATTATTTGTTATGAGAGGGGACTCAAATATTTTAGACACCTGATATAATCTGTTCCCCCATAACATGGGAAAAAATAAACAAATCCTGTGAATTTTGAAACCTTCATATATTATGTTTGAAACATTTATTATGTTATATTTTGAAATTCAAAATAGTTAAAATAAATATGACTGTTGGTTTGATGATCGTTATGAAAAGTTTTTTTTCAATTCTCAATTCAAAATGTCTGCAGTAGCATTGCTCCAGATATTTGGAATTGAGAAATCTTACTTCATGGAAAGCGAAACATCTTCTAACTTGGAAAACAAAGCTTAGTGGTTTTGGTTGTATCTTTTTTTTTTTTGATATTTGTGAATTGTTAGATAAACATTTAAACATAAAAGACATTTAATAAAGATCATAAAAGGGGGAACAGATTATATAAAATGGCTAAAATATATGATCTCTGATAACTGGCAATTAATGATTAAATATAACTTAATCTACAGGCTGTGTTAATGATGAAAAGAGAAATAAATGCAGTTAAAGACTTACAGGTGAAATAATTTAATCCTATGTTATGGAGGGGAAACAGATTATTGCAGGCGGATGAAATATTCACCCTCTTCTGTGGATTAATATTTTTCTCTGGCCTGTTTGTGAGATAAAATGTTTAAAGTGCCTTTACTCTGCCTGATTAGGGTGATTATTTAGAAACCTGAGAAAAAGAAAGTTTCCTCTCTAGTTTAGATAAGAATGTCCTCACTGTGTTCAAGGTTCTCACTTTCTGTTTCTGGTATGGATGGGAAACAGTTTTCTGAAGTGTTTATCTGAATAAATTTATGTTCTTGATGAACTGAAGAAACAATGTTCATGCGTGTGGATTATCTTTATATGCAGGGGTGGGATGCTACCACCAGAGCTACACTCAGAGCTGTATTCAGCCGTTTGTGTCGTTCTCCTCTGCAGAGTAAAAAAAAAAATTCTTCCTTGCATATCAACTCTAGGTGCTCATTTTTACTTCACACTCCTCTCCTACTCCCATGTCTTTGGAAAATAAAGAGCAGAGTTTCCAAATTCTCAAAAATTGTTATGATTGATAGCATGTAGTATACTAGACATGTCTTTAATCCAGTAATCTGCCATATTTTACATTAGAACTGGATTTAGCAGAAAGTCTAAACTTATATTTTCAGGAACCCTTAATTTTTGTGCTCTGCTATCAGCCAATTTCCATCCTCTGATATCACCAATGAAAAACTATAAATACTCACTACGAGTTGGAAAACTGTGTTTGGTGACTTTTATTTTTCAGACCTATATTGCAAAAGATGGAAAAAGACTGATTCCCTTGGCATTTAAAATAACAACACAAATTAGAAGCGGCTGGTTCTTCCAATCGTGACATGGTTATAGTGGTTGCTTTTAGCAAGAAATCGATCAGAAGTGCTGTAAAAATGATCAGATCCGCCATGTCCGCCTCTCTGACTTCAATGCGCGCTCCCGACACAAGGGGAATAGAATTTCATACAACACTGGGAGAAAGAACCTCTGGAAGTCAGTCAGAGCTTCACATCAGTCGGTTTAGCAACAGCTAGTGGTGACAACTTCTTCTTCTGCACGGTAATGATACATTCTGCTTTCCTGCACATGCTGCCACTATCTGGTGAATTGTAGTTCTGCACATTTTACTTAGGCCACTGGACTCAATGAAAATCAGCAGTGCTAGATTTACATTGATAGCTGATTAACAGCCTTTTGCTGAACTGTGTTTCGCAAAATAATATCCTGCAGATAATGAATAAATGATTAACTAGAACGGAAGTTGTAGTTCATTATTTAACTTCTTCAGAATCGGAGGTGAAATCAATTTAGTGTTCTTAGTTGAATAATTGTAGCTTTAATCTGCTTACTTACCAGGGTTTATGCCTTTCACATCTGGATGGTTCCTGGACCTGCTATTAAAGTCCAGGTATCCACACCAATTTGGTGACCTGGTCTAGGTTTTAGCAGAGCTATTAAATATTAATCAAATATCTATTTATTCTGTTTATTCAAACTATTACCTAAAGATGGTGAATCTGGCCTGACTGATAAACCATTAGTATATGAATCACAAACAACTGCAAGTTAAACAGTGATGTCTTTATTCTAATATTTCTGGACTACAAAAATCTAACATCTATGCAAACACTACACGCTATTAGAAAATAAACAGAGGTAGACTAAATGACCAGTTTGAAAGAATAAAATAATTAAAACCCTAAGCGTTCAACTGGCTTTTGAGATTGTCAAAGATAGGCCAGATGTTAATACATTCAATAATGTCCGTTTGGAATAGCAGCAGGTAAGGAGGAAATTTGGGGGGTGGGGGTGAGAGAAGAGGGATGGGAGTGTACAGGTGGTTCATCCCTGCTGCATTTGACACAACTGATCCAAAATGCTGCAGCCAAAGTTCTGATGAAAATGAGAGATCATATCTCTCCTATCCAAGCATCTTTCCATAAAAGTTTAAAAAAATCCACTGGACTTGGTTTCCAAGATTTGAAGACGTTTTGCCACCTCTCCAGGAAGCTTTCTCAATTCAAATGTCAAATTCAGACATCCAGTTAGTCACAGTCAGAGAAACAGGACCACACTGAAAAACAGGCCAAGCTCCAGCATCTATAAACAAAGGTGTTGATGGCAGCAGCACAGCTGATATTTCTCTCCAGGATGGAGTCACAGCCAAACAGGAACAGACCAGATGAAGCTACTATGAGAAAAAGCAGAGAGAGCAGAACGTTAGAGATTGAACTAATAGATTCTGCAGAGTGGGAGAGTAGAGATAGAATGAAGCAGAATGATGAAATGGGGGTCCCTATGTCGAAAAACTCAATGTCCTCTCTCTCCGACCTACTTAAAGTCAATCATGTTTTATTCCCGGATTTAGTCAGACTTTTGTTAAAGCTTTTTGCAAAAGTAAAGAGCAAATCATTCATGAGGTTCATTAGACACGTTGGTGTTAACACACAATCATAGGATGGTCCTTTGGATGAGGATCCAATTAAACAATGTGCGGCATTAATTAAAAAATTATTACATGTTTTCAGAATATATAATTTCCAAATCAAGGATTTGAATCTGTAATTTGGAATTAAAACTTTACATGGTGTAATATTATCTCACGCTTTATATCGAAATGAATGACTGTTATTTTCTTCCTGCTTTTTGTCTACATTCAATGCTGAGAGTGATCCCAATCTTGGCTCAGCTCCGTGAAGGGCTACAACTTTATAGGCTGAGTTTTTGGAACATCACCAGAACTTTGTCCACAGCTTTTTGTCCCTGGCCAAATAAAAAAAGAAAGCAGTCATTAAAAGAAAAAAATCCCTAACATTTCTTTGAAGCTTAAAAAAAAAAGTGTATTCCTTGACTGAAACATTTCTCATACCTCGAATATGATCTGTGTAAATTCAAACCTACATCAATTGGGCAATGTTTTTGTACTTTGTATTGCTTATTCTTGTTTTTTGTTATTCACTGTTTTTTGTTTTCATTATTCAGGTGGATGCAGACTTCATAGTTGGTGCTCTTGCTCCAAACTTAACTGAGGAAGGATCACTGAGAACTAAAAGTTCTTCATTTTCTGCAAGATTTCCTGCATAATCTAGAAGACAGATGTAAGATATGTCATTAAAAGAACAGGAAGAAACCTCCAGCAGAACCAGGCTCAGTGTGAGCGACCATCTGCTGAGGCCGACTGGGGTTCAAGGAGACAGAAGCAGACATAGAAAAAGAGGCATAGATACAAAAGGCAACTGTCAACCAGCTCCACAGGCGGCCCCGTCCAGGAAACACACAGCCAGGCAGACGAGCTCCGAGCCAGCTCCCATGTCAGAGGATGAAGAGAGCACATCCAGTTAGCCACAGTCAGAGAAACAGGGCTAAACACTGAAAAACAGGCCAAGCTCCAACATCTAGAAACAAAGGTGTTGATGGCAGCAGCACAGCTGATATTTCTCTCCAGGATGGAGTCACAGCGAAACAGGAACAGACCAGATGAAGCTACTGTTATGTTCTGAAACATGCGGTTGACCTTTCTCATCTGTCCGGTTGGACTGTGTGAAGTGATGCACTGAAACTGACAAGTTACTGTGACTTTAAGCTTTGCAGCATCTAGGTACGGCAAGGCCGTAAAGTGTGTGTGTGCGGCAGTTCAATAAAACGCCTTAAACGAAGCAACACGCGGTGGTTTTTGAGTCCTGTACGAACACAATATTTGGCGAACGAGGATGTCTGAACTCGCCTTGCCACCTCCTCCGCCTTTCCTGCCGGTTCCCGGCGATCCAGCGGTTCCCTGGGAGCGGTGGCTGCAGTCGTTTGAGGATTATTTGCTGGCGTTGGGACACGCGGACCTAGCCGAAGCTAGAAAGTGTGCGCTCTTGCGGCATTGTCTTGGACAGGACGGACAGCGCGTTTTCGCCACGCTCACTTTAGTGGATGATAAATACGTCACAGCTACAGCCGCCTTGAAGAAACACTTCAGCTCCGGGAGGAGCCGGCGGATGCACCGCTTCGAGTTTCGTCAGAGGACCCAGAAGCCGGGTGAGACCCTTGCTCATTGCGTGTTGGCTTTATGTGAGCTGGCTAGGCTTTGTGACTTTGGGGCTTTGGAGGATGGACTTATAGTTGATCAGTTGATAGAGAAAACGTCATGCGGCCAACTGAGGGAGAGATTTTTATTAGAGCCAGACTCCATGACCTTAGCGGAGGCTCTAGTGATTGGAAAACAGTTGGAAACGGCCCTAATAGAGGCGCGCAAGTTCGGCCGCGCAGTGCCCGACTCGGTGACGTCATCGCCGCCATCAGTCCATCATACGGAGGCTGCAGACCCCAGCGACGGGGCGAGTGACGGTCTGGACGTGCTGAGACTGGACAGGGGGCCCAGGGGGAGTGGGGCCAAGAGGTGTAGTAACTGAGGCTCTTTTTCACATGCAGCCAGAGACCAATCATGCCCTGCTCGGGGAAAATGTTGTCGCAACTGCAACAAGTCTAACCATTTTGCGCGCTGTTGTCGCTCCTCCCCACCGGCTGCAGACCCCAGCGACGGGGCGAGTGACGGTCTGGACGTGCTGAGACTGGACAGGGGGCCCAGGGGGAGTGGGGCCAAGAGGTGTAGTAACTGAGGCTCTTTTTCACATGCAGCCAGAGACCAATCATGCCCTGCTCGAGGAAAATGTTGTTGCAACTGCAACAAGTCTAACCATTTTGCGCGCTGTTGTCGCTCCTCCCCCGCTTCCTTTGACTCTGCTGCTGTTCCCATAAACACAGTTCAGAGCTTACTGCCTGCCTTCAAGCTTTGCACATGCTGTGTGGGCACAGCCCTAATCCCGCTCCTCGTGGACACAGGAGCCAAAGTCTCAATCCTGAACAAATCCACATATGACCGCTTCTTCAGCCACGTACCCCTGGAAGCTGCAGTTAAACCCCTGCTGGGCTATGGCCACTCCCCCATCTCCACTTTGGGTGTGGCCTGCCTTCCCGTTAGATATGACCACCAATAAGCGCCTAACACCAAGTTCTGTATCACCCAGAGAGGAGCGAATATTATGGGCCTAGACCTGTTCCTTGCCCTGGGTTTTGCTGTGAGGGATGCCAGAGGCCAGCATGTCCTGCAGGTCGCCGCCTCCTGGCCTGACCGCTACCCACAGCTGTTTAAATGGCTGGGCTGCATGAAGGATTTGTACACCAGCCCATGGTTGACCAGTCTGTCCGCCCTGTCATCGAGCCTCTACGGCGCATCCCTCTGGCTCTCCGTGATGCAGTGGAGGCCGAACTTCAGCGCCTGGTGAAGGCAGATGTCATCGAGCCCGTCAACGCCTCGCCATGGGTGTCGAATCTTGTAATTGCTAAGAGGAAGGGGGGTGGACTGCGACTCTGTGTGGACCTCACAGACGTCAACAAAGCCATCATTCCCGATAAGTACCCCCTGCCTACAGCTGAAGAGCTCACTAGTCATTTCCATGGCTCCACTGTCTTCAGTAAAATGGACTTGCGAAACGGCTATCTGCAGGTCCCTCTAGCACAAGCCAGCATGGACCTTACAGCATTTGTTACGCACGTGGGGGTATTCAGATTCAAACGCATGGCGTTTGGACTCTCGTCAGCACCGAGCTGCTTTCAGAAGATAATGTCACTCATTCTGGCTGGTATCCAGGGTGTCTCCATCTACCTGGATGATGTGGTTGTGCATGCACCCTCCGCCACGCTGCATGATGCTCGCCTGGCGCAAGTCTTTCAACGTTTCAAACAGCACGGGGTCACGCTGAATGCTGAAAAGTGCATGTTTGGAGTTGGGGAAGTCGAGTTTCTGGGCTTCAGGCTTTCGAAGGAGGGGATCACTCCAATTATGTCCCACACTGAAGCCATTCTGTCACTCCCAGATCCACAGTCACCGTCCCAACTTTCCTCCTTCCTGGGAATGGCTGCCTATTATCTCAGGTTCATGCCGCACTTTTCAGACCTGACAGCCCCGTTGCGTCGGCTGCTCAGGAAGGAAGCCGCATGGGACTGGACCGCAGCCTGCCACGAAGCTGTGCGTGTCATCAAACAGCAGCTTACGTCTCCACCCACACTGACCCACTTCAACCTCACTGCACTCACCGTGGTCACCTGTGATGCGTCTGGGGTGGCGCTGGGTGCTGTGCTTTCCCAGATTCAGGATGGGGTGGAACGCCCGGTGGCTTTTGCCTCACAAGCACTAACTCCTGCAGAGCAGAAGTATTCAGTGGGGGAGAGAGAGGCCTGTGGGCGTGCGAACGTTGGCACGTTTACTTATACGGTAGGTCTTTCACCGTTCGCACTGACCACCAAGCGCTGACAGCACTGCTGGCTACCCAAGGCTCGGGGCACAGACCAATGAGACTGTTAAGGTGGGCCGACAGACTGAACCAGAACAACTTCAGTCTGGAGTTTGTGCCTGGGCGGGCCAACATGGTGGCCGACCTACTGTCGAGGGCTGTGTCGGTGACAAAGGAGATGGGTGGAGTATCGTCAGACCCAGAGAGCGATGAGGACTGGGTCCACATCCTGCACGAGCCCCTTGGCTCAGTTGTCACACTGACAGAACTGCAGCAGGCCTCAGCAGCTGATGAGGTCCTCACAACTCTCCGCACCTACGTCCAGGACGGCTGGCCCGCCAAAGTGGATGACATGCTGCTTCCCTATTATCGCTTCCGTAATGAGCTCTCCTGCTGGGGGGCAGTGTGTCTTGCTCGGGGTCACCGTGCTGTAATTCCAGAGACTCTTAGGTCCAGAGTACTTCACATGGCGCATGAGGGGCACCTTGGGATGGTCAAGTTAAAGCAGCGCTGCCGTGATACCGTGTGGTGGCCCCACATAGACTCTGACGTGGAAGAGCTGGTGCGTAACTGCGCTTGCTGCCTTTTGAGTGGGAAAACGGGCCAGCCTGCCACAGCCCCTCTTACCCCAACCCCCTGGCCGTCTTCACCCTGGGAACATATTCAGGTCGATCTCTGCGGAGAACTTCATGGGGCGCCTGCTCATGCCCGTTACCTGCTGGTGGTGCACGATCTTCATTCGAAATGGCCGGAGGTTTTTCAGATGAGCTCCATCTCTGCGCACTCCGTTATCGATCGCCTGGACAGCCTTTTTGGACGCTGGGGCCTCCCAGATGTGGTCACGACAGATAACGGGCCCCAATTTGTATCAGCAGAGTTCATGGAGTTTCTCATGCGGCGCTCCATCAAACACATCAGGACGGCGGTGTACCACCCAGAGAGTAACGGGGGAGTGGAAAGGCTGAACAAAATGCTGAAGAACGGTATCCGGGCCTGTCTGGAGGAGGGGAAGACCTTCGGTGATGCTCTCAACCAAACTCTTCTGACCATCCGAGCATCCAGACATTCCACCACTGGAGTGTCACCTGCACTGCTCGTGATCGGTCGTGAACTGAAACAACCGCTGGACTGCCTGAGAGCTGAGCCAGCCCCTGCACGTGAGAGCCCAGAACTTCAGAAAGCCAGAGTCCAGGTGAGAGATTCACAGGTTCGGATGAAAGTGAAGTATGATACACATAGAGTGCAGACCCCCTCCCTTTCAGCGGGGGACTGGGTCAGGATCAAACATCTCCACCGCCCAAATAGGGTACAGTCATACTGGTCAGAGCCCTTGCGGGTGACCAAGCAGCTTGGGCCAGCCACTTTCAGATTGGAAAATGTGACTCGTTGGCACTCAAATCGCCTGCACAGAGTTTCAAGCCCCACTGCACCAGCACCGCCTCTGTCCCCGGTGGCTCTAGGCTGGCAGCCCAGGCCAGGAGGTAATCGGGCGGCGGGTGACCCACCTGCACAACTTGATGCAGCTCAGGGACCAGTACGCCCTCAGAGGTTGAGGGTCCCACCTGTCTGCCATGGGGATTATGTGACAGGGTAATATTGACATTTTGGAAGTTACCCCTATGACACCCCTCTGTTCTCTGGGGGATGGGCGGGGGAAATGTTATGTTCGGAAACATGCGGTTGACCTTTCTCATCTGTCCGGTTGGACTGTGAGAAGTGATGCACTGAAACTGACAAGTTACTGTGACTTTAAGGTTTGCAGCATTTAGGTACGGCAAGGCCGTAAAGTGTGTGTGTGCGGCAGTTCAATAAAACGCCTTAAACGAAGCAACACGCGGTGGTCTTTGAGTCCTGCATGAACACAATAGCTACTATGAGAAAAAGCAGAGAGAGCAGAACGTTAGAGATTGAACTAACAGATTCTGCAGAGTGGGAGAATAGAGATAGAATGAAGCAGAATGATGAAAAAGGGGTCCCTATGTCCTCCAGCAGTCTAAGCCTATAGCAGCAGAACTATAGAGATAGCTCAGGATAACCTGAGCCACTCTAACTAGAAGCTTTATCAAAAAGGAAAGTTTTAAGCCTAGCCTTAAAAGTAGACAGGGTGTCTGCCTCACGGACTAAAACTGGTAGTTGGTTCCACAGGAGAGGAGCCTGATAACTAAAAGATCTGCCTCCCGTTCTACTTTTAGAAATTCTAGGAACCACTAGTAAACCTGCAGATTGAGAGCGAAGTGCTCTGTTAGGAACATAAGGAACAATCAGATCTCTGATATCAGATGGAGCTTGGCCATTTAAGGCTTTATATGTGAGAATGAGGATTTTAAATTGTATTCTGGATTTAACAGGAAGCCAATGAAGAGAAGCCAGGATAGGAGAGATATGATCTCTCTTTTTAATTTTTATCAGAACTCTGGCTGCAGCATTTTGGATCAGCTGAAGGCTTTTAACTACAGTTTGTGGACTTCCTGATAGTAAAGAATTACAATAGTCCAGCCTTGAAGTAACAAATTCATGGACTAGTTTCTCAGCATCAGCCCTGGACAGGAGATTTCTCCGTTTTGCAATATTCCTCAGATGAATGAAGGAAATTCTAGAAACCTCTTTGATATGGAATTTAAATGACAGGTCCTGATAAAAAACAACACCAAGATTTTTTACTTTATTATCTGAAATCAGTTTAATCCCATCCAAATGAAGTGACTGACTAATCAGCTTATTTTTCAGACTCTGGTCCAAAGACTATAACTTCTGTTTTGTCTCCATTCAGAAGGAGAAAGTTAAGAGTCATCCAGGTTTTTATGTCTTCAGACACGCCTGTAATCTATGTAATGGGCTAGCTTCATCTGGATTATAGACAGATATAGCTGGGTATCATCAGCATAACAGTGGAAATGAATCCCATGCTGTCTAATAATTCTACCGATTGGGAGCATGTATAAAGTAAAGAGAATTGGTCCTAGCACTGATCCCTGTGGTACTCCACAGGTAACCTTTGAGCATGTTGAAGATCTGTCATTAACATGAACAAACTGAATTCGATCAGATAGATCAGATTTAAACCAGTCTAGTGCTGTACCTTTAATTCCAACAAAATATTCAAGTCTTTCTATAAGAATATTATGATCAACTGTATCAAATGCAGCACTGAGATCCAACAGGACGAGCACAGATACAAGTCCATTTTTCTGAGGCCATGAGAATATCATTAGTGACTTTTACCAGAGCGGTTTCAGTGCTATGATGAGCTCTAAAGCAAGACTGAAACTCTTCAAAAAGTTAATTATGGTGTAAGTGATCACACACTTGTTTGGCAACTACTTTCTCAATAATTTTAGATAAGAAAGGAAGATAGGATATAGGTCTATAATTGACAAAGTCATCTATGTCAGAGACGGTTTCTTAAGCAGAGGTTTAATTCCAGCAACCTTAAAATCCTTTGGTACATATCCCTGTATCAGAGATAGATTAATCACATCTAAAATGGAGGAGCAGATCAAAGGGATTACCTCCTTAAATAACCTGGTTGGAACTGGATCTAACATATGATCTAACATATTGAAGCTCTGTGTGAGAATTTTCTAGCAATCTGTGGCTTTCTGATTTCCTGATCATGACTAGTTTCAGGTCACAATGGCCAGCTTCAGATTTTTGGGTTGGCCCTGTTCTGCTCTATTGCCTGTTCTGTTTTTGGACTGTTACCTGGATTCTACCTGCAAAATACCATGGTTCTATCTTCTGATACCTGCTTGGATGATCTCCTTGGTACCTCTGCATCTCTCTGATCTGGACTACGGCTTCATGACCTGTTCTGGTTTCTGCCTCTGGATCCTCTTGATCTTCAGCATCTGCGCACCTGGAACGCTCTGGGCGGCTTTTCGTGTTTAAATATATTTATTGAATTTTTTGCAAGAAAATGTAAAACAATAAAGAACCCCAATATCCCATCCACCCCAGCTGTCACCGTGAAAGCAAAAGATTGCACTGACATGCCAGATCACAGAGAGAAGTTGTACGTTTCAAAATATATACAGATACAGTACGAAAGTAAAAATTAACAAATAAAAGACAGCCATCAAGGACTACACCAATGTTGCTGGGTTATCAAAAAATATAAAAAAGGATTTCCAGACCTTTAAAAATTTCTGTTCAGAACCACGTAGCGAATATCTGATTTTTTCAAGTTTGAGGTTCAATAAGACCTCTTTAATCCAGTGAGACAGTGACGGTGGTGCAAAATCAGTCCACTTTAAAAGGATAAGACGACGTGCCAGTAGAGTAGAAAAAGCTATCACTTTGTGACCTCCGACTGGGAGTCGAGTCCCCCCCGGGAGTACTCCCTCAGAAGTTACCTCAAATAGTACGATTAGAGGATTAAGGGGAATCTCAACACCCAGAACAGTAGATAATACACCTTTCCAAAATCCCTCCATACTGGAGCAAGTCCAAAACATATGAAGCAGAGTGGCCTCACCTCTCTTGCACCGGTCACATGTAGCATCCGTTTGTGGATACATTTTTGCCAATTTAGATTTTGACATGTGTACTCTGTGAACAACTTTAAACTGGATTAGCGAGTGGCGCCCACACATGGACGAGGAGTTGACACGTTTTAATATATTGGCCCATAGATTATCATCAATAGGTGTCTGGAGGTCTATGGCCCAAGACTTCTGTATTTTAGAGTCACATGAGGACACACAATCTAATTGTTTAGCTATAAAGGAAATTACCCCTTTCTTCTTAATTCCAAAGTTAAAAATATGATCCAGTATACCTTTTGTGGGTTTGTGTGGAAACTCTGAAATTGTCTCCTTCACGTAGTGTCTGACCTGTAGGTATCTAAAAAAGCCAGACGCAGGCAGTGAGAATTTCTGAGAGAGCTGTGCAAAAGAGGCAAAAAACCCCTCTATATAGAGATCATCTATAGTTTTAATGCTTTTGTTATGCCAGGCTGTAAAAGTTTTGTCATGCATTGATGGCTGAAAGAGATGATTTTGTAATATTGGACTGAATAATCCACTTTCCTGCAGTTTATAGTACTTTCTAAATTGTATATATATTTTTGCAAGATTGTATAACTATGGAGTGTGCATTTTTAACATCAGGTAGAGTGGCTAGCATGGGTGAGGCCAAAAATGCAGACAGATTTACAGGATTACAAAAATGACGTTCCATAGTCACCCACAAAGGGCAGTCCTCCTCAGGTCTACAATGCACCCAGAACATCATGGAATGTAAATTTGCAGCCCAATAGTACAGTCTAAAATTTACCAAAGCTAGGCCTCCATTTTGTTTATTCTTTTGAAGAAAGTCCTTACGAAGGCGAGGGTTCTTGCCATTCCAGATAAACCATGATAAGGCTGCATCTAGCTTTTTAAAGTAACTCTCAGGTATAAATAAGGGCAAACATTGAAAAAAATACAAGTACTTTGGAAATACAATCATATTGATTTAATTAATCCTGCCAATGAGTGAGATAGGAAGAACAGACCAAGATGAAAAGTCTTGTTTGGTGTCATTTAGAAGCTTTCCAAAGTTATTTTCGAATAGATTTGAGAATTTTTTTGTAATCACAACACCAAGATAGTTGAAATTATCTTGGGTGATTTTGAATGGGACTTGGATCGACTCCAGTACCGAGGCAGCTAAATTTAGAGGCATTAATTCACTTTTTTGTAAATTTAATTTATAACCTGAGACCTCCCCAAAACGTTGAACAATGTCGATGATACGAGGGATTGCGGACTCAGCATGTGAAACATATAAGAGGAGGTCGTCCGCATATAATGACAGTTTATGTACCGTATTTCCCCTAAGAATTCCTGTGATATTGTGATTAGCCCTTATGGCCACAGCGAGCGGCTCTATGGCCAAAACAAACAGAAGACTAAGGGGACAGCCTTTGTTTGGTCCCGCGATGAAGTTGGAAAGATTCAGAATATACGTTGTTAGTCAAAACTGTAGCAGAAGGAGATAAGTAAAGTAGCCGGATCCATGCCATAAAACATGGCCCGAAACGAAATTTGGCAAGTGTTTGAAGAAGGAACTCCCATTCAACCCTATCGAATGCCTTCTCTGCATCCATGGAGAGAAGGCATTCGGAAATGGATTCGCAAGGAGAGTACATAATGTTTAGCAGACGTCGGATGTTAAAGAAAAGAGGCCTTTTCTTGATAAAGCCAGTTTGGTCAGGTGAAATAATACAAGGTAGTATGTCTTCCAGTCGAAGTGAAAGAATCTTTGTTAAGATTTTATAGTCTGTATTTACCAGAGAAATTGGTCTGTAGGAACCACACTCAACTGAATCCTTTCCTTTTTTCAACAGAAGTGTAATGCATGTTTGGTTAAAGGTAGGAGGAAGTTTACAGGAAAGAAAGGCCTCAGCATACCCTCTGTTAGGATTGGGGATAATTGTTCATTGAAGGCCTGATAAAATTCGTTCGAAAATCCATCCAAGCCTGGGGATGTTTTAGTCCTCAATGACTTGATGGCAAAACAAACTTCTCTTTGAGTAATAGGCTGATCCAGAGAAGCCATCTGTTTTGGAGAGAGTGTAGGCAGTCCTACATTTTTAAGAAAATCTTCAATTAAAGTAGGATTGGGATTGTTAGAGGTATACAAGTTTGCATAGAAATCCTTAAAGGCATTGTTTATTCCTTGTTGGTCCGTTTGGATTTTCCTATCTTGTGTCCGTATTCCATTAATCTGCTGTTTCGCCCTTGTTCCTTTCAATTGTCTGGCCAACACTTCTCCCGCCTTGTCTCCATGTTCATACATGACACTTCTGTTTTTAATCAAGAGATTCTCAATAGTATAAGTAGAAAGCAGATCATATTCAGTCTTAAGTTTAAGTCGCTGTTTTTCTAAATTTACAGATGGAGTTTGGGCATTTATTATATCAATCTGTGATATTTGTTTATCTAATGTTTCTTGTTTTTTATAGAATCTTTCCTTTTACTAGCAACATATGAGATTATCTGGCCTCTCAAATAAGCCTTCATTGCTTCCCAGATAGTTGAAACGGAAACCTCTGGGGTCCTGTTGAATGCTAAAAAAGTTGATATTTCTGCTGTAATAAAGTCAACAAATCTTTCGTCTGACAAAAGTAGAGAATTAAACCTCCAGTTCTCTTTTGCGTTTTTACCGCCGGGCACTCTCAGAGTCAATACTAAGGGGGCATGGTCTGAAATTATAATTGTCTTATATTCACAAGCTTGCACATATTGGGTGAGGTTGCTATCAACAAAGAAATAATCTATCCGACTATAAGAGTTGTGAACATGTGAAAAAAAAGAATACTCTCTACCATGTGGGTGCAGAAAGCGCCACACATCAAAAACTCCATACTCGGAGAGGAAGGTCTGCACACAGGTAACTGATTTGGATTGTGTACCACCTTGTCTAGTTGAGGAACGGTCCATGGGATCCATACAGAAATTGCAATCGCCACCGAATATGAGCAAGTGAGTATTGAGGTCTGGAATCAGTTTAAACACCCGTTGGAAAAATAAACTATCATCAAAATTGGGTGCATATATATTTACCAGTGCTACCCTCATGCCACACAGGAGGCCAGTAACAACCAGGTAACGTACATTATTGTCTACCAATGTGCTAGAATGAATAAAATGTGTATCCTTACTAATAATTATGGCTACACCTCTAGCTTTGGCCTGAAAGGTAGACTGAAAATATTGACCTCCCCATCCAGATTTTATTCTTAGTTGGTCAGAAGTTTTCAGGTGTGTCTCCTGTAGAAACGCTACATTCACTTTCAACTGCTTTAGATGTGTCATGACCTTCTTGCGTTTAACAGGGTGATTTAAGCCCTTGACATTCCAGCTGATAATGTTTAAATTATTCATTACAAAGCCTTATGGGAAGAAAAGAGTACAGTACAACCTCAATAAAAAATGTAGTAATTGTTAATCGGTCAAAAAAATAAAAAACATCCCCCGGTGACAGCTCAAAAATAAAACAAAAAACCCCTGAGGTGAAACTAGCTTTTAAACAGAAAACCAACAGCACACCTAACCTAACTAGCATACGTCTTCCTGGGTAAGAACACATTCTATTCTAATCTAACTCAAACCCCCACAACCCATGTAAAGTGCAAAATAGAATCAGAATTAAATTGACCCCCAAAAAGTGAGGGACAATACCACTGAGCCTTAAAGCCAGAAAAGATATTAATACAAAATAAAAATACCCCAAATTGAACTCAACATTGAATAATTCACAAAATGGACAGGCCAGGTAATATGGTCACGAGCTAAGAACAGCTGACCAGCAGCACAGTAAACATAAACCTGGCCTGTCCATGTGCAGTTCTTGAAGTCCACTCAAAGTTGAGATGTTATGATGCGTTGGCAGCTGCCTCAGCGTATTTTTCTGCCTCCTCAACAGAGCCGAACCAAGTACGTTTACCGTCTGCCTGAGTGATGCGAAGCCTCGCAGGGTAGAGCAAAGCAGGTCTCAGTCAGGACGACATGATAGATCAATACGCCCTCCTCTGACTGACGATCTCCGGGGAGTAATCCTCGTAAAGTCTGAAAGTGTGTCCCTCATAGTCCAGCTGCTTCTTGGTCCGGGCCTCACGAATCACTCGCTCTTTGATCTGGAAGCGGTGGAAGCATATTATAACATGGCGCGGCCTACCGCCTGGTCCCGGCCGCGGCCCCGGGCCGCGGTGAGCCCGATCCAGCTCCGGGGGAGAAGGGAACACATTTGGGCCAAAAACTTTCTGGAGCATTTGGGCGAAAAATACGCTAGGTTGAGGCCCTTCGAGTCCTTCATCCAGACCGATTATTCTGATGTTGGATCTCCTGCTACGGCCCTCTAAATCCCAAACTTTAGCATGTAGCTTGTCGTTAGCATCGCGTAGCTTAGCACAGGAGGCCTCGAGCTTGTCTAAACAGTGGTCTACGGCTACTGCACCTTCCTCCAAAGACGTCAGTCGAACACCGTGGTTATCGAGAGAGTCCTGGAACCCATCCAGCTTCTCGTGAAGTTTGTCGATGGAAGCATTCAGCTCCGCTAACAGCGCATCTTTGTTTTCAGCTAGCGCGGTCAGCAGGTCTGCCTTGCTGATGCCGTCTCCATCTGATTTTTCGCCCCCTTTCGCCAGTTTCGGAGACATTTTGCATCACAACTGGACGAATACGGATTAAAGGGGAAACGGATAGTATCAGAAGGCTTATTTTGGGGGAAAAAAGGGGGTCAGAAAGTTAGAATATTTGCGGGAGAACGAACAGCGCACGTCCTACTCCTCCATGACCCGGAAGTCCTTTTTCTATCCTCTGGGCGGCTTTTAATCAGATTAGTGATTCACATGCTCATTATAGTTCCCTGTCTGAGCCTAGTGATCAATTCAATTCAATTCAATTCAATTCAATTCAATTCAATTCAATTCAATTCAGTTTATTTATATAGCGCCAAATTCACAACACATGTCATCTCAAGGCACTTTACAGTTCAACCAGATCATACAGTCAAATTGATACAAAGTTTTCTATCTAAGGAAAACCAGTTGATTGCATTGACTCATTGACTCAAATACAATCCCTCACACTAAGCATGCTTGTAGCGACAGTGGAGAGGAAAAACTCCCTTTTAACAGGAAGAAACCTCCAGCAGAACCAGGCCCAGTGTGAGCGGCCATCTGCCAAGGCCGACTGGGGTTCAAGGAGACAGAAGCAGAGATACAAGAAGCAGAGATACAAAAAGCAGCTGTAAAAGGCGGCCCCGTCCAGGAAACACACAGCCAGGCAGACGAGCTCCAAGGCAGCTCCCATGCCAGAGGATGAAGAGAGCACATCCACCCAGCCACGGCCAGAGAAACAGGACCACACTGGAAGACAGGCCGATCTCCAACATCTACAAACAAGGGTGTTGATGGAAGCAGCACAGCTGATGTTTCTTTCCTGGATGACGTCACAGCCAAACAGGAACAGACGAGGCAAAGCTACTCTGATCACTAACCTGAGTGTCTGTTTCTGCAGGGAATCCAGCAAGCCAGTCCCAGCTGATGTCCTGCAAATCCAGAGCTTTTCAATAAAGCAATATTCCTTTGAACTAACCTTTTCTGTCTGCCCAAATTCAAGGTCCAATTATCTGAGCCTTTACACCACTTTCTGCCAGTCTATGTGGGTCATGTTAAATCTAAGATAAGGGAATCTATGATCAGAAAAGAAATATGTTAAATATGGTTTCCACCCACAACAAGTTAAACCAGTTCAGTCATGAGAGAGGATCGATTCATCTGATGGCAAGGCTAAAACCTTGTGAGAATCTGGTGAAGGAAGACAAGTCCACAAATGCTGACAGGTTATGGCTGCTGGAATGGACTGGTACTGTTACAGGGAGAAGAAATTCTTGGAAGACGGACCAGTCTGGCTTGGTTCAGCAGGAACCAAAGGAGAGGTAGAGTTATTTGAGCTCTCCGTTTTGTGTGTTGTTTGTAGAGGCATAGATCAATCAGAGTAGCCAGATCCTCTAGCTGCTTCAGAGACTGAGGAGAATCACGGGTGGAGAGTCCATCCTTTATCCTTTTGTTCAGTCTCCCTGTCTGAAATACTAGAGTCCTCTTGATGCCTCCCTACTGGGAGGAAATGGGCAAAATACTTGGATTAATTCCTGTGAACAAAAAAATAAATATAGATGAGTATGCCCTGACTGTTTCAGCCTACATCAGCAAATGCATTGAAGACATCAGCATCACAAAGAACATCTCCATCCGAGCCAACCAATGACCCTGGATGAATGGGGAAGTTCGGAAATCGCTAAAAGCACGGAACTCACCCTTTAAGTCTGACGAAAGGCAGGTGGACTTGAAGGCGAGCCAATTTGAACTGTACCTTAGATCAGCAAAGCTGAACCACACCTGAAAGACCCAGGATCTCTTCCATGATGCCAGCAACACCAGCAGGATGTGGCAAGGCTTCACAGATTACACTGCTTATATTTGATCACCGCTGCCTGTTAAGAAATGGAAATATTATGAAGGTGTACAAAACTAAATTTAGTTTGGCATACACTCATTGTTGACAAAATGACAATAAAAGTTGTTTAAGTCGGTGCTGAACATGGACTCGCATGTGTCTGCACCAAAAAGCATCACATTTTCTGTTTTAGGGTGTTTACTAGTAGAACAGAATATCATGCATGTGGAGGTAAAAAATAAAAAGAGTTAGGCTGAGTTGGGGCTACATGGCGTCAAAGAACCATTTTTTAAAAATTGGATCCAATTTCCTCCAACATGCAGAGATGCCCAGGCTCAGCAGTTTATAAGTAGTAGTAGTGGAGTAATATAATCAGCAGCAGCACCACCCTGCACGGCTGCTATCTGCATGCGTTGTTGATCCAGAATGGCACAGCTGCAGCACTCAGCCTGATTATAGAGATAAGAGAAAAATGAAGGGTTGCAAGCTGCTGTCCGTTTAATGGGGGCCATCATAACTCTTTCCTTTTTCCAACAAGCAGGTACATTTAACTATTGGTTTTATTTTGTATTACGATTTGTGGTATTTGTTTGTAAAACAGCTTCCATTGATATTCAGCTTTCAGGCAACATGAGACAATAGGTGAAAATTGGGGTTTTGGATTAAATAGTCGTTACAAACATTTAAGCAAATACAACATTTACGGACAGATCTACCAAATAAAGGAAATGATAAAGGTGTGGTTGATTTAATGAGAGAAAATTCCTCATTCCTGAGATCTATATTATCTTTATTTTATTACCTATAATATTACCAATACCTTTCTGATCAAATTCTTGAGACACAAGTGAAAATATCAAATGGAAGACAAAACAGAGAAGGCAAAAAATCGAACTCTGCATTGAATATAAGATCATTATCAGCAAAGGGGCTTTTAGTTTGTAGCACTGTTGCAGCAAGAAGGTTCCGGGTTTGATTCCCGGCCTGGAGCCTTTGTGCATGGAGTTTGCAGGTTTTCCCTGTGGATGTGATGGTACTTCGGCTTCCTCCCACAGTCCAAAAACAATACTGTTAGGTTAACTGCTTTCTCTAAATTGTCCTTAGCTGCATGTGCATGGTTGTATGACTTTCTGCGTCTCTGTGTTGCCCTGCAACTACTGGGGACCTGTCCAAGGTGCACCCCGCCTTATGACCATAGACTACACCCCGGTGACCCTTACGGAATAAGTAGGAGAAGATGGATGGATGGACATCATTGCTGATAACAATTTACTGTTATGTTGCTAATGGAAACATGGTTAGATGACAAAATATAACACCTTAACTCATTCAGAGTTTAGCCCCTAATTACAATTTTCTAAATGAGAATATGCCCAAAAGGGAGAAAAAATGGCTCTATTTCTCCAAATTAACCATAACAAATCTAGAAAAATGTACAAACAACTAAGCTTAAACCCCTGCTGTATTGATGTTCTTCCTACAACCCTCCTAGACCATATTTGCAAATCACTATTGCTAAAATAACAGACCAATCTCTAACCTTTCATTCAACAGCAAAATATTTAAAAAGCTGTATTTCAACTGTGAAATAGTTCATTAACAATGAAAAATCTTTCAGTCTGGCTTCCGTCGTCAACACAGCACAAAGAACGCCCACATTACATTTACAAAAAACAAATTAGCATATTTGGAAGGCATAAACAATCATTGGACAAATCAATTGAATTCAATTCAGTTTATTTATATAGCGCCAAATTCACAACACATGTCATCTCAAGGCACTTTCCAGTTAACCAGATCATCCAGTCAGATTGATTCAAAGTGTTCTATCTAAGGAAAACCAGCTGATTGCATCGACTCATTGACTCTTCAGCAATCCCTCACACTAAGCATGCTTGTAGTGACAGTGGAGAGGAAAAACTCCCTTTGAAGAGGAAGAAACCTCCAGCAGAACCAGGCTCAGTGTGAGCGTCCATCTGCTGAGGCCGACTGGGGTTCAAGGAGACAGAAGCAGACATAGAAAAAGAAGCATAGATACAAAAGGCAACAAGCATATCTTTTAACTGAATATTAAAAATGGGGTCCATCACAATAGGTACAGCAAGGCCTCTTGGTCCTCAGAAAGCTAGTAAATATACCAAAAAGCCTCCTAAAATATGTGACATAAACAAGTACACAAGTATTGCCTTTATGCCTTTACACTAAACCCTTGTTACCAGCACATTCCTCACCTAACTTAAAGTTAAATGACAACATATCTCTAAATGATCTCCCTTACATCCACCACATTAGAACCACCATGGGCCTGTTGATCCTCATTACATGGTAAATGTACCAAAAACCGTCCTAAATAGGTAACAAGTACACAGACACACATACAGTGTTACACCATTCTATGGGGACGTTCTATCAACCTCCATTTATCTCCTATTCATGTCAATGGCGTAACCCTGACCTTTACTCTAACCCTAACATATACCTGACCCTATACCTGTCATAAACTCAATTTATATCTTATAGTCCTAAATCTAACAACCCAGCAAGAAAGGGAACTTTTACCCATGGGAATCAGTCTCTGTTCCTATATATATATATATATATATATATATATATATATATATATATATATATATATATATATATATATAAGCACATACATTATATAAAGCAAGAGCTCCCTCTGCTGGTGAGAGGTGTCTACAGCTTCCCTCAACAAATGTTAAACAGAAGCCTTTATTACTGAAAAAGCATAGTTACTGTTGGCCTTGGAGATATTGGAAGGTTTGCTCCCTACGCCTCCATTCTGGTCCTCCAATCTCCAGCAGATTTTTCTGAACTTGACTTCTTTCTTTTTCTGAACTTTCCTCCGCCTACGGGTGGGGGGACGGGTTCTGACTGTTGTCTGTGCTTACGGGCCGAACAACAGTTCAGATTACCCACCCTTCTTGGAGTCCTTAGAGGGGGTACTGGAGGGTGCCCCTCCTGGGGACTCCCTTGTTCTGCTGGGAGACTTCAACGCTCACGTGGGCAATGACAGTGAGACCTGGAGGGGCGTGGTTGGGAGGAATGGCCGCCCTGATCTGAACTCGAGTGGTGTTCTGTTGTTGGACTTCTGTGCTCGTCATGGATTGTCCATAACGAACACCATGTTCAGGCATAAGGGTGTCCATATGTGCACATGGCACCAGGACACCCTAGGCCGCAGTTCGATGATCGACTTTGTCATCGTTTCATCGGACTTGCGGCCGTATGTCTTGGACACTCGGGTGAAGAGAGGTGCTGAGCTTTCCACTGACCACTACCTGGTGGTGAGTTGGCTCCGGTGGTGGGGGAGGATGCTGGTCAGACCTGGCAGGCCCAAACGTGTTGTGAGGGTCTGCTGGGAACGTCTGGCGGAGTCCCCTGTTAGGCGGAGCTTTAACTCCCATCTCCGGCAGAACTTCGAACACATCCCGGGGGAGGTGGGGGACATTGAGTCCGAGTGGACCATGTTCCGTTCCTCCATTGTCGAGGCGGCTTATCTGAGCTGCGGCCGCAAGGTTGTCGGTGCCTGTCGTGGCGGCAACCCTCGAACCCGTTGGTGGACACCTCCGGTGAGGGATGCTGTGAGGTTGAAGAAGGAGGCCTATCGGGCCTTTTTGGCCTGTGGGACTCCGGAATCAGCTGATGGGTACCGGCGGGCGAAGCGGCATGCGGCTCGGATGGTTGCTGAGGCAAAAACTCGGGTGTGGGAGGAGTTTGGAGAGGCCATGGAGAAAGACTTCCGTACGGCTCCGAAGCGGTTCTGGTCCACCATCCGGCGTCTCAGGGGGGGGAAGCGGTGCAGCACCAACACTGTTTATAGTGGGGATGGTGTGCTGCTGACCTCGACTCGGGACGTTGTGGGTCGGTGGGCGGAATACTTCGAAGACCTCCTCAATCCCACCAACATGTCTTCCATTGAGGAAGCTGGGCCTGGGGACTCTGGGCTGGGCTCTCCAATCTCTGTGGGCGAGGTCGCCGAGGTGGTTAAAAAGCTCCTCGGTGGCAGGGCCCCGGGGGTGGATGAGATCCGCCCCGAGTTCCTCAAGGTCCTGGATGTTGTGGGGTTGTGTTGGCTGACACGACTCTTCAACATTGCAGGGACATCGGGGGCAGTCCCCCTGGATTGGCAGACTGGGGTGGTGGTCCCCCTATTCAAAAAGGGGGACCGGAGGGTGTGCTCCAATTACAGGGGAGTCACACTCTTAAGCCTCCCCGGCAAGGTCTATTCGGGGGTGCTGGAGAGGAGGGTCCGTCGGATAGTCGAACCTCGGATTCAGGAAGAGCAGTGTGGTTTCCGTCCTGGCCGTGGAACGCTGGACCAGCTCTACACCCTCAGCAGGGTCCTGGAGGGTGCATGGGAGTTCGCCCAACCAGTCTACATGTGCTTTGTGGACTTGGAGAAGGCGTTTGACCGTGTCCCTCGGGGGGCCCTGTGGGGGGTTCTCCGGGAGTACGGGGTGCCGGGCCCTTTGATACGGGCTGTCAGGTCCCTGTATGACCGGTGTCAGAGTCTGGTCCGCATTGCCGGCAGTAAGTCGGGCTCGTTTCCGGTGAGAGTTGGACTCCGCCAGGGCTGCCCTTTGTCACCGATTCTGTTCATTACCTTCATGGACAGAATTTCTAGGCGCAGCCAAGGTGTTGAGGGGATCCGTTTTGGTGGCCTTAGGATTGCGTCTCTGCTTTTTGCAGATGATGTGGTCCTATTGGCTTCATCAGGTCGTGATCTGCAGCTCTCGCTGGATCGGTTCGCAGCCGAGTGTGAAGCGGCCGGGATGGGGATCAGTGCCTCCAAATCCGAGGCCATGGTCTTGAGCCGGAAAAGGGTAGAGTGCCTTCTCCGGGTCAGGGGGGGTGTCCTGCCCCAAGTGGAGGAGTTTAAGTATCTTGGGATCTTGTTCACGAATGAGGGAAGAAGGGAGCGGGAGATCGACAGGCGGATTGGTGCAGCGTCTGCCGTGAAGCGGGCGTTGTACCGGTCCGTCGTGGTGAAGAGAGAGCTGAGTCAAAAAGCGAAGCTCTCGATTTACCGGTCGATCTACGTTCCTACCCTCATCTATGGTCATGAACTCTGGGTCATGACCGAAAGAACGAGATCGCGGATACAAGCGGCCGAAATGGGTTTCCTCCGTAGGGTGGCTGGGCTCTCCCTTAGAGATAGGGTGAGAAGCTCGGTCATCCGGGAGGGACTCGGAGTAGAGCCGCTGCTCCTCCACGTCGAGAGGAGCCAGTTGAGGTGGCTTGGGCATCTGTTTAGGATGCCTCCTGGACGCCTCCCTGGTGAGGTGTTCCGGGCACGTCCCACAGGGGGGAGGCCCCGGGGAAGACCCAGGACTCGCTGGAGAGACTATGTTTCTCGGCTGGCCTGGGAACGCCTTGGGGTTCCTCCTGAAGAGCTGGAAGAAGTGGCTGGGGAGAGGGAAGTCTGGGCCTCCCTTCTTAAGCTGCTGCCCCCGCGACCCGACCCCGGATAAGCGGAGGAAGATGGATGGATGGATGGATGGACTTTCTTAGTGGCCTAATATGTAACAAAGGCTACAGACTTTTTACAACTGAGGAAATTGACAATGATTCAAATTAGGAATGAAATGGTCTCACAAAACTCCTTTTCTTGTTTATTTAAAAAAAACTGTTTTTGGATCCAGATTCCTCCCATTTTTGTGTAGCACAGGAATATGCAACCTGTAGCTCCGGGGCCACATGTAGCTCCTTCCCTCCAGGGAAAAACACATTTCTTTGCATAGCAACTGAGTACAAAGACAATTCAAAGTTCTTCATAAATATAATGAACCATAAAATAGTAGGGAAAGAAAAGCAAAGCCGGTAGCAAAACAAATAAAACTGTTTTACCACAAACTTAAACTAATCATACCTCAGTTAACAGTTTAACTTCAGCAGTCCAAGGCTGCCTTAAACCAATGGACTTTGCAAGAAATTTGGCTTTCAGCACTTTTCCAGTCTTCTGGGAATTTGTTCCAGGTAAGGACCTAAATGGTGTTTCTTAGACTTAGACTTCCTTTATTGTCATTGCACAAAAAAACAAGGTGCATCTTGACAACGAAATGTTGATTACTTATACATATATATATATATATATATATATATATATATATATATATATATATATATATATATATATATATATATATATAAACTGTTTTTCTCGCCTTTGTGCTGTCCTTCAGTCCAGCCTTTTCCAGCCACTGGTAGGATTTTTTGATATCAGCCACTTCTTCTATTTGTCTGTGGTACACGCTGTGCAGCGGCTTGTCCCTCCATGATGGTTCCCTTCCTCTTTCTTGTCCTCACTTTCGGTTTTCTCCTGCCTGAGGTATTCGCCAAGCCATTTGTCTTTGGGGGCCATCTTTCTGATGTACTCCTGGATCTTAGTTGTTTCATCCTGGACAGTGGTCTTGATACTCACTAGCCCTCGGCCTCCCTCGCTACGCTTGGTATACAGTCTCAGAGTGCTGGATTTGGGGTGGAACCCTCCATGCATTGTGAGGAGCTTTCTTGTCTTGATGTCAGTAGCCTCTATTTCCTCCTTTGGCCAGTTTATTATACCAGCGGGGTATCTGATGACTGGCAGGGCATATGTGTTGATGGCTTGGATCTTGTTTTTCCCATTCAGCTGACTTTTCAGGACCTGCCTTACTCTTTGTAGGTATTTAGTTGTGGCAGTCTTTCTTGCTATCTCCTCGTGGTTTCCGTTAGCCTGTGGCACCCCAAGGTATTTGTAGCTGTCCTGAACATCTGTAATGTGGCCTTCTGGTAGTTCAACCCCTCAGTTCTGATCATCTTCCCTCTCTTTGAGACCATGCGACCGCACTTTTCCAGTCCGAATGACATCCCAATGTCGTTGCTGTAGATCCTGGTAGTGTGGATCAGTGAGTCGATGTCTCGCTCACTCCTGGCATACAGCTTGATGTCATCCATGTAGAGGAGGTGACTGATGATTGTTCCGCTTCGGAATTGGTATCCGTAGCCAGTCTTTTTGATGATCTGGCTAAAACGCTAAAACAGTATTTTATTGTTTATATTTTAACTCTTCATTATGATGTTATTCTTATACATTTTTCTAAGGTCCACATTTGTGTGACCATTTTCAATAATCTTTCTGCTGCTGTAAATTTGCCCATTGTGGGACAATAAAGGGATTTTCTATTCTATTCTATAAAAGGGGTAGAAGATATAACTAAATAACTAAAAATATATCTGCAAAATCTCTAATATTCAACAACAAAAAATACTTAGTTAAGCATATTATGCAAAACAGCACTAAAAAGATAAAAATCCTATCAGATTTATAATCCCCACTCTGCAGATATATTAGAATCTGACCTTAAATTACAGCCAAACCCATTTACACAGTAACAGATAAAAACCTTTAGATAAATGAAACATTACCGCCACATATCTGCCTCAATAACCATTAAAACAACTATTTTCATTAATCTCAGACGGAACTATTCACTGACTTGTATTATATTAAACTGAACTAGGTTTCTACGTTTTCGAACAGAGCAATAGATGGCGTGGCTGTCAGTACGCCAACAACATGCAAAAGCGCAAATGTATGTTTACCGACGATTTACGAAAGAGTTTCCCCGCTTTCAGACCGGGTCGAGACAAATGGGATGCCTTGATCACAGTGTGCAAAGCAGGCACATATGTCTCGGTGTCCAATGGAGGTGCAAGGGATCTGAAAATCCACCTGGACTCCGAAAGTAAAGATAGTCTATTGATATGTTTGTTCATTTTTGGTACATTTTGAATAATTTTTGCTACACAAGAGGTATTTTTTGTTAATTAGCAAATTTGTTAATTTATTTTTTTCCAATAGCCTACAGAACAGACATTATTTCGTACATTGCTGAGGCTGAGTATCATGTGTTATTGGGAGTTGAGAGTTATTGTTAACTTTTATTGTTAAATGAGGGATGTTTAGATGAGACATTATTTCTTTCATTGTGCTATTCATTCATTACAGGAATTTTTAAGCATTTTTAATAAATACAGTTTGGATTAAATTATCGTTTGTTATTGGAGTTATTGCTGTTGACTTTTACTGAAAAGCATTTTTTAATAAATCAACTGTAAATATCATGTTATTGTAGGATTATGTAGGTCTATGTTAAGTGAGTGCATGCCACAGACATCTCTATGTCACCGCTCTAAGGTGTCCTGGTTTTCCCAAATGAAAATATGGTCACCCTAGCTTAGTAGCATTGGCTAGGCACGATACAGTAAAAATACACGATTCCAGGACCTGGAACAAGAAAGCAACAGTTCTTCAAGGAAGTGAGTCCAAGATCTTACAACGTCAAAACAGAAGATGGTCCAGTCCTCAGGAGAAATTGACGGGGCCTACTAAAAACACAAGATACTTGGCAAGAACAGACCGATGAAGATCCACTGGGAGATCCAGCCCCAACCGCAACAGATAATCCAGTGTGAGAAGATTACCAGAGAGCTGCAGAGACTGACTTTGTCATGATGTAGCAGGTTTTACTAGCCCAGATGCAGAACTCACAGGACAGACAGGCAGGGGAAAGTCCAGTATTTTATTGGATGAACACACAGGGTGCTGCCCTGGAAGGCAGAGAGGACAGAGCAGGTTAGATTCAGGTTACAGGTTCACAGGAACAAACTCACAGGTTTGCAGATTCAGGCACAGATTAGCAGATTCAGGCAGGCAGGGTTAAACAGGCAGGGTGGCTCAGGTTTGCTTCCATGGCAAGGACAACAATCCGGCTCAGAGGGGAGCTTTCACTCAGCTTATATAGGTAGAGCTTAATCAACAGAGCTGATGGGGATCAGGTGTGAGCGCTGAGCAGCAGCTCCCAGAGAAGGATCCATATCGCCCTCTGGAGGGCAAACCCCTGGATCCCAACAGAAACAGAAGCCCACAAGAAGGGATCCACATCGCCCTCTGGATGGCAAACCCCTGGATCCCAACAGTACCCCCCCTTCAAGGGCGGATACCAGACGCCCAAAAACAAAAAACCCAAAAACAAAAACAACCCACCCAGGGCGAGCGGAGGGGGAAACAGGCAAGGAGGGCCAGGCACAGAAACAGAAACAGGGTCCAGAACTCAAAACAACCCACCCAGGGTGGGCGAGGACAGGGAAAGTCTCAGGTGGCCGGCCGTGGGACGGGCAGCAGGGCAGAGTTTCAGGTGGCCGGCCGCGGGGCCGGCAGCAGGACAGAGTCTCAGATGGCCGGCCGTGGAACCGGAACAGAGGCAGACACTCCGGGGGCCGGAGTCTCAGAAGCTGCAGGAACCCCAGAGGAGGACGCTATCCCAGCTTCTGCAGGAAGCACCGAGGAAGACGCCGGCTCTGCTTCTGCAGGAAGCTCCGAGGAGGACGCTGTCTCAGCTGCTGCAGGAAGCTCCGAGGAGGACGCCGTCTCAGCTGCTGCAGGAAGCTCCGAGGAGGACGCCACCTCTGCTGCTGCAGGAAGCTCCGAGGAGGACGCCGCCTCCGCTCCAGCAGGAAGCTCCAAGGAGGACGCTGCCTCCGCTCCAGCAGGAAGCTCCGAGGAGGACGCCGCCTCCGCTCCTGCAGGAAGCTCCGAGAAGGACGCCGCCTCCGCTGCTGCACAACAGGCTCAGACAGGGTCGCCCACTGTGGCTCTGAATCAGGAACTGAGGAGGCCGTCGATTGCGGCTCCGCATCAGGAACACCAGAAGCCACTGACTGTGGCTCCGAGTCAGGAGCACCAGAAGCTACCGACTGTGGCTCAGAACCAGGAGCATCGGAAGCCGCCGATTGCGGTTCCGAATCAGGAGAACCGGAAGCCACCGACTGTGGCTCCGAATCAGGAGAACCAGAAGCCGCCGATTGCGGTTCCGCATCAGGAACACCAGAAGCCACCGACTGTGGCTCCGAGTCAGGAGCACCGGAAGCCACCGACTGTGGCTCCGAACCAGGAGCATCGGAAGCCGCCGATTGCGGTTCCGATTCAGGAATCTCTGGAAGACACAGAGCGGGCTCAGGGGTCTCTAGACGGCTCAGAGCGGGCTCAGGGGTCTCCAGACGGCTCAGAGCGGGCTCAGGGTTCTCCAGACGGGTCAGAATCTCCAGCCATTGACGGTACGAAACCAACCCGTGTGGTTCCGTGGAGATAGTCGGTTCCTCCTTCCACATCCACAGGGGCGGCTCCAGTGAGTCTGCTGGGGTAGTCTGTTGGCCGGATTGTTCTGTCATGATTTGCAGGTTTACTAGCCCAGATGCAGAACTCACAGGACAGACCCCTGGATCCCAACAGAAACACAAGCCCACAAGCAGGGATCCACATCGCCCTCTGGAGGGCAAACCCCTGGATCCCAACAGACTTACCATTGTTGAGAAGATCATCACGCACTGTCAAGGCACCTGACAGGCTGAAGCTATAAGGACTATGAGCTGTAACATTTGAGTTATGGTTTATGTCATTTCTGAAGTAATGAAAGGAAGAAGAAAAAAAAAGTTCAGAGTCATATATGTGAAATAATAATATACAGTTACAAACTCCTTATAATAAGTATAGAGATTGCTTGTAAAATAGTTAATGTGTAACGTTTTTATCTCTAGAAAATAGGGGGATTTGATGATAAGTTAAGGAGCTGCAGTTTTACCTCCTGCTACCGGATGGCCACAGATATGATGTACCCCTAGGATGTGTTTCTCTGGATTCCAAGTCATCAGTAGATGAAGAATATATACTTCATGGTGTTCCTGACTCCTTACTGTACTAAATAAGTTTAGTAATGAACCAAAGTTTCTTCATCATATATATATATATATATATATATAATATATATATATATATATATATATATATATATATATATATATATATATATATATATATATATATATATATATATATATATATATATCAGTACCAAGTTTTCTGCTCTATGTGGCAATCCCAAGCGACAGCAACATCAAGAAGAAAGAACACGAGAAGCTTGAGAAATACCAAGGGCTGAAAGAGGAGCTAGAAAAGATGTGGAAAGTAAGAGCAGCAGTGGTGCCAGTGGTAATTGGAGCACTGGGGGCTGTGACCCCCAAACTGGGAGAGTGGCTACAGCAGATTCCAGGTAAAACATCAGAGGTCTCTGTCCAGAAGAGCGCAGTCCTAGGAACAGCTAAGATACTACGCAGAACCCTCAAACTCCCAGGCCTCTGGTAGAGGACCCGAGCTTGAGGATGACACATACCACCCCACGAGGGGTGAGAAAACAGTTTTTTTTTTTGTTTTTTTTATATATATATATATATATACATATATATACACATACAACAATATATATAAGGGGTGGAACGGTTCACAAAATCCACGGTTCGTTTCAGTATATGTTGATTGTTAGCCTGACATGTTGGTAGGGTGGCCATTTCTATAGCACCAAAAAGGAGGACGTTGTGCGGAATATCAATAAATTACTAAGGTGTACATAAGAATCGGGTAAAGTCACATTTGTAGTACAATTCTTAGTAGTTTAAAGAGGATGCTTGTATATATAGATCTATATATATATGTATATCTATATATATAGATATATATATAAATATATATATACAGATACATACAAACTTGAGTCATGGAACTGTGCTTACAGCTCCTTATTTCATGTACACTAATAACTTGGGTAAATGATACTTGTTGATGGCATTAAAATTATTTCTAATAGCATTAAAAGAGCATTAATTTAGAGTTCCTCATTCCTGTATAAACCCTGTGAACGTTTAATTTAATATGACATATTAAAAAAAATCCCCATCATCATCCAGCAGATGTTCAGTTTCTGCCCAAATATTTTCTTTCTGTTGGGGATTTTTGTAACAGGAACAACTAGGATCATCCATAGTTTGTATGAACTCTGTTTGTTCTCTGCTTCCAAACTCATCATCTCTTCATCCATTCCTGCAATAAGAATTTTCTTTTAAAGTTGTAAGATTCGCTCTAGAATCTCACCACTTCTTACTGGTCTGTTGAATAACCAATAGTCTGCCTTTTATTTATTTAGTTCATTGCTCTTAGTTTTTTGGAATATATACGAAGTATGCTCTAATTTCTAGTTACCGATCTGTTTTTACTATAATTGAATTTGACAAACCGGGTCTTCTCTACATTCTTTTTCCTGTTTGGTGCGATTGCAATTGCGGGTCTTGATCTGGACACACCGGAGCGGAGCAAAAAATAGCTTGGCTCCGTATTTTGATGGTGAGGGACGGAGAAGACATACGGGGACAAAGACGTGCGGAGGAGTAGTGGAGGATGTGGAACAGGTCTCTTTGATTTACATCCCAGACAAGTACTCCGCAAGACCTACGTGAGCGGAGTGGAGCGCTGACGGAGTATGTGGAATCTGGGGGTAAAGGAGGAGAAATACACGTCCGGCTGGATGCGACGCCGGACGCCAGACAGTTCAATGAAAATCCGGACTGGTCTTGTTGCTGTTAGAATAAACAAAACGTGTTGCACAATGCTTGCACACTGTTTTTATCCACAACTTTCTTTCCGCCGTCATCGTAGGTCCCTCTAAATGCAAAGTGGTCCCATACAGCAGACCATTAAAGTGCTGCTGGCGCGTCTTCCAAATCCTGTTCTTTCCCACTCGCCATACCCACACAACGCTTCGCCTATGAGAAAAAGGAGCAGCGCATGAACCGAACACAACACACGCGAACCGAAACGAGACAGTGGAACCGAACGGTTGGGACGGTTTTCATAAATCATCCCATCCCTAATTTATATATATATATATATATATATATATATATATATATATATATATATATATATATATATATATATATATATATATATAAAATACATATATATATATACATATACATACATACATACATACATACATACATATATATATATATATATATATATATATATATATATATATATATATACTTACATACATACATACATATATACTAGGGTTGTCAAGATACTAAACTTTTCAACTCGATACCGATACTACAGTAAGTAAAATATTCGATACTCTATGTCATTTTCGGTACCACAAGTATAAAAACAAAGTCTCCAAAATTCAACACAAATTATTTCCTTAATAAACAAAATACAATAAATAGATAAATAAATACAATAAACAATATTTTGAGGTTGTATGCTGTGCACAATATTAAGCAAGCTTGATAAAAACTTACAAAATTAAAATTAAGTGTTCCTTCTTTGGCTATGCTTTACACACATAACAATGACACTAGCCAAACCAGTTAAAAAACAAAAATAATTCTCAGCAGCCAGTGTTGGGCACGTTACTTTGGAAAAGTAATTATTTATAGTTACTAGTTACTTTTCCCAAAAAGTAACTGAGTTAGTAACTGAGTTACTCCACAATAAAAGTAACTAGTTACTAGTAAAAGTAACCATTGCGTTACTTTTGCGTTTCTTGCCCCCGTAACCCTCACCACCCAGCCCCCACCTTGTCGGCATGTGTTTCCAAAGCCAGCTGAATAGAGTGGAAGACAAAGACAAGTACATGCAGAGAGTTTTGCATTTATGGCAACTCAATGTAAATGACATCAGGGGGAACGCCATGTGAAGTTTTTTAACAGGGCATTCAGATCTGGTGAGTATATGAAATTAATAACTGGGGATGTCTAATTCTGAAATCCTGTGTGTTTGGTTTGTTATAGATACTGCAAGATCTATCTATCCATCTATTTATCTAGATCTATACTCTGTGTGTGACATAAAATATGGATCTCCATCACTGCCACAAAGGCCATCAAATAATGTTTAAAATAAAAAAATACATTTAGGTTGAAAATCCATCCATCCATCCATCCATCCATCCATCCATCCATCCATCCATCCATCCATCCATCCAGATATTTTCCATATAGGCTAATGATCGTTCACGCTCTCCATAGTTCTCCTGTGGCGCGAGCACAGGGCAACTGTTGCACGCCTTTAGCGAATGCGCGTTTCCTGTCGGTTGCTCGGTGAATCGTGCCGCCTGCGCTGTGAGGAGATGCAGGGGAAACCGTATCTGATGGGGAAACGCAGCTCGACGTAACACCGGTATTTCCACCTGGAAAGCGCTGTTTTGCCGCTGGAGTCCTCCTCACTCTCCATCTCTCTGTGTGTGCTATACGTTAACACCCACCAGCAGAAACACCCACCTACCCAACTGACAGACGGAATCCCACTATACATCAGCCATTCTCATCTTCCCCTCTCTCATGACAAGGCGCGCACGAGTCCTATCATGAAAAAAGGTTCATTGTGCGACCTGAGTAACGCGCAGTAACGGGGTGTCTACAATGTAATTAGTTAGATTACTCGTTACTAAAACAAGGTAACGGAGTTAGTAACGCCGTTACTTTCAACGCCGTTAGTCCCATCACTGTCAGCAGTTGCACCTGTTACAGAAAAAAGTCTGAAACTGAAAAGTGCACAGAATTATTCAATCACACAGTGTTCAGAAAGTGCATTTTCCTCTAATCTGCGCATAAGATGACTGACTGTTTAGGTGCCACTGGTGGTGGCACTGTATCAATACTTTTGAAAATGAGTTTTGTATCCGGATACAACTATCAATACTTTTTTGAGTATCGATACTTTTGACAACCCTAATATATACATATATATATATATATATATATATATATATATATATATATATATATATATATATATATATATGTATATATATATGTTGTGATTCTTTAATTAAATTCTATTCCCAGCCTGCTGGGAATTTATGTTTCTGATACTTTAAGATGTTTATTGCCCTCCCTTGTAGGGGTGGTAAATATCTTATTTAATCAGATATTGTTTCAGCTGTTATATATTGTTTATGACACACAGTCCTACTAACTGTGTGTTAGAACAATAGATGAAAGAGTGATTCGAGCTCTAATCATGGTCTAACAGTTATTTCTGCACATACATGGAATAAATTCACCACAACTTCTGTTCAAAATATAAGATTTTATTAACAAAAATCATTCAGCTCCAAGTCAAACGTATTTCAGTTTAACACTCCTAACTAAGAATAGTAAAACTCAACTAAACTAAACTAACTAATATGTACAAAGAGGAAGGGGAAAACAGTTGAAAAACATATTACAGTTTAAGAGGGATTCTGTGTTTGAAACCAAAGTTTATCTGGAATAATTTGGGATCTGATCAAATTAGCTTTTCACTAATTTTAAAGAAATTGGAATGTTTTCAGACCAATTCACAATGCAAATCCATGAGGTGAATAAAACATTATTTGGCCAAATAATGTTTTATTGAATGATTTGCTTAATCAAGAACCAATAACCTTTAGTTAAATGATTCTTTACCCACCTTGAAATAGCTAGCAGCGAATAGACATCATGATTCCACTAAATGACTCTTGGTCATACTTGTTAATTGAAATGTAATGAGCATTTGAGGAACACATGAACACTAATGTTATATCAGTGTTTAAATCCTTAGTGAATAAAGTGTGTCTAAGCTTTAGCAACAGCTCAACACATACAGTATTCCTGTAGCATAGCGTAGCATGCAGTCCATTCTTTAGCATCAATTAGCGTTGTCTTTACTCAGCATTAAACACACGATATGATTAGCATCATCAAAAGACACATTGCTTGTTCCGTCCCTAATCATGCCAGACCTGCAAACCTTTTTTCCTGTCCGTTCGGAAAGCTTGAGTTTCATCCAGTTTTGCAGCTCTGCAGTCAGGGATTCTTTGTCTCAGTCTCACAGCAGGGGTCCTCTCAGTCTCTCCCCCCGGGCAAGGTCTTCATCCAGTTTGGCTTTACAGTAAAAGTTCTGAAACTCAAGAGAGATGTGTTGCAAAAGGTCTATTTGCAGCAGTTTGGTTCTGCAAGGATCTGACTTATCCGTGATGGTTCTGGAGATCTGGTTCCTCTGGGGCCCGCATCTCCACTGTGGGCCACAGTGGGCCCCAGCTTTGAGCGCAGGAGCAGAAGGGACCAGGAGAGAGGTGCTGGAGCAAAAGTGGGAGAAAGAGGCAGTATCCTGTGTGCTCTGTGGTTTTCTCTGTCCTCACAGGGAGGGGGGTAGGTTTTCACACCTCTGCTGGTTTCTATGTGACCGCTTTGGCTGAAAAGGGTGGGGGGGGGTGGGGGGGGGGGTGCTAAAGTCCCCCAGCTGTTGTTCACCAAAGCTGCATTTTCTTCTCTGGTCATCCTATCAGGATGAAATATGGAAATATGGACACTGGTTCCCACTGTCCCAAAAGTATGATCATGGCATATGTTGCGCCCTCTGCTCCGATATCTTGGGAGAGGTACGTGGTTGCTTTTGAGTTAAAATGAATAATGGAGATGCTGCCGACGTCTTTACTCACTTTAACTTTATTCAAAAGAAGACCAAAACCTTTCTGCGCAAGCGCAAAACACAGTTCTCTGCTGGACAGAAGCAATCGATCTACAAACCATCAAACTCTTAAGAAATTGTAAATAGTGTACATAGTATGAATACTCTTAGTACTGTATTACCACTACTTTTTAACAATCATAACAAAATGATAATTATGAAATATGAATTATTTTTAACTCTTGTTTTTACTGTAATATCAGTCTTTTAAACCTGTGTATTTTAATTTGTGTAAGGATAACTTTTAAAATATTTTAATAATTTTAACCTGTCACATACTCCCCCTCAAAAATAGATGTTGTCCCCAACATCAGGACCATAACACACAAACTACTGATTAATACCTCAGTTGTGCAAATTCAAGTGCATAGTCAACTCATTGAAAAACAGGGTTTACGGACTGGAACTCTTTTCATACATTCGTTTTGAGTAAGAACTCAGTCAGTCTCAAGCGGCCATTTCACAGTTAACAAATATGCAATTTGTCCTCTGCATATTGTGAGAAGCAAAAACAGATTATTGGCAGTGACAGTCCTTCCTCCCATTTCTTTCCCTGTAAACACAGTCTTAGATAGGAGTTGATCAGGAGTGCATTCAGGCAACATCAGTAAACAAAATACCCAACATTACATCAACATTGCAACAACAATGCATCAACATTGTCCATAAGATTCATGAAAGTAGTAAGGATGAACACTGTTTACCCAAGGCAAAACCTGTCCTGTATAAAAAGGTAAAGTTTGAATGTTATAGCAAGACGGAGTACCCAGTAAATCATAAGTGAATACTTTTGGTTTCCTAGACGCACGTTTGGGTCTCAGATTCACATCACCATCAAGATCACTGTCGTGAGGAGGAGGAGGAGGTGGAGAGGGGGGAGAAAGGCTCACCTCTGTCGGCACATTTTCTACCTGACCAATGTTATCCTCAGGGAACTGGTCAGCTTCTGCCACGTCACCTGCAGCACCTCATCAGGGCAGCTGTCCTGGCAGGTTGATCTTGTGGACCTCTTAGGCTGTGGCGAATGAGAGCGAGTGCTCAGGTGTCTCGGCACAGAATAATACCCGTCCTCCTCATCATCATCCTCTTCCGAGTAGACCTGTGATGTCTGAGCTGGGCTTGCACTGGACCTGTTCTTTGACTGAGGCTGCAAAGAAGTCTCTAAGGGCAAATGGTCACATGGGAGCAGGAGATTACGATGTAAAGTTCTGGATCTGCCCTTGCCCCTCTCAGGTTTCAGTTCATAAACAGGAATGTCCTTGCTCACTTGACGAACCACTGTGTGTACAACATCCTCCCAGTGGTTTCTCAGTTTGCCTGGACCCCCACGTGGAGTCAAGTTCCTGACTAAGACACGGTCACCGGGCAGCAGAGCAGAATACCTCATTTTACTATCATAATGTCTCTTGCCCCGAGCAGCTGCTTTGCTTGCATTCTCCCGAGTGATCTCATAAGCATCTGTCATACCTTGTTTCCACCTCTGCATGTAGGTCTGATGATTACTGTCACCCTGATCTCCACCTGGAGATAAACTGAACAACATGTCCACTGGTAATCGTGGTGACCGTCCGTAAAGCAGGTAAAAAGGGGAAAATCCTGTCACTTCACTTTTAGTAGCGTTATAGGCATAGATAAGTTTGTTCAGCGAGCTCTTCCAGTTACTCTTCTGTTTCTCAGTGAGTGTTTTTAACATATGGCTCAAAGTCCGGTTAAACCTCTCTACTTGCCCATTTCCTTGTGGGTGGTATGGACTGTTTCTTGAGCCTGCAACCCCACAGTACTCCTTCAGCTGGGCAAAAAGTTGGTTCTCAAATTCACCACCTTGATCGTGGTGAAGTCTCTGGGGAAAGCCAAACTTTAAAGCATAGTCGTTAAAGATTTTTTCTGCTGCTGTTTTACCAGACTTGTTAGTGGTGGCATAAGCCTGAGCAAAACGTGTAAAATGGTCAACAATAACAAGTACATACTCACAGCCACCCTTACATTTGTCCAAGTGTAAAAAGTCAACAGAGACAAGTTCAAAGGGTTGAGTAGTAACTATGTTTGTGAGCGGGGCTCTTGTCTCATGGCTTGGTCTCTTGTTTTTAAGACACACACACTTCCTCATTACATAGTCCTCTATTTCTTTTTGCATGAAGGGCCAGTAAAAACGGTCCCGTACCAGAGACATAGTCCTTTCCACACCATGGTGGCCCATTTCGTCATGCAGTTCTTTTAAGACTGTGGGCCTGTGCTTCTCAGGTAACACAAGTTGCTTCCTGATTTTCGTTTGTCGGTATAAAACACCTCTTTCATTAAACTGTAACTTGTCCCATTCTCTAATAAGACATACAACTTGTGGACACAGCTGTTTCAGTTCTGAACCGGAAGGTTTTGACTCTGCCAGTTTATATTGTATAATTTGTCCAATAACAGGATCAGTCTCTTGGTCTAATTTGATCTGTCCTACAGTAAATGGAGCTATCGGCATGCTCACTGACACTGTAGCACACTTGGCCGAAATACCCATAGACCAGGCTGCACTAGACTTGTCCTGATGGTCAACTGCCTGTGTCGCTGCACTCACCACATCATATGACATTTCTGCTGAGCATTCTTCCATATAGGTCTCCTATTTAAGGGCATCCTAGACAGACTGTCTGCATCTATGTTCTCTCTACCAGGGCGGTACTTCACAGTAAAATGAAAATCAGCAAGTTCTGCAACCCACCTACACCCTGTTGCGTTCAACTTTGTTGTAGACAGAACATAAGTAAGTGGATTGTTATCGTTAAACACAGTAAAAAATGGTGCATAGTACAAGTAATCACGAAACTTGTCTGTAATTGCCCATTTAAGAGCCAGAAATTCTAACTTGCCTGAGTGTAAGTTGTAGTTTTTCTCGGCTGTGGTTAGAGTTCTGGAGCCATATGCTATTACACAGAGTTTGCCGTTTTGCCTTTGATACAATACAGCTCCTAATCCCTGGTTAGAGGCGTCTGTATGTAAGACAAAGGGCTGTGTAAAGTCTGGAAACCCAAGAACAGGAGGCTGAACTAAACAGTCTATCAACTGTTCTAAGACTGACTGATGCACATCACTCCACTGAATAGGAGTACTTGAGGGCACACTGTTATTCTGTCTCATTGTCCCTTTTCTTGTATATTGTTGAGCTTCTGGTTTTGAAGGCACTTTGAGCAAGTCATACAGGGGACTAGCAATACGAGAGAAATCTTTGATGTATTGCCTATAGTAGCTTAATAGTCCTAGTATCGCTCTGAGCTCACCAACAGTACCTGGCTGCTTGTTCTTCAGGGACCGTACTGCTGCTGTATCCGCCGGGTCCATTTTGCTTCCCTCAGCAGAAACCATCCTGCCAAGGTACCTCACCTCCGGTTTGAAAATCTCACATTTTCGTGGTTTGAGTTTTATTCCATTGTCTCTGAGGCGTCGCAGTACTGTTCTCACATCATCAACGTGGTCCTGAAAAGTTCTGCTGAACACAAGAACATCGTCTAGATAGGGAACACATATCTCGTCTCGCAGTCCATCCAGGCATTGCTCCATACACCGCTGGAACGCAACTGGCGCATTCATGAGGCCGAAAGGAATTCTAATCCATTCGTAAAGGCCCCAGGGGGTCACGAAGGCGGTTAGATGTCTGCTCTCTTGGGACATAAACCCCTGGTGATACGCCTTACCCTGGTCCAGTAGCGAAAAGATGGTATTTCCTCCCAGGCTATCCATCACGTCCTGCACCCGGGGTATAGGGTGTCTGTCTGGGTGTGTCTTGCGATTAAGTTCCCTGTAGTCAATACATAAGCGCAGCAAACCGTCCTTTTTTCTCACACAGACAACGGGAGATGAGTACGAAGAAGTAGATTTTTCCACCCACCCCTGCGCTATCAAGTCCTGCAAGTAGTCCTTCATCTCTCTGTACAGTGGCTTTGGTACAGAGAGATATTTTTTCGAAACTGGCTCTGTGTCTTTTAACAAAATGTCCATTTGCAGGCCCTTCAGACATCCTATGTCATCATCTGTTTTTGAGAATGATTCTGATTCCTCTCTCAGCATCTGCTGGACAGCTTTTCTTTTATTTTCATCCAAATGAGACAGGTCAACAGGAGGGTCCCATTGCTCACTGGTGGGGGTGCATCCTGTGGTGTCCTGGGCCTGGATCTTATTGATGGCAGCCGATGGGAGGTCTTTCTTGAAGGGGTTAATGGGATAGACAGACCCCACTGACTGCACAGTACCAATAATGGTTCTCCCTGGTAGCACAATGTCATGATGGGTGGGGTTTTGTACACTAACAGTAATCCGTGGAATAGACCCTTTTTTCACTGAAACTAATGTGTCACAAAACTCCAGGCCATCTGGCCACCGTGGGTTCTCACACGGTTCGAAAATTAGCGTAATGTCCTCTTTAACTGCTTTAGTTTGCACCCTACATTCAACAAACACTGAACTCTGGCTGGGCACAGTCACTCTCTCCTTTTTTGTTTTCACATCGTAATCATGTGTTTGTCCTACACTAACTGCTTTTATAAAGGTCGCAGCTTTGTTTTTCTTAAGATGTGGAAAAGCTAATTTAACTGCTCTCAGAAGTTTTTCTTTATCCCCTGAATTATTCCCATCTTTCATACTTTCTGAAACCAAGTGCTCAATAACATTAAACCCAATAATTGGGCACTGCTCCTTGCTACCTTTAAGCACTAGAACAGGTATGAGTAATTCAGAGTCATTGGCTGTAAGTTTGAATGGTATCTCGACCCACCCTACATATGGCATATCTGTGCCATTGGCTGCTTCAAGATGGAGGGGTTCATTCTGAGTGATAAACTCACTCACGTTTCTCAGTGGTACATCAGGTAAGTTAGTGTTTTTCCATGACTCATCTATTGCACAAACCTGTGAGCCAGAGTCCCAAAGTGCTTCAACCCTCTTGTTGTCTAGAATGCATCTAATGAGACATTTTCTTCCCACTAACTGCTTAATAGAAGGTAACTTCATTTTGACTGGCTTTTCATATAACTTTCTATTCCCCTTGTGAACACTACCACAGATGTAGGGCTTGCATTTGTTTTTGTGTATTGGCCAATGCTCACCTTGGCACTTTTTGGAGCAGTAAAAGGCACTCTTACACACTGAACAGCATTTTAAAGTCTGATTTTCACGTTGTATAGCACAACCATAACAACACTGGGACCTATCACTGTCATTGGTCACACCATGTCCCATTGGAGTGACTGCTTTTAGTTTAAAGGGTTACCCCTGGCTGGTCTCACTGGCCTCTGTGCTTTACAGCCTGCCCTAAAATGCTCACTGCTCCCACACTTGAAACAATGCTGACAAAACTCTTCACCTGTCTGAATGCAACCATAACACCTCAGTTGTGGGCGGGGCATGTAGTACCGCTGAGGGGCAAAACGCTGCTGGAACTGCCTCTCGTCGACGCTGACCCTGCTGCTGGATAGTACGGCTGAAGAGCTGCTTGGGGGCGTTGAGGGTTGCAGTGCTGAGAAGATGGATCCTCTTGGTATGGGGGGTGAGGCGTGAAGGTCGGTGTGAAGTAGCGGTGCTCAGGTCCTCCACTGGTGGGTGGCGTTGTGCTTGTAGACTTTTGTATAGTCTCTCTGATTTGTGACACCTCAGCCCGCAGGTCCTTTAAAAGCACCATCTCAGACCGCATCTCTTTAATCTCTGACAGCAGGTCTGGTGGGATGGCAGCTGTTATTTGTTTTTGGACAGTCTTTTGCCCAACAGGCGCTGGGGTATCACTGTGGTGGACAGCATTCACAATGGCCGCTCGGTGGGGGACAGCGTGTTTCTTCTTGTCTTGTCGTTCTCTTTCATTTGCACATGCTATATTCACTTTTTCCAACAAGACCTCGTCGGATGTGGATGACTGAAGCAGGTAGGGCTGCATGTCGCTCTTAACATTGTCACTCTGTAAACCTGTTAGGATGGTGTGCATGAACAAACTCTGAACCAAGGCTGGGTCATATTTCAGACCTGAATCAGCTTCTTGGGAAGCGAAGAGAATCTTCTCACGAAGGTCCATGGTTCTCAGGAGGAAGTTTTGTGGGGTCTCCTTACTGCTCTGGACCTCCGATGAGAGCTGTTTATACAGTTCAGTGGCTCCTCTCTCCTGATAGTGAGACCTCAGGATCCTCCGCAAGGCAGGGAGTGTAAGGTCACCTTTGCCTTCCAGGTAACTTCTTAACTGCAGACCTGGTGTGATGGCTCTAATTACTGCATCAACTATTTCATCTTCATGGTAGCCTTTATTGAGCCCACTTTCAATCTGCCTGGCCAAACTACTAAATGTAAGCTTGTCTTTCTGTCCAGGCTCTCCTATTTGACCTGATATTTTAAAGGCTTTGCGCCAAATGGAGCAATCTGGGGGGGGCTGAAGCTTTTTTCAGCAACGGTGTGCTTTGTAGGCTCAGTTTCTCACTCATTAGCTGATGTATAGCTTCCTCTTTGGCTTGAAGCGTGGTCCGTAATGCATCTACCTCTTTTTGCAGGACATCTCTCTCTTGAGCTTCACCTACTGGCTCTAGCTCTGTCAATTTTGCATTTTCAATCAAATCCTTAATACTGAGTAAGTGAGACAATCCCTCATCTTCTAGCTCAGCTAACTCAATCTTCTCAATATGCTCTATAACAAGTGTGATTAACTGGCCTCGGGTTTTGTCTGCAAGTTGCTCTTTTCTGAGTCCAGATATTTGTAGTCCATTGCATATTGTCAGCAATTGTTTAATATTCAGCTCATATAAAGCACCTTTAACTTCTAACTGCACGTTCTCCAGCTCTGATTCCATTTTCATTAGATAAAAGGCATAATACAGTTCACGGTGAGCTTCTGTTAAACTTTGTGGAACAGTGGTGCCCTCTAGTGGTGGCCGTGCGCACTACAGATACAACCTGTTGCAAATGTTGACAGAGCCACGGTGAACGGTGCCGGGTTTGATGGCGGATATTCGGCTCGAGTTTCCACTTACAGGTGGTGGATTTTTCTCTGACCAAACATCCCAGCGGGGCCTCCAAAATGTTGCGCCCTCTGCTCCGATATCTTGGGAGAGGTACGTGGTTGCTTTTGAGTTAAAATGAATAATGGAGATGCTGCCGTCTTTACTCACTTTAACTTTATTCAAAAGAAGACCAAAACCTTTCTGCGCAAGCGCAAAACACAGTTCTCTGCTGGACAGAAGCAATCGATCTACAAACCATCAAACTCTTAAGAAATTGTAAATAGTGTACATAGTATGAATACTCTTAGTACTGTATTACCACTACTATCATAACAATCATAACAAAATGATAATTATGAAACATGAATTATTTTAACTCTTGTTTTTACTGTAATATCAGTCTTTTAAACCTGTGTATTTTAATTTGTGTAAGGATAACTTTTAAAATATTTTAATAATTTTAACCTGTCAGACATATGGCATATATATATATATATACATATACATATACATATACATATATATATATATATGTATATATGTTAATATATACATATATATATATATATATATATATATATATATACAGTGGGGCAAAAAAGTATTTAGTCAGCCACCAATAGTGCAAGTTCTCCCACTTAAAAAGATGAGAGAGGCCGGTAATTTTCATCATAGATATACCTCAACTATGAGAGATAAAATGAGAAAAAAAACCTGAAAATCACATTGTCTGATTTTTAAAGAATTTATTTGCAAAATATGGTGGAAAATAAGTATTTGGTCAGTTACAAACAAGCAAGATTTCTGGCTCTCACAGACCTTTAACTTCTTCTGTAAGAGGCTCCTCTGTTCTCCACTCGTTACCTTCATTAATGGCACCTGTTTGAACCCGTTATCAGTATAAAAGACACCTGTCCACAACCTCAAACAGTCACACTCTAAACTCCACCATGGCCAAAACTAGAGAGCTGTCAAAGGACACCCGAAATAAAATTATAGACCTGCACCAGGCTGGGAAGTCTGAATCTGCAATAGGTAAACAGCTTGATGTGAAGAAATCAACTGTGGGATCAATTATTAGAAAATGGAAAACATACAAGACCACTGATAATCTTCCTGGATCTGGGGCTCCACACAAGATCTCACCCCGTGGGGTCAAAATGATCACAAGAACGGTGAGTAAAAATCCCAGAACCACACGGGGGGACCTAGTGAATGACCTGCAGAGAGCTGGGACCAAAGTAACAAAGGCTACCATCAGTAACACACTACGCCGCCAGGGACTCAAATCCTGCAGTGCCAGACGTGTCCCCCTGCTTAAGCCAGTACATGTCAAGGCCCGTCTCAAGTTTGCTAGAGAGCATTTGGATGATCCAGACGATGACTGGGAGAATATCATATGGTCAGATGAAACCAAAATAGAACTTTTTGGTAAAAATGCTACTCGTCGTGTTTGGAGGAGAGAGAATGCTGAGTTGCATCCAAAGAACACCATACCTACAGTGAAGCATGGGGGTGGAAACATCATGCTTTGGGGCTGTTTTTCTGCTAAGGGACCAGGACGACTGATCCGTGTTAAGGAAAGAATGAATGGGGCCATGTATCGTCAAATTTTGAGTGAAAACCTCCTTCCATCAGCAAGGGCATTGAAGATGAAACGTGGCTGGGTCTTTCAGCATGACAATGATCCCAAACACACCGCCCGGGTAACGAAGGAGTGGCTTCGTAAGAAGCATTTCAAGGTCCTGGAGTGGCCTAGCCAGTCTCCAGATCTCAACCCCATAGAAAATCTTTGGAGGGAGTTGAAAGTCCGTGTTGCCCAGCGACAGCCCCAGAACATCACTGCTCTAGAGGAGATCTGCATGGAGGAATGGGCCAAAATACCAGCAACAGTGTGTGAAAACCTTGTGAAGACTTACAGAAAACGTTTGATCTCTGTCATTGCCAACAAAGGGTATATAACAAAGTATTGAGATGAACTTTTGTTATTGACCAAATACTTATTTTCCACCATATTTTGCAAATAAATTCTTTAAAAATCAGACAATGTGATTTTCTGGATTTTTTTTTCTCATTTTGTCTCTCATAGTTGAGGTATATCTATGATGAAAATTACCGGCCTCTCTCATCTTTTTAAGTGGGAGAACTTGCACTATTGGTGGCTGACTAAATACTTTTTTGCCCCACTGTATATATATATATATATATATATATATATATATATATATATATATATATATATATATAAACACATACATATATACATACATATGTAACCCACCATTAGTCAGAGACTTATTTTTTCAGGTCCACTTCCTGTGTTGCCCTAATTAGTTAGCTTCTTGCATACAGTTCAGGATCCTCACCTGTTTCCACTGTCATTGTGGCTTGCTGCTAGTGTCTTCTCCACATATTCATCTGAAATCTATTGATTTCCTTGCTGGGTGAGTTGATTTGATACATTTTTCTTTTTCCTTGTGGTATTTCTGTCCGATTGCTCATTAGAGCATTGTTATATTAGAATCATTGGGATTGTTTACCTGGACCATTGCTGGGATTCTGCCATAGCTTATTCTGGCTAAGTACACCCCATTCTCTTTGAAAAGGTAACTGAATTTTGTGCGTGTTTGACACGTTTACCTTTATGTGTAGCTACACATTAGTTGATATTGCGTAGTATTTATATTTATTCTTTCCTTTCTCTCACTCTGCTTTAGTATTTGAAAATTAATTTGTTTTATTTTGAAAGTGCAGTTTAACTTTAACTTTCAATTTAATAAGCGTGAAATATTATATTTTTAGGTTTTACTTTATTTGAATTATGGTTAATTTAACTCGATTAGAAATATAATTATTGCATTTAGTATGCATAAATTAAAAGCTTGAATTTCATCATTGTTTCCTTTGTATTATATTTGCATTTAATTGTTTTTGATAAAACTATGGAACACCTCCAAATGACACAAAATTAATATGGGTTAGTAGAACATGATGTAATAACGTAAAATCAAGGGGCCAATGTAAAAAAAAAAATAGTGTTCCCCTTTAAACTTTGAACATCAATCAGACTTTGAACAGACTCTTAAACCCCTCTTCCTCTTTTATTTCTTTATTTCACTTATTTTCAGTAGAGTTCAGTGTTTGGCTTAGATATTAGATATAATACTGTGTGATTGTAGCTAATAAAGGTACCGCTGTATTTTAGCTCATAGTCTTTTATGTCATTTAACACAGTGAACGATTTATCACTCAGGCTGGATTCACTCTTCTTTCAGTAGCATCTGAATGAACAGAGACACATTTATTTGGTTGGTGATTAATAACGTTGCTAAGAGCCAAAGCCTAAATTACTAAACTGGTGAAAGACAACTGGATTTTAAACAGCCGATTCAGGAGTCCAACCTTTTAGGAAAGAGGCTAAAACCCTGGTCAGTAAGCAAGTTAGTTATAATCATTCAGCTGATCATAAATAACTAGATTTACCCTTGAATATAATGACATATTAATTAACTAACTTCCAGTTCTAGTTTTTTAATAGTTTCATAATCTTCTGGTAAGCTAAGTGGCACAACTATACCAAAGTAACACCTTTCCATAATATATTATCTCTGGCTGTTACAGAGTTACAGACAAAACCTTGGTGTAAAGTAGTTTAGTTGAGGATCAGATAAGTGAAGGAAAAAAACACCTTCAGCCACCAGTTCCAGATTTCTCTTGTATTTTATTCAGCACTTTTCACTCTGACAACCATTCCTGAGCTTCTTCTTCTTCTTTGTTAGATTAGCAAACAACTTATAGGTGTATACCATCACCTACTTTACATGAGTGTGTAGCTCTATAGTTCCACCTACTATATTCTAGTCTTTATTTTTGTGTTATGTAAAAATAAAAACAGTGTTTTATTAATAACCAAATTTCCCTTCCCATCTCCATCTATCCCTAAAATTCCTTTAATACTCCATTCTCTCCCTTTTTCCATAATTACTTTCCTCATCTTCTCTCTTTCAGTTGCATATTTAATGCAGTCCATCAAAACATGATCAACATTTTCTTTTCTTTCACAACCCTCACATAAATCATCATTTCTCTTCCCTAGTACAAACAAAACTCATTCAAGTAGATCAGATCCAGATTTATTTCTTCCCTTCTGCTTCTTTCTCCATAATTTTTGACAATTACAGATTTTTTAACCCTATATAATCCTCTTTCTTTCTCGTATTCATCCGGCTATTTTTATTTTTCAACATAATTCTGTTTTTCTTCTTAATTATTGATTTACCTTCCCCTTTCCCTAACGGAATATGGTCTATATTCTGCTTTCCTAAAGCCTTTTAGCTATCTTGTCTAATATTTCATTTCGTCTCAACCCTTCATGTGCTTGAATCCAACAGAACTGAACATCTGTTCCATACCTAAATAATCTAAACAAACTCAGATGAATTTCTAGTACAAGGTCTTTCCTATTATTTCCTTCTGAATGAATGTTTTCTATTGCAGCTTTAGAATCTTTGCAAATCACCACCCTGTCCGGTTTGACCTCCTCCACCCACTGGAAACTAATAATTGCTACCATTTCTGCTCTCTATATAGATAAAAGGTCTGTTAATCTTTTACATATATGAAACTCTGGAATGAATATCTCTATTCCAACATTTCGCGTTGAATTTTTATTGAACCATCTGTGTAAATTTTTAAATAACTATAATACAATTGTCTAATATATATGCTGGTTTTAAACCCAACATCATTATGTTTCCATTCTCTTTTCATTTAATATATTTTCAAGTCAACTTTTGTTTCTGGAAACAACCATGGTGGCTCAGCACTGAATAGGTTATTTTTAGAGAATTTCTTATCATCCAACTCATATTTTTGCCCATTCATTCACAGTCCAGCCAAAGCCTTGTAAATTTGGAATATTCCCATCAGTTCTTAATAATACTGCTGCTGGGTTTCCTTCACTACTTCCTTTAATTCTGATCCAATATGAAAGTGATATTTTGACCCGTCTCATTCCCAAAGGAGTTTCTCCAGCCTCTATTAAAAGAGCATTAATGGGAGTAGTATTAGTTGCTCCAGTAGCTATACATAATGCCCTATATTGCAATTTATCTGCTATTTGGAAAGATGTTTTTGCTGCTGCTCCATATAAACCATACAGCCATATTCTATTGCTAATCGCAGAAGTGCCCTGTAGATATTCAATAGTGACTGCTCACCAGCCTCCCAATCATTCCCAGCCACAGCTTTCATGAAGTTTATTACTTTCTTACCGTGTGTTTCTAACTGCTTAATATGCCTTTTCCATGTATATGAACTATCTAACCATCCTAAATGTTTGAATTTTGCCGCTCTTTTAATATTGATCATATAATTTTATTTCTCCTATATATCAATATTTCTTTTATTACTGAAAATCATATAACAGGATTTACTTACTGACAATTTGAGTCCCCATTCATTTGACCACTTTTCTATTTTATTAACTTCTCTCTTTATATTTTTAACTACATACGAGACATTCCTCCCCTCGACCATATGGCTCCATCATCAGCATAAAGTGCTGATTTAATGCATTCATCTAGATTTCAGAATATATCATTATTCATCCATTACCTGTTTAGTGCACTCATTTACATTTCTTTTTAATGTCACTAAATGACTTTTTTGTTCACATACTGTTTTAAAAATGTCCCATTTAGCTTTATTAAAGCACCATCTGGTTATATGAGTTTATCTTGTCTTAATAAATCATGTTTAATGATTGAGCTAACAGGATAATTATCACTTCCTATTGTGGACTCACACCCCGTTCACACAAGCTAACAATCCAACTGGATACTAATGTTAAATCAAGACATGATACAGTTCCTTTATGTATGTCAATTTTTGTTCCCTGACCTTTATCAAGGGACACCTGTGACCTTAGACCGCGGTGAAGTTAGTTTTACGGTGGATTTTGGACAGACATTTAAACCGCTTCTTCCTCCGGTTAATTCTCTTCTTCCCTACGGGAAAACCTCTCCTTTGCCCTGGGTACACTGCGATCGGAGGAAGCCCATTAAGATTTATATTAAAACTAAATGGTGTATCTCCTTAAACCAGTCTAGTACCAGGATTTCTTATAGATTTTTTTGTCAATCCATCACAAAAACTGGAACATATTCAGCAAAACTGCCAATATCTACACATAGATACCTGGAAGCTATTGAGCAAAAATGCTAATATTTCTATATATAAATTAATTTAAAAAAAGATTAAAAGTTTAAAATGTAAAATAAAGGCGTAACTTTTGAAGATGGAGTATTCTGATCCAGCACTGATTTTGAGTCAATTGATCATATTACCTTGAAGCTATTGAGCAAAAATGCTAATATTTCTATATATATATAAAAAAATACATATATTAAAAGTTTAAAATGTAAAAATAAAAGGCGTAACTTTTGAAGATGATGGAGTATTATGATCCAACACTGATTTTGAGTCAATTGATCACATTAACTTGAAGCTATTGAGCTAAAATAGTTTGATAGCTTCTTGGCTTCAAAATCTAGGCCTACAGTTTTATTTTGAAAACAGGAAGTTGGTACGCAATGCCGTCGCCGTGTTTTTACTGTAAACTCTCTAATAAGGGCGCACTGGAAATGTTCCTCCGATCGCGGTGTACCTGGAGCAAAGGAGAATTAACCGGAGGAAGAAGAGGTTTGAATGTCCATCGTAAAATTACCTTTCATCCATCATTTCTTCCAATATTTTACCATTAATGTCCTTTTGTCTGCTTCCCCATAGACTATTATGTGCACTGAAGTCACCACACCAAACTTTTCTTCTTTTAATTTACACATAACCATTTACAAACTAAATTCAAGGTACATATTTATGTTTTTTGGCCATCATTCACACTGGTTTATCTCCATTTTAATTTGATTTGGTTAGATTTGTAAATTTAGAACACAATTTAAGTGAGTTTTTGTTTAATTCATAGAACTTTGTTTTTATTTAGTTTAAGTTAACTGAAAAGAAGGCAATAGAGAATGAAGAAACATTTACAGAATACTCCCCACAGAAGATCTCCGAGCATTAGGAGAAGCCCCAGACTCAGAGGGATGCAGCTGACGGGTGGATGCTGGTGGTCTGTAGCAGGTGTACAGTAACACGGAGCTAACGTTGCTTGCTTGCAAAGGCGCCAAGGGCCCCAAACTCAATTCAACCACTGTGGTCAAAAAACACAACATAAACTGTTCCTTTCTGTGCACCGGTTTAAAAACTGACCCGTAGTTTTAATACCGTTTGTCACCTTAACTCGTCAATCCGTCTGTCTCTGCCATGTCCAGCCTCGAGAACGCGCCCGTTTTTTTTTTTTTTTTTTTAAAGAACGTGCTCGACATGACGTAAGCACGCAGCGTTCCGCATTTACTTAAAATATTTAATTAAATGACAGCCATCAACTCAAAAGTATTAGGCCCCGTCCACACGAAGTCAAACCCTGGCCTAAACGCACAAATTTTTCACCAAACCAGCCTCTCATCCATACGAAGCCGGCGTTTCGGGGGTCTGTAAACGATCTGTTTTTTATTAAGCCTTCGTAGGAACATTACATAGTTCAAATGTGGGAACATTTTGAAACGCTGTTTTCGCGTTTCCATCTTTAAGCTCTAACCGCATTTTTTTTCTTACACGCATGCGTCATAGCGTCGCCTCTAAACACGCATGCGCAACACAGTATCAAAACAACAATGGCGCCATACTGTGTTGAATGGTTGCTGCTCATGCTACTCACCCTGCTGTCGGGCTTACAACAGAATCTTATTCTTCTAGAATATCTCCAGGAAGAACAGAGCAATATAGACGACATAGTTCAGCACCTGAATTTGACTGAACCACGAATATGGACCCGCAGGGCAACCATGTATAAATATTAGTGCGCATGCCCAACATTTCTTCGCCTATTTTTGCTTTGGCACCACAGCGCCACTTACAGGCCTGGCATACATTTTGCAGCGTTTTCATGCATTCGTGTGCACGATGACATTTATTTTACGTCTCCGTCTTTACGACAAACGTTCTGGAAAATATTAGCGTTTCGTGTTCGCTTTGACTTCGTGTGGACGGGGCCTTAATCTTCTTCAAATTAAAAGAACAATATTAAGTCAGAAAACTCATTAATTTATAGTTATTTTAACGGACACCTTGATTTTGAGTTATCTACCCTTAATGACTTTAAGTTAGTAGTACTGTTCGGGTTTACAGTGTAGCAAATCAAATATTTAGTTTGCAAACTAAATATTTATATATTTTTAACAAACTATTTAGTTTTTTCAATAAATATTTAGTTTGCTGACAAATGCTTTACATTTATAAATTAATTAATGACTTTGGGGGGGTGAGATTACATGGAAATAGGAACTTATTCTTCTAAATAACCACAAATATTGCTCCTGATTTTGAACTGCTTGACTTTACAAGCAGCACTCATATAGATCACTTATGTCCAGGCAGTCATCCATTCTTCTTTGCACAGCATCTCAAGTTCCAGGAGAAACCAGTACCTGTGTTTCATTGCATACAATTACTAACAACAAACATATGAAACTAACTTTATCATGGGGAGAGCAATGCAGGTTAAAATATGAGAAAACAGGATAATTCAGATTTTTTTTATTTGACCAAATATAGTTTTTGTTAATAGTTCATATTCTCCTAACTACATAGAAAGTCGCTCCAAAGGAGACAATGTCAGAGTAGGGGGAATGAAGAGTCTGACCTTGACTTTGAACTGGATGAGCTGTGTGCTGAGCTGTTCCACCTGAGCTGTGTGCTCCGAGACTATGGGCCGGATTTATCAAGATCCAATTTTGCGTGCAGTAATTTGCGCTCGCAAACTGGAATTTTGCGCGAGGGGCTGAACCATGGTTTGCGGGTGATTTAACAAGAGTGATTGCGTAGGTGCAAAAACTGTTGGAGACGCCCTATTTAAATGATGGTTTTGCGCGTTTTGTGGTTTGCGGCATGGCGAGTTCGGGCAGCAGAAAGCGCAAAAGAAAATTCGACCCCATGGAAATGGAGGTGTTGGTGGATGAAGCCAACAAACATTTAAGTGAGCTACAGCAAAGAGGTGTGACTGTCACACAGAGGAACGCGATATGGGAACAAATCTGTCATAAAGTAAACGCTGTTGGTGAAACCTTGCGAACAGTGGATGAAGTAAAAAGAAGATACCAGGATATTAGAAGGCGAACCAAAGAAAAACTGGCATATAACAAAACATCTGCGAACAAAACAGGAGGGGGCACAGTAGATGAGATGCCTCTGACCAGCATTGAGGAACAAGTACAGCTGACGCTCTGTGAGGAGCAAATCACTGGGATTGCCGGGTATGACACACTTGACCAAACAGCAGGACACGATAGGTGCACAATCTCAGAAAAGGTTTATTGAAAAGATTTATTCAGAACTGAAAAGAATGCACCACCTGTGAATTTAATGCTGTTTCAAGTCAAATACGTAACTAAACATTTGCTTTACATTTAGAATCTGCATCAGAGGTCCAGCCATCATCAAATCCCCCCGTAGCAGCTGCCACCCCCGTGAGGCCTCGTATGAGCCTGGAACATATTGATTTGGAGTTGCTGCAAGAACAAAAAAAACAGTCTGCAGCCCTGCAGACAATTGCACGGGAGATGCGTGTGGCATCAACGTTGGCACGGGCGGCAAGGCGCGACACTCAGACCATAGCCACCCACTGCAGACAGATGGTCTCTGCAGTGTCCTCCCTGACGATGGCTGTCAATTCTGTGGCAAGAGGGATACGGGAAGGGATGCGGCCAATGACTACCCCCAATCCAGGTGGAGAAACGGCTCAACAAAGTGGCACAGCAACAAATAGGCAGCCAGGAACCGCAGAGGAAGGAGTGCGCACTGTGGGCAAGTTCCACCTGCGTAAAAGGAGATACAAATAAATACTTGCAACACTATATTTCTTTTACCATGTTGCTTAATCTAAAGGGAGGTCGGGATTCTCCGGTAGGGCGTCATGCTCCAGCCCGTGTTTTTTGGCAATGTTATGAAGCATGCAGCAGGTCACTACAATCTGGGCAACTTTTTCTGGCTTGTACAGCAGTGCTCCACCAGTACGGTCCAAACATCGGAACCTGCTCTTCAAGATCCCAAAGGTGCGCTCCACAATGTTCCGGGTGCGAATATGGGCCTCATTGTATCCAATTTCTCCAGCAGTGGTCGGGTTGAGAACGGGTGTCAGGAGGAAGGGATGTAGGGGGTATGCACTGTCACCTTAAAAAAGAAATCTGGGTGAATACGACACTGATGAAGAAATTATTTCTTTTTCTAAATATTTGACTCACCTACAAGCCAGCCATCTCCAAACTCTCCATCACGCAACTTGGAAAACAGGTAGCTGTTTCTTAAAATGAAAGAGTCATGCACTGACCCGGGATATTTTGCCACAACGTTGGTAATGATGCCTTGGGCATCACAAACGCACTGCACATTCAAAGAATGCATGTGTTTGCGATTCCTATACACATGCTCACTTTCTGCAGGGGGCACAAGTTGAACATGGGTGCAATCAATCGCTCCAATCACTCCGGGAAATCCAGCGATTGCAAAAAAGCCTTGTTTGGTGTCATTTAGTGACTGCCGGTTGTGTGGAAACCTAATGACCTTTCTCATACGGCGACACATGGCATTTAGAACGTCGGACAGCACTTCTGAAAAATTAGATTGGGAGATCCCAGCTCTCGCTGCAACCGTACGCTGGAATGACCCAGATGCAAAAAAGTGCAACGTTGCAAGGAGTTTTGTTATAGCTGGTATTGCGTGGGTCCTCCTTGTGGCTGGCTCCAAATCCATTCGGAGTTCCCCCAACAGCTCCAAAATGGCAATGCTGGATAAACGATATGTTTTGATTATCGTTTCCTCGTTCATTGCAAAAATATTCACACGGAGTGAAAAAATGCGTTCTCTGCGTCTCCTTGCTTCATTTCGATGTCTCCTTCTTGCGACAATAACCGCTGCCATGTGTGCGCAATTACGCATACAGACCATTTGCACCTTCTTTTGAAACGTGTTAAATATAGAGTCAGATACCGTTAGCAAAATTGCTTTCAGGTTTGATAAATCACTTTGCGAGTGCTAAATTAATATATTTACATGTTCTCCTCCCACAAGACGCACTTTTGCGTGTAAACGCCCCATATTGAATATTCATTGCAGAAAAAGTACTAAATGGATAAGAGGCGCTATTTAGCACGTTTTAAAGACCAAATCCTTTTAGCACGCTGTTGATAGATCAGTTTGTACATTTTTTAGCGTGCGCAATGAAATAGCTCACGTTTTAATACACGCAAACCTTTGATAAATCCGGCCCTATGGCTTGAGAGCAAAATCACCTCCACAGCAGAAATCCTCTGTAATCCTGGAAGCAATCTATACCAGGATTACACTACCCTGCAAAAATATTTCTAAATCGTTTTTGCAGGGCATGATGCATTTTAGTTTGTAAAACTAACCTAGTCCCAGTCCCCCATCAGGTGGCCATAGAGAATCCCAGAAAGAAAAGGTTCAGAAGCCTTATTGTTCCTTATGTTCCTAACAGAGCACTTTGCTCTCAATCTGCAGGTTTACTACTGGTTCCTAGAATTTCTAAAAGTAGAAGGGGAGGCAGATCTTTTAGTTATCAGGCTCCTCTCCTGTGGAACCAACTACCAGTTTTAGTCCGTGAGGCAGACACCCTGTCTACTTTTAAGGCTAGGCTTAAAACTTTCCTTTTTGATAAAGCTTCTAGTTAGAGTGGCTCAGGTTATCCTGAGCTATCTCTATAGTTCTGCTGCTATAGGCTTAGACTGCTGGAGGACATAGGGACCCCTTTTTCATCATTCTGCTTCATTCTATCTCTATTCTCCCACTCTGCAGAATCTGTTAGTTCAATCTCTAACGTTCTGCTCTCTCTGCTTTTTCTCATAGTAGCTTCATCTGGTCTGTTCCTGTTTGGCTGTGACTCCATCCTGGAGAGAAATATCAGCTGTGCTGCTGCCATCAACACCTTTGTTTCTAGATGTTGGAGCTTGGCCTGTTTTTCAGTGTTTAGTCCTGTTTCTCTGACTGTGACTAACTGGATGTGCTCTCTTCCAACTCTGACATGGGAGCTGGCTCGGAGCTCGTCTGCCTGGCTGTGTATTTCCTGGACGGGGCCGCCTGTGGAGCTGGTTGACAGTTGCCTTTTGTATCTATGCTTCTTTTTCTATGTCTGCTTCTGTCTCCTTGAACCCTAGTCGGCCTCAGCAGATGGCCGCTCACATTGAGCCTGGTTCTGCTGGAGGTTTCTTCCTGTTCAAAGGGAGTTTTTCCTCTCCTACAAGCATGCTTAGTGTGAGGGATTGCTGAAGAGTCAATGAGTCGATGCAATCAGCTGGTTTTCCTTAGATAGAAAACTTTAAATCAATCTGACTGGATGATCTGAGATGACATGTGGTGTGAATCAGTGCTATAGAAATAAACCGAGTAGAACTGAATTCAGAAGATCAGCACCGCCTTTTATTGATAGATTTAAAAACATAACAGATAACAGACACTGCACTGTCTGATCATATAAGGAAAGTTCCTCATGTTTTAATTCAACAAACGCAACAGTCCCTAAACCAATCAATTGTACATGTGCATTTGTCTCTAAGGTTGAGGGAATTCAAATTTACATCTCAGGTATACACTCTGAAGATAAATCACCAAACTTCAAACCATGGTACAACAGGAACTTTGAACTCTTCCCTAAACTCAAATCAAAATGCTACCTAAACAGGTTTATGGAGCCAAACCAGCACCCTTATAATACGGATTACGGAAGGTGAGTGTTGTATTTTATCAGTTCAGATTCATCATGATGACCTAAGCTTAACTGATTCTATTTTTGTTTTTTGAGGATTGAATAAATACATGTGAAGTGAAATGATTCAGCTGAAAAATGACCAAGGTGACTGAAACTGAACCTTTAATAATTCCATCACTGCCTTCGTTATTACAGCAGATGAGGTTCATAAAGTAAAGGTCACCCATGGATCAGACTCATCACTAAACGTGTCATAGATGGATTGAAGCCAAGTTTTAGAATGGGGAAAATGTCCCAAGAACAGCTCTGCTGACTAACCTGAGGCCGTTTAAATGTTTCTGCAGATCAGAACTAATAGAATTTTCCATCTTTACTTTAATGACCTTCAAACTAAAACTCACAGCTGTGCTTCAACCCTGACCTGCAGTTAGATGGACGCTGCTTTAATCACGTCAACTCAAGACAAGAGCATAATCAATCATCTTTCCTGTCCTCAATAGAACATGTTTTTTTAAAGCTCAGAATCCACAGTGAGTTAGAAAAAGTCCCTCTTCAGTCTTTTAATGGGACTCAGGAGAGTCTTTTAGGAGGTCCAGCGCCACCAGGCCACTTTCATTCGATCCCACACAGCATCCAGGGAATCGAAGGCGGGACGCACGTCCAGGATGGAGAACTGGTAGTTTTCACGGTTCACTTCGCCATCATAGTAGTCGATGACGTAGCGGACCTCCTTCCCGCAACGATCGACGATCCAGTCGTGTCGGTCGAACGGCAGCTCGTAGCTACGGAGACATGCTGAGTTAATCCCATGCAGTTAAGTTGTTATTATCTAAACCTGTTCCTATCATGAGGTGAACTGATGCAGAAGATGGAGGCAGACTGGTATTCACCCCATCCAGTGGCGGACTCTGGCCCTGGGAGAGTACTCCTTGGCTTTGCCTCCAAACCTCTTCAGCGTGGGCCCACAGGGACACTCCCTGGGAAAAACATGACCCCACACATTAAGAGCTGCTCCTCATTTAAAAGCTGCGCTACTAAAGGCCCTGTCACACCTTGGCGATTTACTTATTATTTTCGTCTGACGTACGAAAAAACTGCCAAAAAGGCTGGCAATCGTTGAGTAAGTTATGGGTAAGTTTCATATCAGTTATGAGCACGCTGAGACACGCTGGAGCACACTGGCATACAGCGAGTACGCTGTATCCCAGCGTGTGCCACACCCGAGCAATAAGTTCCTGGTCAGTTATCTGATGGTTGACATACGTAAAGGCTGCCCATTAAATGATGCTTGCGCATCATCCCATGGGCATTACGCTGCCGTGCGTTATGCATAGGTTAGGCTGTTGTTGGACAGAAGTTCTGGACTTGCTATGAATACTCTATGCATACGCCCAAAATGGAAAAAGTACATAGAAAAAAGTACGTAGAAAGCTTAGCGTATGCCAGCGTTTAGGAGATGGTGGGACTTCAGGCATACGCTGGATAAATCAGCAAAGTGGGACAAGGGCCTGAATAAGTGTAACTTACGTGGCATGCAAGGCTTCCCACTTCAGGATCTCCTGCCAGGCCTGCTCGTTGTTTTTATTGTGGATTTTAATGATGTTTGTCATGTCATGGGGAGCAAGGTCATCATCCCGCCACCGCCACCTGAAAATCAACATGGAGGTTATGGTCTTTAAACTTCACAACAGTGCTAAATAAAGAGCATTTTAATGAAAATCATAAGGAGATGTGTGAATGTTTAAACTTCTGATACGGACGTTTTCGATGGAGATAAAATGTTTACAAATTAAGGATTCAACATCAAGCTTTTAGCTAGCAATGCGTACTGAACATTTTAATTTTACTTTGTGATGTACAGCTTTGCAACGCACACATTTTCCCCCGGAAACTTTGCTCAAATTTTCAAAATTTGGCAATTTGGTTTTCTGTCAGACCAGCATACCTATATTTAATAAGCATGCGCCAGACTTCAGACTTCCGTTTATCCCTTTAGCTTTGTACTAAAAATAGACTTCAAACTACCTCAATGGATGTATATCCCTTTATTCATGAAAAAAAAACAACAAACACTTAAGGTCAGATCGCCATACGCTCCAAAAAACACCAAATAATAAGTAATGAAATAGTTTTTCTGTACATGACTAAAGTGATACACGCCCGTTGAGGAACATAAGTTTATTTTTTGCACAAAACTAAAGGGATAAACCAAAGAGATAACCCAAAGAGATAACCCAAAGGCATAAACCAAAGGGATAAACCAAAGGGATAAACCAAAGGCATAAATCAAAGGGATAAACCAAAAAGATAAACCAAAGGCATAAAGCAAAGGCATAAACCAAAGAGATAAACCAAAGAGATAAACCAAAGGCATAAACCAAAGGCATAAACCAAAGGCATAAACCAAAGAGATAAACCAAAGGGATAAACCAAAGGCATAAACCAAAGAGATAAACCAAAGAGATAAACCAAAGGCATAAACCAAAGGCATAAACCAAAGGCATAAACCAAAGAGATAAACCAAAGAGATAGACCAAAGGCATAAACCAAAGAGATAAACCAAAGAGATAAACTAAAGAGATAAACCAAAGGGATAAACCAAAGGCATAAACCAAAGAGATAAACCAAAGAGATAAACCAAAGGCATAAACCAAAGGCATAAACCAAAGGCAAAAACCAAAGGCAAAAACCAAAGGCAAAAACCAAAGGCATAAACCAAAGAGATAAACCAAAGAGATAAACCAAAGAGATAAACCAAAGGCATAAACCAAAGAGATAAACCAAAGGCATAAACCAAAGGCATAAACCAAAGGCATAAACCAAAGGGACAAACTAAAGGGATAAACTTAAGAGATAAACTGGTATTGACCATGGGTTTGCTGTTCTGACCGGGTATGCTTATTTGACAGAACACCACTCCTAACTCGAGTGCCTTCTTGAATTTCTCTTCTAGTGTGGCGTAGTCACATCTTATTGGTCATATTCCTGTGTGATGAAGTGCAGATGGGCACTGTTGTTGGTGGAATATGTAAAGTCCCTTTGGACAACTTCATTGGCAGGAACGAGCACGCTGGAAAAACTGAAAACTCCCGGAATGCCTGATAACTATAGGATTATTTTGGAGTTTTTTTTTTTTTGTTCTTTTGCATAATACTGTCAGTGAAATGAGGGGAAAACAACAGCTAACGTAAATGACAACTGGAGAGGGGGGGCTTGATCGGTACTAAATCTATAGCAAACGTCAAACAGATGCAGCAATGTTTTTCATGGTTCTTTGAGTTAATTGGAGTCTTCATTCCAAAAGATTGATAAATGGATGTTGTTTAGGGATAAAAGTGCAATTATTTTGGCCTTTGGACATTTACAGCTGGTATAACACACCTGCTTGTGAAAAACATCAGCTTTCATTTATAAAATGTACTAAGATACATGAAAATGTCATGATCAAGTTTCAGAATTAATTTCAGTGTCGGCTTTATTCTTAACGGAGTAGATAGAAAGAAATAATAGCAGTCCTGATTACACATTCTCCCTCTGCTGGTTTTACAGATTGCGTTGTCGCAGTTTAGTATATTAGTGTGAGGGATTGCCTTCGAGTCAATGAGTCGATGCAAACTTTCTTTACATAGAAAACTTTGAATCAATCTGACTGGATGATCTGGTTGAACAGTAAAGTGCCTGGAGATGACATGTGTTGTGAATTGGCGCTATAGAAATAAACTGAATTGAAAATTGAATTATTTGTTGACCTTTTTTCACATTGTTATGCATCAATCAAATTTCACTTTTAGAAGTTTAAGTAATGCTACGACCGCATGCGCTGCAAGCATCAAAAAAGCTTCAGCTGCTTCATTTCTGATGTTTGTCCATATTAAGGTCTGACATCCAGTAAAGTGTGTCTGATGCTTCTGCTGCTCCTGTGTTGAATAGCAGATAGCAGCTTTGCTATACTTGCAAGGTGGGTAAAAAGTAGTAGTGTTTTTGAATGGGAAAGTCCAGCATAGGTACCAGATCTGCTCGGGGCCCCGCCTCCTCTTATGATATCAATATATATGGCAACTCCATTCGGACAAACTGTATCGCACCCGTTTCTTAAGGATGAAATCTCTTTTGGAGTCTCAACATATTATTACCACCTATATTTGCTATTATTTTACATTTCATTCCCAATCTAAAGTAGCTAAAAGTAGAAAACAACCATCATCAAGCCTTCTAAGACAGATTGAGCTCTGCCGTTTAACAAGGTGACATTAAAAAGTCAGTTTATCTTTATTCTTTTTTTCAAGATCTGAGGGCAGATGAAATGTTATAAAAATAACTTTTGTAGAGATTTTAGAAACATAAAACAGTTATTCTACTTGTAGAAAAGGAACTGTTATAAATATATATATATAAATATATTATATATTTATATATAAATTCAAAAGTAGTATAGCTTAATATGGCTCAAGGAAAGAGTTAAAAGAGGCTAACCTGTTAGCTACAGCTAGCCACAGCGCTACCCAGCTCTTTATATCACAGTCTAACAGTTACTTTGTTCACCAGAAACAGATTTTTTGTCAGTTTCGTTATCGATCAGGTAAAACTTCATCGGTCATTAAACACGCTAACGGACGCTGCCTGAGGTTATTATCGTTGTCTGGGCAACCATTATGTTTCACATCATGTGGCAACGTTCAGCCAGTCATGTAGCGCAACCTCACTCCATGAAGCAGGACCAGAACAGATCTGGTACCTTCAACGGCAGCCTCTGGCCCGGTCGGCACTTTCCACTGAATGACATTTAAATACAAAATTAATACAAAATTACAGCTTTTTTCAATAAAACTACATCACCTTTTACTATAACTTGGTTTCCATTTAACATAATGCCTTACAAAAATAATACGTCCTTTAAAAAAATATATGTGCGATGAGTCAAAAAGTTCATTTGGGACCCTGGTTTCATGCTTCTCATGTGTGACTCCACCTGCCTGGTCTGCATTCCCTGGTTTACGCCACGTAGAAAACTCTGCATAGTTGATTTTCTTTGAATTCATACTTCCCCATGTTGTCCAGATAAAAACTTAGCAGCACATCACCTCAAGGCCCGGCCGCGACATCGCTTATATTGGATTCTGCTATCAGTAGGGAAACAATAATGGTTCCTGTGAGCCTTTCGGTAAATGTAAAAAGGTTATAGTCAATTATCTTCATATTTGATATGGATTTAAAGCTACAGTGTGTAATAATTACAGGGATATACGGTCAGAAATGTAATATATTATGCATAACTATCTTATTTATCATCATCTATGAGCTCAGCCTTTTAACCTTAATATTTGTGTTGCCTTAGAATTCGTTATTTATAATTACATAGGAGCGGGTTTCGCAGCCATGGAGGCAGACATCTTTGCGCTACGGCAGCGCAGAGCCAACAAACTAGCGATTGCGAGATCGCCCATTACGCTCGAAAGTAACTACGGCAAGTTGAGAGAGATGAACTGAGACGGTACTGAACACACAGACTAATGAAATACTATCTGTAAAATTATCTATGTAAACAAACCTCATCACTTGAGAAGGTAGGTGATGCGGACGTCGTGGAAGACATTTTGTCCCGTAACGCTCGCCGTGCTGTTGGGGGGGAGAAGCGGTGGGGGGGAGATGTTCATGTTGCTGCAGTCTGCAGTCTGACCGCTAGATGTAGCTGAAAATTACACACTGTAGCTTTAAAAAATAGAATCCTATTTATAAAGTGGGAACAATTTAAGACCTATGGAAGACTGATTTAAGACATTTTAATACCAATTAAGTCCTTATTTTATATTGAAGAATGAAATGCCCTTTAAAGCAGCAGAGGCAGCAGGTTTCCATGCAAAGTCAATGGTTGAAGCACATCAAGGAGCAGCAAAAGGTCCTGCAGCATGTTTTGAGAAGCAGGAGCAGAGAAACCTGCCGACAGAATATGTTGGCTTTTATTATTCTGCTGCCTGCAGTACGCTTCCAGCTGCCGCTGCAAACCGTGAGGAGGCGACCGGGCCAAAGGCTGCTGTTGAATGGGATTCCTTCTGACAGCGCACCGCTGGTATGTGGGGGTCTGAGCGGCTCCGACAGAAATAATATTGGAAGGCAGGATGGTAACCAGGATGAACTGACTGCAATGATTAAGTTTTCAGGTGGATTTTCCCACTTAAAACATTAAAACTACTTTATTACCACTGATCACAGCAAATATAGCTGCAAGGCAAAGAAAGGATAGAGTAGCTCCGCCCAACGTGCATCAGACACACTTTTGACCGCCAGCCAGAGCAGCAAAGATGCTTGAGCTGCGCGTCAGAACTAACTGGTACAAGCAGCAAAAATGAAGCAACATGCGAGTTTTTGCTGCTTCTTCTGCGTGCGGTCTGAACGTAGCATCCGACTTTTTAAGCATCCGCAGGAACTCTCTGCTCCAGATGACTCCAGCATCCATAGATCCTTTCAGAATACCAAGTTGACTACAGCATCTGCAATATGCATTTCTATGTTAAAAGCAAATCTGGCTTTAACCCCCAGATTCCACATCCTCCGTCAGCGCTGCACTCTTCCCCACTCATGCAACTGGTGTGCAGTTCTTGTCTGCCATGTTAATCAATGACAGCTCTTCCACAGCCACCGCTACTCCTCCGTCCATCACCATAAAAATACCAAGCAGATCTATTTTTTAGCTCCGCTCCGCTCCGACCAGGTCAAGATCCGCAAATTCAATCGCACCAGGGAACAAAACGGTGAAGAGATCTGGTTTGCCAAATTAAAATATGGCAACGACGGATCAGTGACTACTGATCATAGCATAATTCTTAGATATTCTAAAAATCTATCAGTTTATTTAAAAGATTGGATGCAAACAATTGGATCTTCAACACCCCAGGAAGCAGATTTCTCATCTCCATCAAAATATTTATTTTATACAGAGGGGCTTAAAAGTTAAATCAAATCCAGTCAAAAGAAACGTCTTATTGCAGGAATGGATGAAGAGATGCTGAGTTTGGAAGTAGAGAACAGAGTTCATAAAAAGGCAGTTTTGTATGATCCTTTTATTCCCGTTACACAAATTTACAACAAAAACTAAATATTTGGGCAGAAACTGCACATATGCTGAATGCTGACTGGGAAAAATTTTGCCTTTCTTCTATTTTATAGTAATTTATCATATTTACTCACTATAAAAGTTTTCACTCAGTCTGTTTCTCTCTCAAGGTCACACATTTCTCTCCAGGCTGGTGTTTGTAAACCAGACATAGCTTCTTCCCATAACAATCCAGATTCTTTCTCAAGGTTTATTCATAACATGTTACTGTTAAACCAAGTGTGTGTAATTTGTTATGACTCTGACTGCTTTCCATTGTTGTAAGTAGGGGGAAACGAAGCCTGCCCAGATCAGAACAGAGCAGAATGCTGTGCCATGAGGGCTTCATGATGACTGTTCTCTCTTTGCAAAGATATTGAATAAATGTGCCGACTGAGTGAAATCCATCGATCTCTGTTTATTTAACATGGATGAATAGTTGAATACTTTTTTTCCCACGACAGTGTCATATTAAATTAAGCTTTCATTTTCGCATGTTTTGCTCCTATGAGTTTAATAATAATATAGACATGCTGTCCTCGAGCACAGAGGAAGTCAGGGCAAAGCAGGACGGGAGGAAAAGGGGAGTCTGCAGGCGGTCCGGAGTGCAGCAGGGCGGTGATGGAGGATATCAGGGTAAGACTGAATGCTTCTTTACAGCATCTATGATTCCAGACTCAGATTGCTGTAATCATGGGGGATCTCCAGCCGTGTCGTCCCAAAGGAAATAGATGCTTAAATACAGCGTTTAAATATGGCTTTCTTTAACGTGACTTTAAACTTACATCTGAAGTTTTCCCAATTTAGCGATTCCAGGAAAACAATCATGCTGTGTAAAATGTGTAATTGTCATCTTAGCTCATAAGACGAGATTAAAGATTTCATCAACCTTTCCACAAATGCAGCGCCTCTGCTAATATTTACTCTTAAACTGATGAAGGGTTTCTCACCAACTTAAATACACACCCACCCACATACACCTTTTTTTTTTGTTTTAGAGATGGTATAAACAAAGGGTTCATAAGCGGCCATCTGCTGCCGAACCGCAGTCGGTAGATGGCTGCTCACACTGAGCCTGGTTTGGCTGGAGGTTTCTTCCTGCTTTTCCTCTCCACTGTCACTACAAGCATGCTTAGTGTGAGGGATTGCTGAAGAATCAATGAGTCAATGCAATCAGCTGGTTTTCCTTAGATAGAAAACTTTGAATCAATCTGATGGAGGATCTGATGAACTATAAAGTGACCTGAGATGAGATGATGTAAATTGGCGCCATAGAAACAAACTGACCCCTTCCGAAGCATGGCGTTCCAGAACATCTGCTCTGAAGGATAAACCCAGTTCTTCTCTGCTCCATGGCGGGGAATGTTGGACTCTTCTCTGGAGACGGACAGTGAGAAGGGCTGATCGGGAGCTGGTACTTGGTTAGGGGGTGGCATCTGTGCAAAGATGAAACATTCAAAGCAGGTGAATTCACAGGCTCCATCACTGAACATCTTTGAAACATGAAAAAGTTCAATCAATCAATCCAGAAGCACTGAAGGTGATAACAGATCCTTTCCCACTGCCACCTTGTGGCCACTAGGTGGCAGTGAATTAAACCTTTAGAATCAGTGGGGTGCAGCTCAGCCCTGCTGAGCCATGGAGCATTAGGGCCAGGCTAGAGATTAGAGGTCCGGATCCAGACCACTAATCTGTGACCTCTGCTATCGATGTTTCAACTCAGGCTCTCTGTTTTTCAAAGCGTGCTTGTCCTTAGTTACAGGACTTTACCGTAACCATCTGCATGCTAGCTGCAACTCTTTCTACCTTTAACGTGGTGAACCTTTAACCCCCCCTCCCCCCATAGGGCTGGAGGGAGAAAGTTGGGGTCTTTTTCATGTTAAATGATAAACATCATTCCCTCTGCCATCTGAAAACTGCATTTAGTTAAACTGCTATTATAATGCAAACGCAGTTAATTGCCTAGCCCTAATATACACACATACAAGCATATTTCTGTACCATGTTTGCTGGGTTAATGTCGCTCTTTCCAGATTCTGCAGCCCTCATTGGACACTCCACAAACTCATAGGCCCGCTCCTGATGCGCTGGACCTGCTTCCTCACGACCCAATAGAACCTCTGATGGAGAGGAGTCTGTCAAAGATTTAAGACATTTGGAAAAGCATTTTAACTCAACATATTGGAACAATACATCAAATAAAACAATAACCCACACAGTAAATTAAACAACCTACTTTTGATGGGCTGAGCTTGATGCATGGGGCAGCCTGCAGGGGGAGACACTGAGAAAATGCAACCATGTCATTGTAATCAAAGTCTTTTATTTGTGTGGAAGGTAAAGACGGCGTGGATATCTACCTTTGGCAGACTGGCTCCTGTGCATCGGGCAGCCCTGAGGAGGAACCGCCTCTACAGCTTCGGCCCGAACAGTCGGAGCTCCAGCTGAAGACACGCCTGATCCCATGATAACCCTGCAGAGTCAGCAGATCTGTTACTAAATGCACAGAAGCTTTTTTTTTTTACTCTCCACATACCACAAATCATAGTGAAGTGTTGCTGTTTATCTTCTTAACATCCACCTCGTTTTAAGCAAGCTTTGCCTTTTTGCATACCCAAATAATAAAGCAAAGAACTGTAAGGCCAAATTACATGTGACATCTGAAAGCAAACACCTTCTAGTTTCTAAAAATAACGTGGACCTATAGATCTACAATGAAAATTGTGACTAAATCACAGCCGAAACTGCATTAGTTCAAACATGACTGAACATCTTTTGTTCTTTACAATAATAGCAGTGATAAAGACTTGCTTGGTGGCAGGCATGCGTCATTGTGTGATATTTGTCCTGCATCATGTCAATCACACATTTCAGACCTCTAGCTATTACAGTGTCAAAGTTATGGGACTTTTAACTTCTGGTGTCACCAGCATCTCCAAACCTCTCCAAATGGGCCAAATTGTGCAAAAAAAATAAAAATAAATACTTAAATAAAAATTAGGACAGAACAGTTGGGAAGCAAATATTTCTCTAACTTTCCATCTAATTGTCTAAGAGCACGCCATGATTCAGGATCTGATCTTTCTCATATCCGTACGCGACGTAAGCAAAATCTGGTAAGAACGCCGGCATACGTTATGGGAAGCTGCTAGTACACGACGACATTTACAAATTGGGTATAATTACTGCTCTAAGTGGGTCACTGTCAGCTAAAGGCAAGTTTTATAACCTCTATACTCCAGTTAAGGATTCATTGGTTACTGAATTAGTTAATGAGGGTATGCCATACATGGGCCATCAGTTCCAGGTCAGTTATCTGATGGTGGACAGACGTTCAGCATCAGTTACTCATAAGAAGTGGCATCCAGCTGATCCTAAACCTCTGAGTAACTTCTCCCATCCCCATCAGAAGGTGAGTGTGATGGATCCTCCCTGCCCGTAGAACCTTCAGCGTTTGCCAGCATTTTAGGAAGACCTCATTACTGGTGAAAGACAACTGAAGTTTTAACAGCCGCATTCAGGGGTCCAACCTTTTTGTGTAAGGGACTGAAAACTCAGGTCAGATAGTAAATCACAGTTACAATCATCCGACTGATAATGAATTAGCTTTAACTTTGATGTGACCCTTTTAACCAACTCTAACTTCCAGTTCTAGTTATTTAATATATTCATGATCTTCTGGTAAATTTACACAAATCCCTTATTAAATATAGTTTGATTAAACATCAAAGCTCTGCTTCATTTTTTAAACTAAAATAATTCCCTACTATGCATCCAGCACGTCTCTGACTGACATTCCGGGTTTGATGTTGTTTACTGTGTTTTTCTAAGATGTTCTGTAAACGAGGCAAAGTTCCTGTTTAATCTCAGTTGTGATTTTTCTTTATTTTTTTTCTTATAAAGTCAGATTATAATATAATGCAGGCCTATCACATGATAACATGCAGGGCTGCAACAAGGGCTGCTATTTTGGCCAAAGTCCTGAATCAATTCCATTTTCATTCATACGGTTCTAAATCGATTCAATCTGTTTTTAAAATGTATTGTTTCAAAATACTTGTGTTTTATTTTTCCTGTCACATTAAACACAAAGTGCAAACTTGTAATTCAGACAGTTTCAACTTAAGATGTGAACAAACTGTCTGAAAAGTGCAAACTTGTTTGTGAAAAGTGAAAAAGTGAAGCCTCACTCGAGCGAGCAGACGTGACACAGCGGGACATGCATGAGCTGCATTATCTCCACAGCACCATATGTGCAGCGCTGTCTGTAACTACAGGATGTTTGCTGCTCAGCCCCCATTCCTTAATGTCTTCAGTCAACCTGTTGACCATATTTGCAGCTGTCTGGCTTGAAGTAGGGAGCATCTTTCCTGCTCATTTGAACCTGAACATCACACACGTCACTATAAAACTAATCCATCTCATTCTCTAGACATCGATTTTGCAAAACTAAAATCGATTAGATCCATTTTTTTTTACCCAGCCGAGGCTGCAACTAAGAATTATTTTGCTAATTGATTGATCTGTCGATTAATAGATTACATTTTTGATCAATTAATAACAATGAAAACATTTTTATCTTAAATGCAAAATGTTTACAGATTGTTATTTTTTTTACAAATTTTTAATTAGTGCTCTAAGTGGGTCACTCTGTCAGCTAAAGGCAAGTTTTATAACCTCTATACTCCAGTTAAGGATTCATTTGTTCCTGAATTAGGTGATTATTTCAATAATCGATTAAAGGTGAACGCCGTTTTTTTTTTTTTTTATTTAACCGCGGATGTTTGGGGGACAGTGGTTCGCCTACATGTTCTGAATGCTGGCGTACCATAAAGAATAAATGATGAACAGTTTAGTTTGTGCCTTCAAGTCGTTGCCCATAGGAAGACGTTACTTGGATATAACCTAACGGAATATCTTCAGAATGGCTCCAAATGACACTAAACTCATATGTGTGAGTAGAACATGATGGAATAACGTAAAATCAAGGACCCAATGTAAAAAAAACAGCGTTCTGATGATTGTTTCAATCACACATCAACGAACCACCATTTTAAAACTCTCCTGACTATTTCTATTTCTTTCTAACAAAAACATGGTGGGTTGCCAATAGGCTACGCACACACACACACACACACACACGCACACAAAAAAGGTCTGCAAACACCCCCCTACATGGCGCCTTCCCATTTTAAAGTCGGCATAAATTTGTCTCCATTTTTAAAGATCCAAAGTAGTCAGAATCAAGCGTGTCTAATGTTTAGGGTCCTCAGCCATGCATTGCCAAACATGGATGCCTCCAGTAAAGCACATTCAAAAAAAAAAATACTTTTAATCAAAAACACTAATCATTTATTGAACAGGATGGAATAATTTCATTTTTAAAGTACTTTCAGAATTTTGAAATCTGAATATAAACAGACTTTTCCTTTAAGTGCAATGGAGCGTTTTAAACCAAATGACCTCCTATAAATGACAATAAGCTGAATCTCATTACAAAGCATACGCTGATTAGCCTCAGTGCACCATCAAATGCAGCAGAGTCCATATAGCTGCATAAATATTCTGAAGGAATTGGCCTGGATGCACTCAGCACATATCTGCAGTAAAGCTCTCCCAAAAAGACAGGAAAAAGCAGCAGGATTAAGGACAACTGAGGCATTAAGTGTCTGCACATAAGAACACTTAAAGCTGATAAGAGGATGCTAGCCGAAATTAAACCATAAGCATGAACAGCATTTGCCTGTGCAAAGAGTAATGCACGACAGCAGTACTTAACCTTTCACCTCTGATGGCAGCAGCCAAGATGGCTTGAGTGAAACTTAATCTGCAGGTGACCAGCAGACAGAGATCACATCAGTGAAAAACACACAACCCATTTAGACCTGCTGATGATAGACATCATCTAAATCTAAACACCTTTGAGTGCTTCCAGGGCGCGATGTTAACCATCGCCCGATCTCCCGGTGCAATGATTGCAAAAAAAATGTATTTATCGCCAAAAATTACTTTAAAATCACCGACATTCGATGAAAACGACCCAGAAGCGTTGCCGGCGCCATTTTTGTTGTTTTGTACACATTCTCGTGTGATTTTCCACCAGATGGCGTGATTTTTTCCACCTAGCGGTAATTTTGATGTAGTTACCAAAACGACAAACGGCTGCATTTATTTTGTCAGGGAAAACTAATCCTGAGTCAGTTAAAAGTCAGGGAATTCTGAAATTATGTCAGACTGTGGAAACCCTGAATAAAATAACTATGTATAATGATTCTCTAGAAAAGTCACATTATATTAATAGTATTATCTTGTATAAACATACCGTGACTCTAAAATAAAAGTTATTCATTTGTGACATTGACTTCTGTCTTGTGATTTATCTGAAGTTTTTAACCTGTCAAGTTTTTTTTTGATTTTTAACATTACAATTTATATTTTTATAAGCACACAACAGTTTAAAGCAAAGTTTAGTTTGAAAAGAATGTGCAGGAAGGATTGAAAAGCATGCATATACATATGGAGGATATAAAGTGCCACAATTAAATAAATACAGCGATAAACAATTAATTAAATTAGGGATGCACGATATAATCGGCCCCCTATCGTGTATCGGTCTTAAAACTGAATATCGGACATCGGCAACCCCACCGATATTTAACCCGATATTTGATCAGCTTCTGAGTTTCTAAAGTCAAAAAAAAAAAAAAATACTTCTTCCTCAAAAACTTCTTTTTTACAGACTTAAAAATGACAACTGAAAAAATATCGATACATTAAAATATGCTGATATATTGCCATTTAAAAACACCATATCAATCTCTTACTAATGAAATATTGCTATATGTCATCGTTATGCTATGAAATCCCCCGAAAATCCACAAAATTTTGCCATATTTTTATATGTTGATATATTGACGCGGTATCAATTTGTTTTACTAACAAAATCTCACAATAATTTGCAAAATATCACGAGAGTTTGTAACAGAACGATGAAATTTCACGAGATTTTGAAAGTAAAATAGATCGATACCGCGTTTTTAAAAATCATTTTGATATCAGCATATGAAAATATATGAGTATATTATTTTTCAAAGTGTCAGAAATGGATAACAAAACTGCTATTTTCATAGACTACTTATTTTTGTCCAGCTTTAACATCGGTATCAATATCGGTTATCGGCTACATGAGCTTTAAAATATCGGCATATCGGACATCGGCCAAAATCCCAATATCGTGCATCCCTAGATTAAATATGTAATTCACTAAATAAATAAGGAATTAAATCTATAAATGTGTCATTAATTTAATAAAATATGTCTTCATTTTATTAAAAAATACATATATATTTATTTCAGTGTGCATTTAATTATTTCATTGTCCTGTGTCGCAGTGCATTAAAACCATTAAAAGAATCTGTCAAACTCACCCATCATTGTTAGGGGGCGGTTATCTGTCACCTGATTGATCACCATGCACATTAAGGCGAAACAAATCGATTACAGAGACTCAATTCGCTTTAACCCTGCCCCCTAACTTTGATGGGGGGCGGTATTTATATATATATATATATATATATATATATATATATATATATATATATGTATGTATATATTAGGGCTGCAACTAACGATTATTTTAAAAATCGATGAATCGGCCGATTATTTTTTCGATTAATCGATGAATCGGACAAAAAATATTCTTTATATTAACCTCTTTATTCCAAAATAAACATTTTAGACAGAACAAACAAGCACACAAGTGCAGGTTGCTCATTAACTGTACTGGTGCAATATGAAAAATAAATGTTTGTGTTAAAACTATGCAAACTTACATGAGAAATATAGCTGTACATCCACAAAATATAGGGTACTTTGTTTCATAAAGCGCAAAAAAAGATTTTTGTTTTTAAAAGCCCCTAAGGGGCTCAAACAATAGGCCCCCCCATTTCAACAAATTAGGTTTTTTTTAGACTAGAAGAGTTCTGCCTTTTAAGACAGGAAAGTATAGCAGTTAAAGTTGCTACTTGAGAAAATACTTAACCATAGAGATAAAAATAGCCCTGTGATTCAAATTATAAATTGTATTTGGAATTAAAATGAGAGAACTAGGGTGCTAAAAAACACATCCTCCAAAGACAGATATTTACATGGGAATGCGGCATATAATTAATTGACATATTACTGATGTTGCTGGATTTTATTCTGCTTTACTTCCATAAATTGCAGGATCTTCTTTACTTTATCTTTACCAGAAGATTTAAGCTTTAAAAGCCTTGCCCTCATAATTTGCAAGTTAATTTATTTATAAAGGCTATTTTAATTATTGTGATCAATTTGCGCCGTCAATCCCGGCGCATGCGCGCTTCATTTGCAGTCTGGACGCTGAGGGTAAACATCCTGCGGCTCTGACTGCAGCACTGAGAGGGACTCCTGCGGGAGCGGGAGAACGGGGTTGGGATGGGGGAGGCGCCCTACGGCAGCAGCTGCCGCTGGAGGACAAGATTAGGAATGATACATGCTTTCACGTAAGAGTCTCCAAAAGCCGCCAATGACACCGTAAAAAGTTGCCAGATTTGTCGCTAATCGCTTTTTTGAAAAATAGTCGCTGGAGGGGTCTGAAAAGTCGCTAAATATAGCGACAAAGTCGCTGAGTTGGCAACACTGCACCTGCGGCGCTGGCTCGCTCTGCCATAATTTTTTTTCTTCCCCGTTTCAGTCAAGTGGCAGTGATGACGGCGGCGGCGGATGACGCATTAGTCGCGCGACACTACTAATCGATGATGAAATTCGTTGCCAACGCTTTTAAAAGTCGATTTTTATCGATTCGTTGTTGCAGCCCTAATATATATATATATATATATATATATATATATATATATATATATATATATATATATATATACATACATACATACATATATATATATATATTAGGGATGGGATGATTTATGAAAACCGTCCCAACCATTCGGTTCGACTGTCTCGGTTCGGTTCGCGTGTGTTGCGTTCGGTTCATGCGCTGCTCCTTTTTCTCATAGGCGAAGCGTTTACACTCCAGAGCAGAAGGTGGCGGTACTGCGACCAAAGCCAACCACCAGTAGTAAACAAGAAGAAGAAGAAGCGAAGCAGCGTAGCCAGGTGTAGCAGAAAAAAATCAGTTGTTGTGGAGAATTGTATGGGTATGGCGAGTGGGAAAGAACAGGAGTTGGAAGACGCGCCAGCAGCACTTTATAGGTCTGCTGTATGGGAGCGCTTTGCATTTAGAGTGACCTACGATGACGGCGGAAAGAAAGTTGTGGATAAAAGTGCAACAGTGTGCAAGCATTGTGCAACACGTTTTGTTTATGCTAACAGCAACATGGCATGCTAACCCCGAAATCCCTCATACTCCGTCAGCAACCCCCGCTCCGCTGCGCTCCAGACCGGCTTCTCAAAGCAAAGCCTACAGCCTCCACTGTGGCTCCTGTCCGCTCCGCTCTGAGTCCCTTGGAGATGGTAGAGGGCATGCGCCAGATGATTAAATTCAAAGCAGCAAAACATATGGAAATGATCCAGGGTTTATGCGGATCTTTTAAAATAATTCGAATCCATTATTTTTTGGGGGATTTTTTCATTAATTCCATCAATTTTTATGGAATTTCGGTGTAACAATCAACATGTATCGAACCGAACCGAAAACCGTGACCAGAAACCGTGAATCGAACCGAACCGTGGATTTTGTGAACCGTTCCACCCCTAATATATATATATATATATATATATATATATATACGGTGTGGAGAAGCCCCAAAGAAGCGTACCACCCAGACTGTTGCATGCCCAGAATGAAGCATGGGGGTGGATGAGTGATGGTTTGGGCTGCCTATCATGGCATTCCCTTGGCCCCATACTTTTGCTAGATGTGCGCATCACTACCAAGGACTACCGAACCATCCTGGAGGACCATGTGCATCCAATGGTTCAACTAATGTGGTGCCGTGTATCAGGATGACGATGCACCAATACACACAGAAAGACTGGTGAAAGATTGGTTTGATGAACATGAAAGTAAGGTTGAACATCTCCCATGGCCTGCAAAGTCACCAGATCTAAATATTATTGAGCTACTTTGGAGGAGCGAGTCAGGAAACATTTTCCTCCACCAGCATCACGTCATGACCTGGCCTCTATCCTGCAAGAAGAATGGCTTCAAATCCCTCTGACCACTGTGCAGGACATGCATATTATTAGTATTAGCCACAAAAGAAGGCCCTAAACCTGTCATCACATCCACTTGACTGAAACGGGGAAGAAAAAAAATTATGGCAGAGCGAGCCAGCGCCGCAGGTGCAGTGTTGCCAACTCAGCGACTTTTCAGACCCCTCCAGCGACTATTTTTCAAAAAAGCGACTAGCGACAAATCTGCCGACTTTTTACGGTGTCACTGGCGGCTTTTGGAGACTCTTACGTGAAACCATGTATCGTTCCTACTCTGCCGTGGGGCGCCTCCCCCATCCCAATCCCGTTCTCCCACTCCCGCAGGAGTCCCTCTCAGCGCTGCAGTCAGAGCCGCAGGATGTTTCCCCTCAGCGTCCAGACTGCCAATGAAGCGCGCATGCGCCGGGATTGACGGCGCAAACTGATCACAATAATTAAAATAGCCTGCGCTTTGTAAAGTGAAAAAAGTCGTAACATGCAACTTTTGTCAAAACAAATTAACATGGCACGGAAGAACCACTGTTATGACACAGCACCTGAAAAGAAAACACGTTGGAGCCTTCGATGGCAGTGAAGAGAGCTCATCAGCAGGGTGAGCGGCCATGTTTGTTTCGTTTTAAAGTGGGGAAACGTAACGTTAGTTTCTCAGGTAGCTCATCTGATGCTTTCCTTACCTTGTTAGTAGGCTACAGACAGTGATAAGGTTGGCTACTTATTTTACTTTTAATTTCATTTTAAATTAGCTTAAGCAGCGTTTATAATCACTTTATAAATACATTAACTTGCAAATTATGAGGGCAAGGCTTTTAAAGTTTAAATCTTCTGGCAAAGATAAAGTAAAGATCCTGCAATTTATGGAAGTAAAGCAGAATAAAATCCAGCAAGATCAGTAATATGTCAATTAATTATCTGCCACATTTCCATGTAAATATCTGTCTTTGGAGGATGTGTTTTTAGCACCCCTAGTTCTCTCATTTTAATTCCAAATAAAATTTATAATTTGAATCACAGGGCTATTTTTTTATCTCTATGGTTAAGTATTTTCTCAAGTAGCAACTTTAACTGCTATACTTTCCGGTCTTAAAAGGCAGAACTCTTCTAGTCTATAAAAAACCTCATTTGTTGAAATGGGAGACATATTTGAAGAGTTAATTCAGAAAGTTAATTTAAATATTTGTACCTTACAGTAATGGAAAATGAATTAGCAATATTGAATTGAATATTTAAAATTTAAAGGGCACATAAAAAACAATTTTAAATTTTTTTTAATTAAGACCACAACTTTTCATTTATGTCTGTAGATGGATAAATACTCATTTATCCATCTACAGACATAAATGAAAAGTTGTGGTTTCAAAAATGCAATACTACTGCAGAACTCATTCTTTGGGAAAAGTATTTATAAATCCAAACATTTCTAATTATTTACACAAAATATTAAATTGTTGAATTCCACCCCTGCAGCATGTCAGCAGAAAACTAGTGTACTGTCCTTCTCATGACAGAAGAAAACAACAACCAATGACAAGCTTCATGGTGGGAAAGACAGCAAGCAGCTGTCTTGACTGAGAGCAAACTTCACATGATGGTGAACGATCCAACCATGATTGTTTTGAGATATTTATCCTATTGTTTCAACCCCTTAGGGGCTTTTAAAAACAAAAATGTCTTTTTTTGCGCTTTATGAAACAAAGTACCCTATAATTTGTGGATGTATAGCTACATTTCTCATGTAAGTTTGCGTAGTTTTAACACAAACATCTATTTTTCATATTGCAACAGTACAATTAATGAGCAACTTGTGTGCCTGTTTGTTCTGTCTTATTTTGGAATAAAGAGGTTAATATAAAAAATATTTTTTGTCCGATTCATCGATTAATCGAAAAATTAATCGGCCGATTCATCGATTTTAAAAATAATGGTTAGTTGCAGCCCTAGTTAATACCTTTATTCTTCCAGTATGGAAAGTTTATCATATTGTTTTGTAGAATGTCAGGGTTATTCCAGATGGGTGTACGACTTCACAGGATAAGTGATGACTTCGTTATTTTTAGAAATTCCCACCATGCTGTCAGGGAAGAGCTGATGTTAATATTTTTAAAACATGGCTGCCGTTTGATATTAGAGTATGACCTAATCTGCCAATCAGTCAATTTTAAAGTCTTCCAAGGATGCGGTCTACCTGGAGTGGATCCTTCCAAAATAAGATGACCAGAAGAGTTTTGGATGTGGACTAAAAATGTCCATGGCTGGATATTGGGGTGCTGGTGTCTATGTCCAGCTGTCTACGGGCGAGAGGCAAGGTCCACCCTGGACAGGTCCCATTCTAACAAATAAAGGGATTTTCTATGCTACTCTATAAAAGGGGTAGAAAGACAAGCAAATCTAAACGATGCATGTATAAAAATATATCTGCAAAATCTCTTGTATCCATCAACAAAAAATACTTAGTAAAGCAAATTGTGCAAACATTTTTCATATTGCAGCAGTACAGTTAATGAGCAACTTGTGTGCCTGTCTAAAATGTTTATTTTGGAATAAAGAGGTTAATATTAAAAATATTTTTTGTCCGATTCATCGATCGATTTTTAAAATAATCGTTAGTTGCAGCCCTAAAATGTATACAGTTAAATGAAAGTATTTTAATGCAGACCATGCCTTTTGAATTAATTGTGTGTGTGTGGGGGGGGGGTTGTGTGTGTGTTTTTTTTTTTTTTTTTTACATTGCAGCAAACCAGCGGAACTGACGTCTGAATGCGAGTGTTTCCACCGCCATCAGTTCGCCGTTACACCCGCTGCCAAATGAGTTCACAGATCGCTCTATGAGGACCTAACTGTTCACTTAATGACCCAATAAGTTGGTTTAGGACGGCCGTTGATGTGGCGGAGCCTCCGCCGGGCCGGTTGGGCCTCAGGTCAAAGAACCACAGCTACCTCCAGCTTACGTTAGCTAGGCTATTAGCAGCTATGTTAACTTTAGATGACGACAAGTGTAGGAAATTATCCTAAAATGCGTATTAATGGATCACGTGTGGTAAGCTTTCAGTAAAAGTCCCTCTATGTTCATCATCTAAGTTGATAATGCTGAGAGAAACAGCCAAACATACCTTTTGAATAAAGACTCACGTCTTAAACTGAAGTGAAGACAGACGCTTCTCTCCTCCAATGTCACCGACTGGAAGCAGGTTGTGCAACCGCTCAGATGTTCGACGTAAGCTCGTTGCGTCATGACGCAAAAGCCTACCGCAAACAAAGCGGTTGGCCCGTTGCAGAGACGTAAACACCACTATGGCAGGTCATTTTGACATTTACCAGCTTGACTGAATATATATTTCAGACGTCTCAAATGCATTTTTTCTAAGTCAAAATTAACATTTCAGATATCTAAAATAACATTCCTCCCATATAAAATAAACATTTCAGATATCTAAAATGTAATTCTTAGTGGTCCAAATGGCGTCACGTTTCCCATTCATGTGTATTGGGCCTTTACTTCCAGACATCTAAAATAACATTCTTCCTATTTAAAATAAACATTTTTCTATCTGAATTCTGACGAGGATGAATTCAAATTTCACATCTTCATAATAGAGTTACTCATTACTCATAATTAGTATTTCAGATAACAACAATAAATATAACATTACAGATATCCAGAATTCCATTTCTTGATATCTATTTCTGCTAGTTTGAATATAATAACTGCATCTACGACTTAATTTTGCTAGTTAAATTTTACTTCCAGATATCTCAATTTTAATAATGCCTTTTTTTAAATTTTAATAAATGTCAAAAGGGCCACTTAGAATTTGTAAAGATTTCTTGGTATTTGAAAGTTTATTCTTACTAGAACAATTATATTTTTGGCAGCCTGAAATGTAATTTTTGCTAGCAAAAATGTAATTTAGGATATCTATATGTACATTTCTGCATAGTGGGAATGTAGTTTTTATTTTAGAGAAATTGAACAATAGAGACCCCGCCTCTCACCCATTCACTGCTGGAAATAGGCACCAGCACCCCTCGCGACCCCACTCGGGACAAGCGTGTCAGATAATGGATGGATGGATGGAAAAATAGAGAGGACAGCACTTCTAATAAATGTAAAATTATCTTGCCATACTGGTCCGCCATAACGATGGAGTAAACGTGACTGTGCTGTTAACTAACCCATTATTTAATAAAGGACACTTAACACAGAGATACATGTCAGTTATCTAAACACTAGTGATGGGCCCGGTAACACCGATGCATGGCGCAAATAGACCAAAACATTGTATCGGTGCGCGTATCGTTTCAAGAAAGTGATGTGACCGATAAGGGAATCGTTTCTAACTGACTGACACCACTGATCTCTATTTATTCACTGGATGCTGATTGCCCGTTGGTAGTTTGGGATTGAAGTGAAGCCATAGGCCGCCATATTGGTACTCCCTAGTTAGAACAGTCACAAAGTAAACAATATTCTAGGTTAGATTACATTTTTATATTTAAGAATGATTTGTTTAAAATCAAATCCTGTAAAATTGGTCGCTGTACAATTTCTGATCATCCAGTTTATGCTGATATTTGTCTGAACAGGACGAATAGAACCACCTTATGGAGGTTGAACACAAATATTTTAAACTATCCAAATATTAAAGAGAATTTAAAAAAGAAACAGAGAATTATTTAACTCAAAATGATAATGAGGAGGTGTCACCAGTAATATTATGTGATGCAATGAAGGCGGTGATTAGAGGGAAAATATTTAGCATATCCTCTGACCTAAAAAGAGAAACTATGCAAAAATGTAAATACTTGGAAGATAAATTGTTAAAGCTGCAACACCAACACTCTGTGACTGTGAAAAATTACATTAAATCTGATATTGTAAAAGTAAAAAAGGGAATTAGATGACCTGAACATGGTTGATATACAGAAAGTAATAGTTCTTAGCAAGCAACAGCACTGTGATGCATGGGGAAAATCACTAAAACTCCAATCCTATAAACTCAGAAAACAGCAAGCAGAGAGGACTATACACAAAATAAGAAACCCTTTAAATTAAGCAATGTTTTCAGAATTATTACAGTGAACTTTACTGCCAAATCTATGAAGATAATAATCAAGATGTCAACAATTTCCTATCCGAGTTAAACTTACCAACAGTGACAGTGGAACAAAATAAAATAAGATTATCCACAATAACCAAAGAAGAATTTCACTCAGCAATTAAAAGATTAAAAAGGTGAAATATGGCAGGGGCGGAGGGATTTGGCCCAGAATGGTACAAAATAATGCAGGATCATTTAACTCCCACCTTGCAGAAACATTTAATTGGGTAATGGAGGAAAAAATTCTACCCCCCTCATGGAGGGAAGCGATAATCTCAGTAACTCAGAAAGAAGGGAAAGATAAGCTAAACTGTAGTAACTACCGCCCAACCAGTGTATTAAATATTGATTACAAGCTGTTTACCTCCATCATCTCAAAGAGACTTGAAGCAATTTTACCAGAACTAATTCATAACGATCAAACAGGCTTCATCAAACATCAAACCCATGACAACATTAGGAACATTTTGCATAGAATGAACCAGGTTCATAGACAATAAATAGAGGCTTTAGTGTTAAGTTTAGATGCTGAAAAGGCATTTGATTCTGTGAGGTGGTCTTTTTTTATATCAGGTACTTGAGAGATTTAGATTTGATAAATCCATAATAAATACTATTTGTGGATTGTATAATAAACTAACAGCCAAAATAAAAACTAATAGAGACCTTGCTGAGTCATTCACACTCAACAGGGTTAATGCAGTCAATGGATCACACAGAGCCAGGATGTAATTGGAATAATTACAGGAGGGGAGCAAAAATTAGCTCTATTTGCTGATGACTTTCTTCTGGTTATATCTCATCCTACGCAGCTTCTCCCCAAAGTAATGAGAGAAGAACGACTCTGAATCAGGGCAACCACGGAGACAGTTAGATCAGTTTAAGGAAAAGTTTATTAAAACAAAGAACAGAAAATGGAGTCTGGCAGGATCTTCCTTGTACAGCCTAGGGAAAAGATTGGGTGATGGTGAACAACTGATCTGAGGTGGAGGGAAGGTGGAGGATGCTGAACTCACGGGGCTTGAGGTTGTTTTGAGCTTGGAAGGATGTGTCCTGGGTCCAGGAGCAACTGACTCTCTACCCTTCAGGTGATGGTTTGTAGGAGGGTGGACAGGCAGGTGGACTCCTGGAGGAGGGCTGCGGCAGACTGGCTTGGTTGGTGGCTAGGAGGGAAAAAACATAGACACGGATTTAGATCTGGTTTTAACACGAATCTAGGAGAAAACTGGTCGGTCATATACCATGCTGGTAGCGAGAAAGAACTGATGCCCTCCTCCTGGTCCCAGCTCCTTAAGTAGGCTCCAAAATTAACAGAGATGAGCTGCACCTGCCCATCACACCCTGCAGAGAAGAGAGAGAGACAGACACCAGACCTGCAGTGTGACAGAACCTGTGTTCTGCTCAAATTAACCCTGTATCCCAACGCTAAATTATGATCCACCGTCTGAAATTAAAAATAGCAATACATAGCAATGGAATGCAGATAGTGTCAGATATCTTGGGGTGGTGATACATTGTGACCCCTCTAAAATGTTTGAGGCTAATTATGCCCCCCTGAACATGGCCATAAAATCGGACATCCAAAGATGGAATACTATACCCTTTTTCGACCTACACTCCAGGATTGAGTTAGTTAGATTAAACATCCCTCCATCAATTGTATTTATTCCAATTCCTACCAGTACCCGTACCCTTTGTAGAATGGGATAAGATGCTATCAAAATATATTTGGAAAGGCAAAAAAGCCAAAGTCAAATACAAAACTTTACTATTAAAAAGAAAAAGGAGGTTGTGGGCTTTCTAGAATATTTTTGTGCAGCTCAGTTGAGACCTTTGATATGTTTGTGCTGTCCGGATTACACTGCGGGATGGAAAGATGTTGAAGGGGAAACAATCAAGACAATACCGATTAAAGCCACAATAGCTGACAAAAAACTGCACTTTTATGTGGCAGATGAACCAATATCACAGGTAATGATATCTGCTGGAATGAAGCAATTAGAATATGTGGTTTAAAATAGGCCTCTAAAGTTTTAAGACGGTGTGCTTACGACTCAGATTTCATCCCAAATCAACATGATGACAGATTTAAGAAATGCGAGAAAAGCAAGATTTAAGAATTTTGCTGGAAAAGCATTGTAAGATTTTCCAGAGTAAAAAAGAATATCAGTGATATCTTTTTAACTGCAACATCTCCCTGATATGGCGATGTGGCAGGGATGGTGCCAATCACTTCAATATTTTGTGGAGCTGTCAAACCATCCAGCAATACTGGTATTAGGAATCCAGTTTGTGTGGTCTGATTTTGTGGTTGTTTGTGTGTTTTTTCTCCATCCACCACCAGGTGGTGCCCTGTCCTCGTTTGCCCTCCTGCACGCCTGCGGCTCGTTGGATCATTTTCTGGAGGAGTATTTGAGCAGTGGACTGTCACTACCTCGAGGCCAGAGTGTTTGCCAGTTTTGGGTACTCTAGGCAAGGCAAGTCAAGGCAAAGCAAATTTATTTGTGTAGCACAATTCAGTACAAAGACAATGCAAAGTGCTTTACATGATTAAAATATAGGAAAATAAAACAGAATCAAAGCAAGTAGGAAAAAATAAAAATAAAATAAAAAATGCAGAAACAAAAAAGAATATTAAAAGCTGGACTAAAGAAAATAAAAAGTTGAACTAATGATGTTTTAGTTGAACTGTTTAACTAGAACAGTCAAAGGCAATCCTAAACACCTGTAAACCCTGTTTCCATCCAGGGGGTTCCTGTTGACACTGTGGAGGAGTATAAGTACCTGGGAGTGTACTTTAACAATAAGTGGGACTGGACTAGAAACACCGAGGCGGTCTACAAAAAGGCCCAAAGCTGACTGAAGGCTGAAGTCCTTTAACATCTGTGGGGTGATGCTGAGGATGTTTTATGAGTCAGTTGTTGCTAGCACGCTCTTCTTTGCAGTCACATGTTGGGGCAGTGGGCTGAGGGTCGCTGAAAACAACAGACTGAACAAACTGATCAGGAGGGCCGGTGATGCTGTGGGGGAGCAGCTGGACACCCTGACCACCGTGGCAGAGAGGAGGATGCTGTCCAGGTTTCAGTCCATCTTAGACAATGACTCACATCCTCTCCATGACACACTGGTCCAGCAGACGAGCTCCTTCAGCAGAAGACTCCTCCTGACCAGATGCACCACAGAGCGCCACAGGAAATCATTCCTACCTGTGGTCATCAACCTCTATAACGCCTCCCTCAAGTGATTCAGCCCCCACAATTGACATTTATGCACTATTTTTGCATGCCACGTTACACTTTAGTTGGATATTCATATATATATATATATATATATATATATATATATATATATATATATATGCATATGTAAAAACTAAATCCAAATAAAGTGAATATCCAACTAAAGATTTAGTTTTTACATATGCATATATATATATATGCACACATATATATATATATATATATATATATATATATATATATATATATATATGCATATGTAAAAACTAAATCTTTAGTTGGATATATATATATATATATATATATATATATATATATATATATATATATATATATATATATATATATATATATATATATATACATACATATATATATATATATATATAGAAGAGCTATATGTGTATATGTTTTATCTCTTTTTATTCTTATTTTTTATCTTTATTATATTGTATGTAACAAAATTAATTTCCCTTGGGGATTATTAAAGTATTTCTGATTCTGATTCTGAAACCAATGTGTTTTTAGTCTTGATTTAAAGGAACTCAGGCTTTCCGCACTTTTACAGTTTTCCAGATAAGTGGAGCATAGAAACTAAATGCTGCTTCTCCATGTTTAGTTCTGGTTCTAGGTATGCATGTCGTGATTTTTCTAAGGGCTTGGACCAACATGCAGCAAAGCCAAACAGAGAGACACAGTATAAAAGTTCAACGGGTTTTATTGAAGAGTATATGAGTTCGGTGCAGAGTTTCTCCGAACTGTGCTCAGCCGGAAACTGGAAGACAAGGGGAAGACAGACAGTTAGATTGCGGCTCAGTGGGAAATTGAAATTGTTTATCTTGAAGGAGAGGATTTGTTGCCACTCACGTTTCCAGAGAAGAGGAGACACGTAGACTCCAGTCTGTGTGTTGGTCTTCCAGAGTTTGATTGATTCGGTTGAAGGCGGAATAGGGTTTACCCAGAACTCGGACGGAGTGGAATGTTGCAGCCGCTGGTTGCAACTCAGTTTTCCTGTGGTACTTGAACGGGTCATGGTGAAGATGACTTCCTTACTCAGAGAGTGATCTCAGCGTGCTCAAAGGTGGCTGGATCCAAACCTCCTGTTTGGAATCCGTCGCTCAGTGTAAGACTCAGTTGATCCCACTTGGGAGAAGGCGGTCCGAAAACGTCCAGTTTGCAGGAAGGCTTCCTGCCGAAAGGCAAAGAACAAACAAAGTTGAGACTGAGGGAGAAACAAGCGCTCAGTTAAACTCAATGTGACCTCAGCTTGGCTAGAGGACAAAAACTCAGGTTAGACTCAGCATAAGCAAGGCTTGGCTAGAGTACCCCAAACTGGCAAACACTCTGGCGTCGAAGTAGTGGCAACCAGCAGCTTAAGAGCAGTCCGGTGATGAGGCAACAGCTTGCAGGTGTGTGAGGAGGTGAACTGAGCCAGGCACCTCCTGGTGGTGGAAGGGAGAAACACAAAAGACAAGACAAACAAACAAACACAAAAACTGGGATCCTGACAATGAAGAGCAGGCTGGAGCCAGAAGACCTGAGTGGTCTGGAGGGTTGATACACTGATAACAAGTCTGTGATGTATTTAGGTGCTAAGCCATTCAGAGATTTATAGACTAACATAAGTATTTTAAAGTCTATTCTCTGAGATACAGGGAGCGAGTGTAAGGACTTTAGAACTGTGGTGATGTGCTCTAATTTCTAAGTCTTATTGAGGACACGGGCAGCAGCGTTCCGGATCAGCTGCAACTGTCTGATCCACTTTTAAGGCAGACCTGTGAAAACACCGTTGCAGTAATCAATTCGACTAAAAATAAACGCATGGATTAGTTTTTCCAGATCATGCTGAGACATTAGTCCTTTAATCCTGGAAATGTTTTTCAGGTGATAGAAAGCCGACCTTTAATTGTCTTTAAATGCTTTTGGAGGTTCATGTCTGAATCCAGTACTACACCTAGATTTGGGGCCTGATCAGTGGTTACTAGCTGAAGCGACTGAAGCTGTGTGCTAACTTTAGATCTCTCCTTTATTGGTCCAAAGATTATTACTTCAGTTTTGTTTTTATTCAGTTGAAGAAAATTATGGCACATCCAGGCATTGATTTCTTCAAAGCTTTTCCTCAGTGCTTGAATTGGTTCATAATCACCTGGTGACATGGTGATGTAAAGCTGTGTGTCGTCTGCATAGTTATGGTAGCTGATGTTGTTTTTTATTAACGGAGCAAGAGGGAGCATGTAGATATTGAATAGGAGGGGACCCAGGATGGACCCTTCGGGAACCCCACATGTGATTTTTGTCATCTCTGATGTAAAGTTGCCTACTGATACAAAAAAGTCCCTGTCCTTTAAGTAGGATTTAAACCAGTTGAGAGCTGTACCAGAGAGGCCGACCCAGTTTTCCAGGCGCTCTATCAGGATGGAGCGATCTACAGTATCGAATGCTGCACTGAGGTCCAATAGTACCAGCACTGTGGTTCTTCCGCAGTCTGTATTTATACGTATGTCATTAAACACCTTGATAAGGGCGGTCTCTGTACTGTGGTGAAAACGGAAACCTGACTGGAACAGGTCAAAGTGGCTGGTCATATCTAAGAAAGTGTTTAATTGTTGAAACACTGCTTTTTCAATAATCTTACTGATAAAGGGGAGGTTTGATATGGGCCTGTAGTTCTGGAGTAGTAGTTTATCTAAACTGTTCTTTTTCAGCAGTGGTTTGACATTTGCTGTTTTTAGGAACTGCGGGAAAACACCTGACAGAAGGGACGTGTTTATTATCTGAGTCAAATCAGACGCTATGACAGGCAAAACTTTCTTAAAGAAAGCTGTGGGTAGAACATCAAGGCAGCAGGAGGAGGAACTTAGCTGCTGAATGATTTCATCTAAGCTTTTGTGTCATGATCGGTTCACTATGTTAAACCCACATGCAGGACACTAACGGAGACGGAGGAAAAGTTTAACAATGTTTATTGAAGAAGTGTACACAGAGTAAATAATACTGGTTCAGGTGCCGGCCCGGGACATGTCTCACAGTTTCTGAAGGAGATGAGAGTTTGGTTAGCCAGGGACTAAAATGGTTGAACTGGTGAGTTGAGTTATGTTGATACCTTGCAGAGGTTCTGATAGATCCTTGAGAGGGGGAACCGGTTGGGTCCAGAGACGGAGGGGCCAACAGAGAGTTCAGCAGCAGCAGCGTCTAGCTTCTAGCTAGGGATTGACGGATCAGAGTAGTTTCCTAGCTCTTCCCAGAGAGCTGATTAAAGTCCAGGCTGAGATCTTCAGGTTTGGCTACTTGGGCAGGCAGGCAATCTTCCAGGTTAAGCTCCTCCAGAGCTTCAGACTTCAGTCGGCTCTTTCTATAAGCAAAGAAGACAAAAACAGGTTAGATGACTAGTCTCTCTCAAGAGTCAGCTAGTGATCACAAAGATAATCAGAGGCTCAGGTTCGCTAACCAAACTTGGTCAACACTGCGGCGTTGAAGGAAGGTCTGACTGCTGCTTAAGTAGTGTGGTCTTCTGATGAGCTGATGACTCCCAGGTGTGCAGAGAGCTCCAGCTCAGGAATCCCACAGCGCTCTCTGCTGGCGACAGGTGGCAGATCTCCAGATCCCAACAGTACCCCCCTCTCAACGAACAAAGACGTGGACGGGAGAGACCTCTCGTAATCCTCGATGAGGGTAGGATCGAGAATAAAGGAACCCGGGACCCAGGTGCGATCCTCCGGACCGTAGCCCTCCCAGTCGACGAGGTACTGGAAGCCGCGACCTCGCCGACGGGAGTCCACGATCCGGCGGACTGTGTAGGCTGGGTGGCCGTCAATGTCCAGGGCGGGTGGAGGGGAGTCGGAAGGCGGGCACAAGGGACTGATGAGGACTGGCTTAATCTGGGAGACGTGGAAAGTGGGATGGATTCGCAGGGTAGGTGGTAGTTGTAGACGGACAGCGGATGGATTGATGATCCTGAATATCTTGAAAGGTCCTATGTACTTGGGAGAGAGTTTACGAGACATAGATTTTAATGGAATGTCTCTGGTAGAAAGCCATACCTCTTGGCCGGGAGCATATTCGGGGGCAGGACGACGATGACTGTCCACAAACTTCTTGTTTGTGGCGGCGGTGCGGTTAAGGGTGGTGATGGTTTGATTCCCTGTTCGGTGGAAGGGACGGATGTGTTGATGGACAGACCTGACTGAAATCTCCCTCTCGTCTGCAGGGAACAAAGGAGGCTGGTACCCTAGAGAAATCTGAAAAGGGGATAAACCGGTTGCAGCAGACTTGTGGGAATTGATAGCGTATTCTGTCCAGGGAAGAAACTGACTCCAGGCGGTTGGGTTGTTAGAGGAGAGACAGCGGAGAGTGGATTCAAGCTGCTGATTCATTCTCTCTGTATGTCCATTGGTCTGTGAATGGTAACCAGAGGTGAGAGAACATTTACAGTCAAGCGCGGAACAGAAAGCTTTCCAGACCTGTGAGGTGAATTGAGGTCCACGGTCTGAAAGAATCTCCTGCGGTAGCCCATGGAGACGGAAGACATGTTTAACGAGGAGCTGAGCAGCCTGGAAGGCAGTGGGTAACTTCCGAAGAGGAATCAGGTGGCAGGCTTTGGAGAAACGGTCAACAATGGTGAGAATGGTGGACATATCTCTGGATATGGGGAGGCCGGTGACAAAATCCACAGCAATGTGGGACCAAGGGCGAGTTGGAACAGGTAGAGGACGTAACAGACCAGAAGGTGGTTGATGGGTGGATTTGTTCCTGGCACAGATGGGACAGGCCAACACGTATTCCTTCACGTCTTTGTGAAGGGAAAGGCCACCAAAAACGACGTGTGACTAGGGCGATAGTTCTGCTTACACCAGGATGAGCAGAGAACTTTGATGAATGCATTCACTGGATGAGGCGAGATCTGACGGAGGAAGGCACATATGTCTTGTTAGGTGGACCATTACCTGGGTCAGGTTCAGAGGCCAGGGCAAAATTGATGAGATCAGTGATCTCCCAGGAAACGGCTCCCACAGTACAAGAGGAAGGAAGAACAGGTTCAGATGTCTCAGGCCGATCAGGGGAGTACAGAAGAGAGAGAGAGTCAGGCTTAACATTCTTGTAACCGGGTCTGTAAGAAATAATAAGATTGAATCGAGAGAAGAACAGGGACCATCTGGAGTGGCGTGGGTTGGATCTCTTGACTGATTGGAGGTAGGCCAGGTTTTTACGATCAGTCCAAACCAGTACTGGGTGCTCGGCACCCTCGAGCCAGTGCCTCCATTCTTCAAGAGCAAGTTTAATGGCAAGTAGTTCTCTGTCTCCGACATCGTAATTTTGTTCTGCAGGTGAGAGTCTGCGAGAAAAAAAGCACAGGGGTGAGTCTTATGGTCAGAATCTGATTGTTGTGACAAGACTGCTCCTGCACCGGAGTCAGATGCATCCACCTCTAAAATGAACTGTTTTGCAGGATCAGGCTGGATCAGGATGGTTGCACTGGAGAAAAGAGTCTTTAGCTTTTTAAAAGCGGTATCAGCTTCAGGTGTCCACTGGAAAGTTTTCTTTACTGAAGTCAGAGCTGTGAGAGGTAGAGCAGTCTGGCTATAATTCCTAATGAAACGTCTGTAGAAGTTAGCGAATCCCAGGAACCTTTGAAGTTGCTTACGGCTTTCAGGAGTTGGCCAATCCAAAACTGCTTTGATTTTCTCTTCTGAAGGCTTCACCTGCCCGCCCTCGAGCACAAACCCAAGAAAAGTAACAGATGCCTGATGAAATTCGCATTTTTCAGCCTTAACGAAGAGCTTGTTTTCGAGCAGCCTCTGAAGGACCAAACGAACGTGTCTCTTGTGATCTGCGGGGTTCCTGGAATAGATCAGAATGTCATCGATGTACACAAAAACAAAGACGTTTAGAAAATCTCGGAGGACGTCATTGACTAATGCTTGAAAAAAGGCAGGATCGTTAGTTAGACCAAAAGGCATGACCAAATACTCAAATTGGCCGATGGGAGTCTTAAAGGCAGTCTTCCATTCATCCCCCTCTCTTATTCTAAGGAGATGATAGGCGTTTCTTAAATCGAGCTTAGTGAACACAGTAGCTCCTTGAACTGGTTCTAAAGCAGATGCCAGAAGGGGTAGTGGGTATTTATTTTTAATGGTTATCTGATTCAATCCCCTGTAGTCAATACAGGGTCGAAGGGAACCATCCTTTTTTCCCACGAAGAAGAAACCAGCACCGAGAGGGGATGAGGAAGGTCTGATTATTTCAGCAGCTAGAGATTCATTTATGTATTTCTCCATGGCTTCGCGTTCAGGTTTGGAGATGTTAAATAGTCTACTGCTGGGAAGGGGAGCTCCTGGTAAAAGGTCTATGGCGCAGTCATATGGTCTGTGAGGTGGAAGAGACGTTGCACTGACCTTACTGAAAACCGGTGCCAGGTCGCGATACTCGGGAGGAACAGAAGAAAGGTCAGGAGAGTCCATCTCCCCCCTACCTCCAGGGGACTGAATAGCAGGCACTGCAGAACAAAGACATGACTCGTGACAGGAAGTAGACCAAGACTCAATATGGCGTTCAGCCCAGTTGATATGGGGGTTGTGACGTTCCAACCACTTGAATCCGAGAACCAGGGGAGAACATGCAGAGGGAAAAACAAAGAAAGTTATAGTCTCACAATGATTTCCAGAGATGAGAAGCTCTAAAGGTTGGGTTTGGTGTGTGACTTGGTGCAGTCTCTTTCCATCAATGGCAGCAACTCTGAGAGGCCTAGATAAAGGAACAGTCTCAATCAGTTGCTGAACCAGTTCGGAATCAATAAGATTTCTCTCGCACCCAGAGTCAATGAAGGCTGATAATGTTAGAGTCTGACTGGAAACAAACAGGGTTGCAGGTAATCGTAGGTGAGAAGATTTATCAGACTTTAGATGGTCCGTCAGGTACCTCACATCCTCTGACGGACCCCGGCTTTTAACTTTGCCGGGCAGGAAGCAATTAAATGCCCAGGCTCACCACAATAAAGACAAAGATTTCCCTTGAATCTCCGTTGTCTTTCTTCAGGTGACAGCCTTGTGTGCCCAATCTGCATGGGCTCAACCCCTGCTCCTTCTGTGGAAGAGGAGAGAAAATGTGTGACTGGAACAGGAGCTGGTGAGGATTGATTCTTAATCCTTGGTTTTGAGCTGGAATCTGTGAATCTAACAACAGCAGACTGGTTAGAAGCAGAAATGGAATCAGTAACTCCAGAGTTTCTTTGTCTAAATGTATTTCTAATCCGCAGTCTGTTATCCAATCTTATGGATAATCGGATTAGATCCTCCAAACTAGAAGGCTCATCAATTGTGGCGAGTTTATCCTTGATATCATCATTTAAAGCCTTGAAAAAAGCACTTTTGAGTGCGCATCCGTTCCAGCCTGAGGCTGCGGCTTTGACCCGGAAGTCAATGGAAAACTCTGCTACAGTCAGGTTCCCTTGCTTCAAACTAAGCAAGGCTCGGGAATCAATGGTTTGATCAGAATCATGGTTAAATACCTGAGAAAATTCATTCAAAAACTCAGAGAAAGTGCAGGAAAAGCTGTCTTCAGATGAAAATCTGGCCTCCGCCCATTCTAAAGCTCGACCTCAGAGTTGAGAAAGAATAAAGGAGATCTTTTCCTGTCATTGGAAAAACAGGCAGGAATATTTTCAAAAAGTAGACGACACTGGAACAAAAATCCTTTACATTTTGACTGGATTCTAGAAAATCTTTCAGGTAGACTCGGACGTAGTTCAGGAAATGACGTCACAACCTCTGACCTTGGAGGCGGACGTGAATCAGGAACAGGAAGTACAACTGGTGCGGAGTTAGCATTTCTCAAATAGCCAGCGAATGTTTGTAAGGTCTGGTTCTGATGTTCAACAAAAGCATTCAACTCACGAAGGGTTTGGGCTTGACCATGGATTTGGGCTTCTTGTTCCTCAAGCCTCCTCCGGAGGTACTCCGCTGGGTCCTGTGTTTGGCCGCAGTGTTCTGTCATGATCGGTTCACTATGTTAAACCCACATGCAGAACACTAACGGAGACGGAGGAAAAGTTTAACAATTTTTATTGAAGAAGTGTACACAGAGTAAATAATACTGGTTCAGGTGCCGGTCCGGGACAGGTCTCACAGTTTCTGAAGGAGATGAGAGTTTGGTTAGCCAGGGACTAAAATGGTTGAACTAATGAGTTGAGTTATGTTGATACCTTGCAGAGGTTCTGATAGATCATGGCTGTATCATTAATGATTTGTCTGTTACAACTCCAGAGGCCAAAATGGCATTATCTCACTGTGAAAAGAGCGTTTTGGCCTCAACCTTCTGATTTGAAGCCTGGAACAAAAAACATCTGCTCAAATCTACTTTATATTGTTAGTTTTCAGCTCTAGATGATTGCCAGAAAAGATCATGGCTATATCATTAATGGTTTGTGTGTTACAACTCCAGAGGCCAAAATGGCATTATCTCACTGTGAAAAGAACGTTTTGGCCTCAACCTTCTGATTTGAAGCTTGGAACCAAAAACATCTGCTCAAATCTACTTTATATTGTTAATTTTCAGCTCTAGATGATTGCCAGAAAAGATCATGGCTGTATCATTAATGGTTTGTCTGTTACAACTCCAGAGGCCAAAATGGCATTATCTCACTGTGAAAAGAGCGTTTTGGCCTCAACCTTCTGATTTGAAGCTGGGAACCAAAAACATCTGCTCAAATCTACTTTATATTGTTAGATTTTAGCTCTAGATTATTGCCAGAAAAGATCATGGCTGTATCATTAATGGTTTGTCTGTTACAACTCCAGAGGCCAAAATGGCATTATCTCACTGTGAAAAGAACGTTTTGGCCTCAACCTTCTGATTTGAAGCTTGGAACCAAAGACATCTGCTCAAATCTACTTTATATTGTTAGTTTTCAGCTCTAGATGATTGCCAGAAAAGATCATGGCTGTATCTTTAATGGTTTGTCTGTTACATCTCCAGAGGCCAAAATGGCATTATCTCACTGTGAAAAGAGCGTTTTGGCCTCAACCTTCTGATTTGAAGCTTGGAACCAAAGACATCTGCTCAAATCTACTTTATATTGTTAGTTTTCAGCTCTAGATGATTGCCAGAAAAGATCATGGCTGTATCTTTAATGGTTTGTCTGTTACATCTCCAGAGGCCAAAATGGCATTATCTCACTGTGAAAAGAGCGTTTTGGCCTCAACCTTCTGATTTGAAGCTTGGAACCAAAAACATCTGCTCAAATCTACTTTATATTGTTAGTTTTCAGCTCTAGATGATTGCCAGAAAAGATCATGGCTGTATCATTAATGGTTTGTCTGTTACAACTCCAGAGGCCAAAATGGCATTATCTCACTGTGAAAAGAGCGTTTTGGCCTCAACTTCTGATTTGAAGCTTGGAACCAAAAACATCTTCTCAAATCTACTTTATATTGTTAGTTTTCAGCTCTAGATGATTGCCAGAAAAGATCATGGCTGTATCATTAATGGTTTGTCTGTTACAACTCCGGAGGCCAAAATGGCATTATCTCACTGTGAAAAGAGCGTTTTGGTCTCAACCTTCTGATTTGAAGCTTGGAACCAAAAACATCTGCTCAAATCTACTTTATATTGTTAATTTTCAGCTCTAGATGATTGCCAGAAAAGATCATGGCTGTATCATTAATGGTTTGTCTGTTACAACTCCAGAGGCCAAAATGGCCTTATCTCACTGTGAAATGAGCGTTTTGGCCTCAACTTCTGATATGAAGCTTGGAACCAAAAACATCTGCTCAAATCTACTTTATATTGTTAGTTTTCAGCTCTAGATGATTGCCAGAAAAGATCATGGCTGTATCATTAATGGTTTGTCTGTTACAACTCCAGAGGCCAAAATGGCATTATCTCACTGTGAAAAGAGCGTTTTGGCCTCAACTTTTGATTTAAAGCTTGGAACCAAAAACATCTGCTCAAATCTACTTTATATTGTTAGTTTTCAGCTCTAGATGATTGCCAGAAAGATCATGGCTATATCATTAATGGTTTGTGTGTTACAACTCCGGAGGCCAAAATGGCATTATCTCACTCTAAATTTGGAATATTACGGTTTTATCTAAACATGACTAGACGGGTAGACCTGAAAGACACAGACAGCGAGATGGACAGACATGGTGCCACTATAGGGGAAAAGCAAAACCAGACAGATTATTCTGATCAGCCACAGGAAAAGCCATTTAGTGTGAATGAATCACAAGGAGGACTATCTAGAGCAGCTGAATACAATCATGGGAGCTCCAGTGCCCATTTAGCTATGTTTTACCTAGTTGATCTTAGCTCCCAGTATGATGATTCTGAGGTGTCCATAGGTGGCTTAGTAGCTGTATCATCTACTAGTCAGCTGGATGACACTATTCCAGTGTTGTGCAAAATAATATCCTGCAGATAATGAATAAACGATTAACTAAAACTGGAGTTATAGTTAATTACTTAACCTATTCAAAATCGGAGGTGAAATCAATTTAGTGTTCTTAGTTGAATAATTGTAGGTCTAATCTGCATACTTACCAGGGTTTGTGGTTTCATCTCTGGATGGTTCCTGGACTGGCTGTTTAAATCCAGGTATCCACATCAATCTAGAGACCCAGTTATCAGCAGAGCTATTAATTATCAATAAAGAATCTTTTTATCTCTGTTTATTCACACTGTTACCAATGGGGGTGGATCTGACCTGAGTGATTAATCGTCTGCTATATCAAACACAGAACTACTACAAGTTAAACAATGACGTCTTTATTCCAATAATTCAGGATTACAGAAAATCTAACATCTACGCAAACACTACACGCTATTGGAAAAATAAACACGAAGTAGAGTAAATGACTTGTTTAAAGAAAACAAAAAAAAGAATAAAACCCTAAGAGTCCGTTTAACTGGCTTCTGAGATTGTCCAAGATAGGCCAGATATTAATACATTCACTAATGTCCATTGAAAGAGCAGCGGGTATGATGATAACAGTGCAATTAATCAACATTAAATCAATACATTCAGCTTAAAAATGGTGAATGGTTAAAAATGCATTAAACAACAGCAGCGGAAGTCCATCCATCCATCGATCCATCGATCCATTCATCCATCCATCCATCCATCTTCCTCTGCTTATCCGGGGTCAGGTCGCGGGAGCAGCAGCTTAAGAGGGGAGGCCGAGACTTCCCTCTCCCCAGCCACTTCTTCTAGCCACTCAGGAGGAACCCCAAGGTGTTCTCAGGCCAGCCGAGAAACATATTCTCTCCAGCATGTCCTTGGTCTTCCTGAGGGCCTCCTCCCGGTGGGACGTGCCCAGAACACCTCACCAGGAAGGCGTCCAGGAGGCATCCTAACCAGATACCCGAGCCACCTCAACTGGCTCCTCTCGACGTGGAGGAGCAGCGGCTCTACTCCGAGTCCCTCCCAGATGACCGAGCTTCTCACCCTATCTCTAATGGAGAGCCCAGCAAAAAAGAACATACACTACCTTTCATCAAATCACGAAAACCACGCCCACATTCCAAAGTGACAGCCGGAAGTCCCGCCTCAATTAATATTAAATTAATATAAAGTTAATATAAAATGAATATAAAATGAATATAAAATTTATATAAAATTAATATAAAATTTATATAAAAAGTAACTATGTTATTTTAATAACGGTTATGAATAATAAAACAGCCGTAAGTCCCGCCCTATCCCATCCCCCACTTCCGTCCACTTGCCCATCCCCCACATCAGCCCACCCCCCACCTCCGTCCACTTGCCCATCCCCCACTTCCACTTCTCTTAACGTATAAGACCCTTTCTCCGACCTGCATAGTCATTGAATCCCTTCCAACATGGCTCCAGTAAGAAATAGGCTTTGCGCTATCCTTTCTGAGACACTGGTCACGATCTTCAGCGATCAGACCAATTTTTGGCGTGCTCTGCAGACCCCCGCAAGGCTACATTTTTTGTATGCAGAACTCAGATGCCTCCAACCCACGCTCTGCAAGAAGAATGGTCTCTGGAACCCTATGGTGCCAGCGGTAAATGGGGGTACGTTTTCAAGTATGAAACTGGGGATCTGTGTCTCTATCAGCGGGGTGAAGAAGCTGAGAAGCTGCAGACTATCCACTCAATGGGTGTCTTATCATCAAACGACTGGGCTGTTCTGAAACTCATCATGCTCCGTAGACTAGATCCGGAGGACCTGAATGTAGCAGGCCCTGTTGTTAGCCATGGAGCAGAGGACGGAATCACGGATACACCCGATGCTAAGCGCAGCAAGCTGGAGCAACCCCTCCTGCACGAAACTGACATAGAATCAGCAAGTAGGATCTTCTCAGCTACTTGGCAATCAAAGAGGGGGGTTACCGGCCGATGGTTTTTTCGCGCAAGTCTCAGAAAGGCTCAAGATGAATCAATTATTTTCATGCTTGAGTATTATAATACTGAGTGCGGTGTGTTCAGGACATTGTTAGCCATTCCGTTTGATGCGTGGCTTGATAAGATGTCAGGAATAGCGGATCGAATTTCTACGCTGTTTCGCGAGTGTCGCAACTGGAAAGACATTCTGGGAGTCAAGAAAGCGCTTGCTTTGTAGACCCACCCCCTCACAGCAGCCGATACCACCCCTTCAACATTAACCTCGCCCTACCCAGTATAAGACGAGCAACCAAGCGGGCTGATCAGTACTCCGTGCAACTTCGTTGAACAGACATCTAACATCTGAAACCATGAGGAAGGACGTGGGCTGCGGTATGTCGTCCTGCATTGTGGATAGCTCTCCTGCTCCACCATTGCCTTCTTCAACCGCTTCAACATCGCCGCAGCATGGGTCCCCGGACAGCGACAAATTCTTCCCGGGACCGTACCACCCTCCTTCACCATCATCCTCGCCGGCTCTTGATTCCTCTTCCCAAAGCGACAGCGGGAGTGAGGATTTGTATGCCGCAGCGATGAAACGCATATCCGACTGGTCTTGTCCCCCCGGTATGAAACTCAGCCCGGAGCGCTTTGTATTACGGGCTAAGGACTGCAAAGATGGCAAGTTTCCCTTCCCCTTCCCACCTAACCCGGTGATCCAGGATGAAGATTCACAGTTTCCACCCTCCCCGGAGCCTTCCCAATCCGAGGACTCACAGCTTCCCCCTGGCCAAGGAGATCCTCCCTCCCCGGACTTTTCACAACCCCTTGATTCGCAGATTCCGACGAGGCAAGGAGAGGGTGAGACCGGGCAGGATGAATATGACGGCTGGATACGGTTCGACTTCATCAAAGCTGTGAAAACTGTAGTGCATTATCTGCTGAGCGTTGCGATCAACAAGTATATTCAGGACTCATGCTACGGATGTTCCCACAGCTGTCCGAGTGTGAGAGAGCATCAGTGTGCATACGAGCTTGAGGACAGGTACTTTGAAAGCAATTACTCTCATGTAATGCAAGTACTTTACAATGCAAGGTTCATTGATGCCATTCAGCAGTTTTTAGCCGCTCGCAACATCCATCAAGACAGTAGCATGGTCAGTGCTGTAGTACAAGCGTATTTGTATGAATTGACGTTGATCAACCAGGTGTCTGACCCCCTCAATGATCTACAGGATCAGCTGGATGAACAAGGCCCCGACATAAAAAATCAGCTTGAAGCCGCCATGCAGTACTGGCAGGGGTATTGATATATAAGAGCATGCAGTCATTTTCTTTTTCATGTCTTTTATGTATTAAATGAGTAGTTTCTACATTAGGTTATGATATAATGAATGTATTTTCGTGTTTTTTATTTATTATATAAGTAGTTTCTACATTAGCTTATGATATAATTAATGTATTTTCATGTCAGTGTTTTACTTTTCTAACAATGTTAATAAAATGACACCTATGGAGGTCACCGCCGATAATGCTTTTCAGGTGTTTCAGAACCTTTACGGGACTAATTCTAAACGATGCACAAAACGCAAGATAGCATTTAAGCAAGGTGACCACGTCAGAATCTCCAAGGTGCGTGGAGTTTCACGGACGAAATCTTTAAAGTTACAGAAACGGTACAGCGATCTCCTCCGGTATTCAAACTGGAAGATTTAGACGGAGAGCCGGTTCGAGGTTGTTTTTACGCAGAGGAGCTTCAAAAAGTAAAAATGTCAAAAAACAAAATGTATCAAGTGGGAGAGATATTAAAGAAGCGCACCGTGCGGGGAGTCCAACAGGTCTTAGTACGTTGGAAAAATTGGACGGAGAAATTCAACAGCTGGGTGAGAGCCGATGACCTGCGAGATGTATAAAAGAGAACGCTGCTCACCGACGGCTGACAATGCAACATGGATCGCATAACTTAGGATGAGGGATTTTATCTGACGCTACCCTCAAACGCTAGTCTCAACGTGTTCAAGGATAATAACATATCGAGTTACCCCGTGGATTCAGCCGAGCATATTAAAGGAATAGTACACCCAAAACATGATTAGCCTTCATTTTCTACTCACCCCCATGCTGAACAACACTCTGGAGTACTTTTTTGATATCTCAAATGCATCTGGAGATCTGGGAGGCTTCTTGCTGTCTGCTGACATTCAAATAATGGAGGCATATGGCGCCCGAGGCAGAAAGGTCCATAAAAGTCCACAAAAAACGTGTCAATATTCCTCCATACTGCTCGTCCAATGTATTCCAAGTGTCCTGAGTGGGTAGCGTCCATAATTTACTCGAAACGAAGTCATTTAGAATGTTTTTAGAGCATAAACAGTAGTGTATAGGATTTCCTAAAAGCGCGTTCACGAGTCTACGGAAACCGCGGCAGACCAAACCAGATGAAAGTGCGCATTCAGCGTCTGCTATGCCGATAATGCAAGCGTAGAAGAAGAAATGTGCTGTTTACCTGTGCAAAGAAAGAAACAACGAAAGAAAAATGTCTGAGGACTTTAGTGTTGAGGAAGAGCATGAGTTCTTTGCCGAGGTGAATGCGCACTTTCATCTGGTTTGGTCTGCTGCGGTTTCCGTAGACTCGTGAACGCGCTTTTAGGAAATCCTATACATGACTTCGTTTCGAGTAAATTATGGACACTACCCACTCAGGACACTTGGAATACATTGGACGAGCAGTATGGAGGAATATTGACACGTTTTTTGTGGACTTTTATGGACGTTTCTGCCTCGGGCGCTATGGACCTCCATTATTTGAATGTCAGCAGAAAGCAAGAAGCCACCCAGATCTCCAGATGCATTTGAGATATCAAAAAAGTACTCCAGAGTGTTGTTCGGCATGGGGGTGAGTAGAAAATGAAGGCTAATCATGTTTTGGGTGTACTATTCCTTTAACTTACAAGTTCAGTGGCAAGTGGCTTTGACAGAGGTTCCTTATCCACACACGTGGCATAACGTCCCTGCGGAAAAAGCCTACTTTGAATGGCGGAAAGCGGAAGAGGAAAATGTCCAACGCGTAAAGATTGGAAACGGATACTACAATTTGAAACAGCTTATAACAGAGATTGAAGCCCATCTGAGAAAGATAGATTCAGACATTTATTTCAGGGTTAACCGGCTCGCAAACCTACTCACCTACCAGGCCGGAGCTCAGTACCATCTACGTTTTCACGCTTCACTAGCCTACATGTTCGGCATGGAACCAGGAAAATGGATTAAATTTGACCACTGGCATGCCCCGCATCCTATAGATTTTAAGGCCGGTTTCTACCACCTCTATTTTTACAGCGACATTGTTGCCCCGCAGATGGTGGGGGATGCTTATGCACCCCTCTTGCGTACGGTTCAGGTGGAGGGGGTGTTTGGAGATGTTATCACGCAGACCTTTCATAATCCTTACTATCTCCCAGTTGCCAAGAAACATATTGAAAATATACAAGTAGAAATTAAAACTGACCAGAACACCCCGGTGAAATTTACATATGGAAAGTGCATCGTGAAACTGCATTTCAGACCTGTGACCTCACAACGAGCCTTCAGATGAAACAGAATATTCTTATAAAAACGTGTGATTGCGGTTGGAATCATTCATAGCTGTGCAGCCGGTCACACCTGCCACGTTGCTTGGTGTTGAAAAGTTGGGAAGAAAAAACAAAAAGGTAGTAAAAACCGAGAAAACATGAGTCAGATAAATCTGAGAGATGACCCGCACCGTTTTGTCTCCTATTACCAGAATCAAGTAGGGGGCGCTTTACCCGGTTTCTATGGTGCCCCCGTTATGTACGGTCGGGGGATAGGGTCTCTATTTTCAAGGTTATTTCGTTTTGTGTCACCTTTAGTTAAATCCGGCTTTGCAATTGATAAACCTAATCTGAAAAAGGCTGCCACAAACATCGCCTCGGATGTCATAGGTAAAGCTATGACGAAAATATCCGGCTCGCATCAGGGTGTGAATAACCAAGAGGGGTCAGGAGTTATGGTTCTATCAAGAAGAGCTAGAAAGAGACCTCCGGGGCAACGTGTTTGGCGTTCACAAATACTCGCGTCACGTAAAAAGAAGAAATCAGTTGGGAGAAACAAAGCCAGAGGGAGGAAGTCTGCAGCGAGCAAAGATATATTTAGCTGAATTATTATTATTTTTCAATAAAAATTCAATCATGGCTCTTTTACATCAGAAATCATCAGAATGCACCCTAGCGGAACTGGATTTATTTTCAGCACCCATGACTCAACTATCTATCGAAGATAAGGTCTACACAGAAATATTACCTGTATCAGCGATTACAGACACCGGCCCTATCGAGGTTTTTATTCCCAGAGATGGAGAAAAATACCTGGATTTGAACGACACTTTACTGCATGTCCGTGTGAAGATCACGAACGCGGATGGAAGCAACCTGGCAGACGACGTGGCTGTCGGACTGCTGGATTACCCGCTGAATACGATATTCAGTCAATGCGATGTTATTCTGGGAGACAGATTAATTTCACAGTCGAGCGCGACTCACCCATACAGAGCAATGATTGAAACTCTTCTAAACTATTCGGAAGACACTTTAAAGAGTCAATTCAGCGCAGGTCTCTTTTACAAAGACACAGCGGGATCTATAGACTCGATTGTTGTGAATAATGGTCCGAACAGAGGACTGAATCAAAGAGCCTCTTTCACAACTAATTCCAGAGAGCTGCATCTGATAGGCCCGCTTCACGCAGATATTTTTTTCTGTGAAAGACTGCTCTTGAATTCTGTAGATATGACGGTTAAATTAATCAGGGCCAGCGACGCGTTCTCACTCATGGGAGCTCGTGATTCAACCTTTCGATTGAAAATTCTTGGTGCTTCTCTCTTTATGAAAAAAGTTATGGTATCCCCAGCCATCCGGCTCGGGCATGCCTCAGCTTTGATCAGAGGAAATTCCCTCTACCCGCTTTCACGCGTGAATGTGAAAACATATTCTATCCCTGAAAATTCTAGGATATGTACTCAGGAGAACCTCTTTTTGGGAGCCATACCGAAATATCTTGTTTTAGGAATGGTTCACCATGAAGCTTTTACAGGAAGATGAGATCTGTCACCTTTCAACTTTAGGCATATGGATGTCGAATATATGGCGCTCTGTAAAGATGGCAGACAGCTCCCAGCCAAGGCGTTTCAACCCCAATTCAACAACAGTATCTCAGTCAGGGAATATTATAACAGGTTCACCACTACAGGTCGTCATTTAAAAGACCTTCCTCTGAGCATCGCTCGCGAGGAATTCAACGACGGTTACTCCCTGTTTGTCTTTAATCTCAATCCGGGCGAAGATGCTGACGCGCTGTCACCAGTATCTAATGGTAATTTGAGACTGGAAATGAGATTCAGGGTCCCGTTACCTCATACAACCACTCTGATTGTGTACGCGTGTTACGACTCAATATTGGAAATCGATTCAAAAAGGCAGGTCTTGGTGGATTTTTATTAAAAACATAAATAACCACGAGCTAGAGAGCCTGATGCATCACCTGTTGGGGGACTTATTTTATGGGGTTTGGGCATCGGATCACCTCCTGTTACTCAAACGCACGTACACAGGACCCGCCTATATCATCGTGAACACTGATCCTTCACATATGCCTGGAGAACACTGGCTAGCTCTGACTTTGGAAGAAAATAATCAAGCCACCTTTTTCGACTCACGGATTCCCTCCTTCTATCCCTCAAGCATCGTGTCATTTCTGAAAGACAGATCCTCAAAAATATTGTATCATAATCGTCAACTTCAAAATACTCTGTCTCTCGTGTGCGGTCATCACTGTGTTTATTATCTGTATCATAAAGCATGCGGGCTATCGGTGCATGAAATATTGGCGACCTACGGTGATGATGTTTATAAAAATGATGTTATGGTATTTGATTTTGTGAAGAAATATCAGCGATGTATCAAAAAGAGGGCCTCGTGCTCATTTAATCATGGAACGTGTTCTTTACAAATGTTTAAAGATTGCTACAAACTGTAAGATAAAAAAAATCACTGTACGCATGAATAATTTGAAACAATAAAAGTATCTTTATTCCAAATTCTTTTATCAAGTTTTTTATTACATAGACTTTCAGGGTGAGTATTTCAGCCATTCGGGGTTTTTAACTCTTCCGCTTCTTTGTTTATCTGAATTTGAGTCCTGTCCGTTCACTTCATCCTCATACTCTAATCCTAGGAATTTTGGTGAAAGGGTCTTTTTTTTTTCCTTCTCGCAAGAGGCTTATCTCCATTCTTCTCCTCCTCCAATACAGCTGTTTCTGTCAAACGTCTGTATTGTTGACATGCATATGGATTGCTGACTGAGGAAACTGGGATGTTAAGCTCCTTTAAGGCCGTCAGGAAAGGGGTCCACCCTACAGGATCTGGGGTCTGCGTCTTCCTCTTAAACGGGAGCAAAAGATTTTTCAGCAGATCGAGTATATGAGACCCTCCCATCGCACAATCCCGATACACAAATTCGCCTTTGGGTGTCCAGCTCTCACCGCTTTCGGATAACTTTTTCAATATGTATTTTGCGTTTTTGGAATCTCTGTTAGGCAGGGCTTTTAGAACTTTACTCGCTGTTTCATACAGTCCGGCAGTAGACGGTGTAGAGCCAGAGTTTGCCTCCCCTACATTATTTTCCGGCATGGGCTTATGCTGCAATGTTAGTTTGATCCGGGGTTCCTCCTGCTGAACTTGCTTCATCAGAGCCAGATACCTCTGCAGCAGAGCGTCGTATTTTTTTATTTTTTCATAAGAACTCAGTCCCGGTTCATTCAGTATTTCTCTCATTTTGGAATCCAAATCCTCTTCAACCGTCTGTCTGATAGAAGTCTCTGACGGGGTCAAACGTTTAAATTGATGCGGTGAAACGAGATACATCTTTTGAGCCGTCCTAAGAGAAATTTTTCTATGATGTCTGTATTGTGTAAAAATCTTGACCACTTCTGGATGCTCCGAGGCCTGGAAAATTACATCGTCCAAAATGACCAAATGATTTTGGTCGCGAGGAAACAGATTTTCATCATCAAAAGAATGAGGTAACCCCTCGATAAATTTAATATTTTTATTCATTTTTTGCAATTCAGCATACAGACTTTGAAAAGAAGTATAGATCCATACAATATTTTCTGGTACAACATCCATGACATGGTTACATTTCTGCAAAACATTTTTTACAAAGAAAGATTTCCCACATCCACTAGGGCCTACAATCATACATGAAAAGGGTGTTCTGAATCTTGGGTCAAATTCAATCTCCTGTGTTTCAGAGGAGAGAGACATTTTTTCAGTTAACACTTAGTAACCAAAAGGCAGAGTTGTTCCGTCGGGAAAAAGCCTTCTCTTGTCATACACAACAAGGAACTTTTTCTGAAATGTGGCATTTTTTAGCTGAAAGCTTCTTTTATCTCGCCTGATGGTACATTGTGGAGCTTCTAAAACGACCCCTGTAGAACCTTGCAAATAACCTTCCACCAGGTCTTTCAAACTATCAAAATCACCCTCTCACTACATCCCTGAGTTTGAGTGATGCCTTTAACGCGCATCACAACCTTTTTCCGGTTTCTGGTCCTGTCGATGCAAATTCCTGAATCGTGTCACCTCCCAGCTCATCCGTTAAATCACCCAGATAATTCCCCAGCTGCAAGGGAGTCTCACCCGGTTTAACCACATAAATGAGGCTGTCGGTATCTATGTACAAAACTCGATGCTGAAGTTGTTCGAGACAGGTGTACAGTTTTAGACGAGCGTATGCTGTGGTGAACGCTGCCATAAACACATTATTTACCTTGTTGGGTGGAGAGATGCAGCGCTTGTTGTGTTTCCACTGAACCATACACATTTTATCGGTTAGAAAGTGAAAGTAGCTGACTGTGTATTTACCTGAGAACAAAAAGTCAAAAAACTCATCAGCCTTGCACACGATGGTAGTTTGAAACAGGTCATTTCTTTGTGCAAATTTCCCCCAAAAACTGTTCAGACATAGTTTAGCCATCTGTCTTTTAGCAGGATTCACCTCGATGTTGTCCACGTTCAGCTGGATGCCCTGATTAAGTTTGTAGTCTGCTACATACTTTAAGCGGCTCTCCTCATCCGTTGATTCAGCAGGGAAGCCTGAAGCTTGCTGTTTACCCTTGAGAAATTTGTGAATATACGGTTCAAAAATTAAACTGCTTTTTTTCTCAAAATGCCAAATCTCAATGATTTTTGCAACACGGTAACCGTGTTCTAACGCTTTACAAAGCTCGACACTGACCCATACTCCCCTCAGCGCTCTCTCCTCATCAGAGTGGGTGCAGGAACCTGCCTGGTAGTTAATTTCAGCACATGCACGGCAGAGAGTGAGCACCAGTTTACCGGCAGATGTCCTCTAAGGTAAAACAGGAAAAACCAGACTGCGGGGAGGATACACCGTAGCTTTAATTAACCCGTAGTAGTTGCGGGTATCATCAAAATCCCGGCAAATGATCTTGGGATGACCTAGGGGGTAGGGGAAGTTGGAATTCACGTACGGGTACAGAGAAGTAAAATCAACATAATGCACCGCTTCCTCTTCTCCTGCACTGTACCTGAGTCTGAGAGCAGACGTCCTGCCACCGTATAAAGCTTCACGCGGTGAGAGAGGTTCTGGGGCGTTAAAACCTTCCAGAAAACTTTTGACGCCTAAGCGCGACGCCTTCAGCTGGACCCATTCGTGCTCCCAGACAACCTCTAATCGCACGCTGTAAACTGACTGTAAGATCCTGGCTCTCTCAATGGTGGCTGAGTGGATTGCTTCAAAGCAAACACCCCTGAGAGGACAGGTGCGGTCCGGTAGAAAGCAGGTGGGACAGCCGTGAAAAAAGCACCCGTTGAACTCAAACACAGTTTTGACCCCGTCCACTTCTGCGTACCCATCCACATAATAAGGGCCAATTTTCTTTTCCCCTCCATTTAACACATGCTGAATCTCTATTCCCCTATCATGAGCTAACCATTCTAGCCACTGAATGGATGCGTTTGAAAATGTCTTACACTGACGCCTGTAGTCCACCGGCGAGGGTATGGCAAGAGTATTAGGAGGAAGGAAACTGGATGTGAAAACCTTCATGCAGGCTTTGGCGATTGTGATGCATTTTTAAGGATCCACGTTCGTCTCTTTAAAGAACTCTTCCCTGAATTTCACACAGCCCATGAAAAGAATCTCAACATCATTTTGACAATAATAAAGAGCTTCTTTCTGAAAGTCAAAGGATCGCTCGAACGCCTGACTGTACCAAACGTTAAACCGTTCCTTATCTGCGGGGTTCATGTGTTCGAATGCGTAGAAGCTGGGGGCAGGGAGCGGGCCGACATATTTTAAATTGTTCTCAGAGGAGAACAAATGGGGAAAAAAACCTTTACTGTGATCTGTGAAGCCTAAAGCTTTCAGCATTTGACTCAATTTTAATAGCAAGAAATTAAAGGCTGTCAATGAATTTTAGAGCGTAATCTGGTTCTGTGAAACAGAGGATTTTGCTCCCCTGGGTGATGAGGTGCGGTTTAATACCCATCTCCAGCATCACCCTGAGAATCAAGTAAGAGTCATAGCCCCGGGCGTTATGAGCGATAAATGTGTAACCCCTATACCGGGGTTTTCTGAACTGAAGCAGAAATTCACGGACGCACTCCAGTCCGTAAGCGTGCCAGAGATGACCTTTCCATGTTTTGGTACAGACAAGAAATGGGATGTGCACCCCGCTCTGATCGAAAAAACATTCGAAATTGTAAAAAACCAGTTTATCAGTGAGCTCTCCATCAGTAAGGCTAGGTTGAATAAAGCACTGATGTTCCTTTAACGTTACATCAATGCTACCAGGCACTTTCTCATGACAGACGGTGCATTTTGATACACAGACGTGACCCCTGCTCTCTCCTCCTGCCGATACATAATGTAGTTTTTTACACGCAGGACAGTATTTTGTTGTTTGGCAATTACTTAAAAGCTTCCCGAGTTTAGGTTTCTCTCTGGGCTCTCTGTGTCTAACAAAGCAGAATGAATTACGACAGATCCGGTTACAATCTGCGCAGCGTACAGAGCGGGACTCTTGGAGAGTACAGCCCGGATCGTGGCATATAGAACAATGACCCCCGCAGTTATGTGTGCTGATGTTTTCGTAACCGGTAAAGCAGTAACTGCAGATGTACTTGGTGCCGGTGAAACCCAGCAGGTTTTTTACCCCATAATAATGATTTTTGAATAAAAACAGAAAAAGAGGATTTGAGCGATCTGAAAAGTCTGTCTCGCCATAAGCTGCCACTCTCTAGCTTGATGCGTGGCTTCTGCATCTGTAAAAGACGGGTTAAATACATGTGCTAGACTGATTGAGAAACATAGCCGATTAGAACAATTGTCAATGATATACAAATGACGTTTCTTTTTATGAATCAGCTCACAGTCTAATGTTTTTACAATTTTACGCTTTGCACCGCCTGTAGGGTTTCTCACAACCTGAAGAATTAGTTCTAAGTTGCTATTTGGTGGGAGTTCTGTGTTGGACTGTACAAGCTCGTCTAAAAATTCCTGAAACCCCGCCAGAATTGAATCAGGTTCATCATTTACTTGAATAATCGTATGACGAGAGAATCCCTCCCCGCTTAATTCTAACTGCACAATATCGTTACGAGCTGCTGATTGTCTAGCAGAGTTAGCAAGCTCGACGAGTATGTTATGTACCTGTGTATAGAATTCTGCGAGATTAGGAACGTCACGGGGGCATGCAGCAATCACATTGAAAGGACATCTTATCTCTGTAACATTAAAATGCTCACGTTCAACATGGGGTGCATGGGTTACCTGAGTCTGTTCAGGGGTGTGTACCACCTGCTGATCCTGACTCATGTCGGGCTGAACCATTCGGTCAGGTATGGGGGCGGTGGAGGAAGGAGTCAGGTTCGGCTTTTGAGGTAGGCTGGATGTGGGATTTTGCAGAACATTACTGGAAGAATCACTTTGATTACTTTCAACGTTTTCTATAACCCTCTGATCGATATGCCCTCTTTGCTGCTGAAACTGACCCTCTGTAGGATTAGGGGGGGTTAAGAACACATTTTCTTGCAACACTGATTGAGGGACAGAAACGTTTAATTCTTGGATCGCTTGTTCTAATGAGAGTAAATGCTCCAGATTTCTATCTTCATTAATTTGTTCTTCAGGGGATGGTGGATATATATTGACAAAATCGTGTTCATACTGAACAGGTATATTCTTAAGGTCATTAACAGCCTGTACCATTACATTCAAAGCAGCTCTCAATTGCTGATTATGCATATTTTACAGAAGTCTCAAATTACTTAGTTAACTCCGTTGTTGAACAGTTCATCTATCAGGATTTGGTAGGTTCTCAGAAGCACCCTGGATTTCGATCTGTAGCCTCCGGATCGACGCGGCCCACAGGTCGGTATCCGTTCTACTGTTGATGAAGTTTCTGTAATACGGAAGACAAATAATAATTAGGTTTTTGTCATTTATACATTTATTATATCACAAACTAATTGTAAAAAAAAATTGAAATTGAAATTAGAAAATCTACCCGTAACCATGCGTCTAGCGGTCTCCACCTTGGAGGCAATCCTAGTAATGCTTTGCTGGAGGGCTCGTACCATTGATCGTAGTTTATTAAAGGTCGGTCTCTTCTTCTTCTTCTTAATGGGGAGTCTTGCACGCCTTGGGGCCGAGGGTACTGTGAATGAAATCACAAAGAGAGAGAAGTTAAAACTTTAAATCATGAAATACAATCAGTATTGATTTAAGAATATTAGGGTTAAAAGGCACACTTATTATTAACTTGCGGGGTAGTGGGTTTTCCCTCTCTGATGTGCTGATTCCAGCTTCAGTGAAAGAAAAAATGGAGAGAAAAAAAAACAGAGAGAGAGGAAGAGAAGTTAAAACTTTAAATCATGAAATACAATCGGTATTGATTTAAGAATATTAGGGTTAAAAGGCACACTTATGATTAACTTAACAGGTAGTGGGTTTTCCCTCTCTGATGTGCTGATTCCAGCTTCAGCGATATGAAGTGGATGGTCTGGTGGGCCAGCTTCAGCGTGTGCTACCGCTGCTGTTTCACAGCAGGAGACGGTCAGCGCTCGTGGGGAAGTATCGGGTGAAATTATTACAGATGCGTCATGATGGTTGATGCCCTGTCGTTCTTTCTTTAGGGTAGATGTTTTTTCAACGGATAGTTGAAATTCAGGAAGTAAACTCTTTTTGACTTTGGAAAGAGTCAGCCTGTTTGTTGAACGTTTCTGACCAGGTTTGTAGCCGGACTTCTGGTCCAGCTTCAGGTCCTGCTTCGGGTCCTGCTTCAGGTCCTGCTTCAGCTCCGGTTTCAGGTCCTGCTTCAGCTCCGGTTTCAGGTCCGGTTTCAGTTCTGGCTTCAGGTCCTGCTTCAGGTCTGGTTTCAGGTTAGGCTTTAGGTCCCGCTTCAGGTCCCGCTTCAGGTCCGGCTTCAGGTCCGGTTTCAGGTCAGGGTTCACCCGAGGCAGAATACCAGGGAGATGGCCGGGTAAGATTCTTGGGCTATAACGAGGAGCGGGCTGTCCATATTGAGAATCTATTAAACCTACAAGATTTAATAAGGATTTAAAAAAAAAAAGTAGAAAAACAAAATGGTATTTTACATTATATTGAAATAAAATTGAATAAGAGGTTTAAATATATCCTACCAAGATCCGTTATGAAATCATCCAGATTGATTTCAGAGGGTTCTAGGAAATAAATGAAAATATATATCGTCATGATCCTGAGACAGATCATATAATCCCACCAATAGGGTTTATTACAGTGAGAACAAGTTGTTGTTTCTGACAAAAAACTTATACCTCAACTTAAAGCAAACTTTATGCTCTATGACATTACTCAATGAAAGTCTGTGGTGTTAAAACAGAGACAATCCGTTACGCTGCATACGCAGAACATCAACTCAGTATCTTAAAGTATATTAAACATTGCTAAAATGCTGTAGCTTATAAATACAGTTAGCTAGTACTTCACTTACTCCGGGATAATGCGTTGACCTCCTGAGACAGCTCAAACCCAGGGTTATGCATTTCAGCAGATACAACACGGGTAGAAGGATGTGAAGACATGATCTTGCTTACCTCAGCGTCCCGGATGCAGTTCAGTCAAGGGACCAGAAGAACTGTTCTTAAATACACTTTTTGCAGCTCCATTTAATGCCTTGTGATGCTGCTTTGTGACGCTGTGGCTCCACCTTATCAGCTGATCAAATCAGGATGTGCCAAAGACAGACACCGCAACTTTTGAATGTATATAATGCTACGGCACGCTGTTCCCAAATCTAATAAAGACGCTGACACATCATCTTCCGTATGAAAAGAGATCTGATTCAGACCATGGTCAGGAAATCCGCAAAGAGTCCCTCATCTTTTTCTAAGTGGTGTATTTTTGACCCCCTCCCAAGGTCCGAGCTCCTCATGGTGGACACTATCGCCTTTGTATAGAATGCCCCGGTCAGCCGTCATTAAGTCACCCATCTTAAATGTTTCCTGAGTGAGAACTGGTCTATCGAATTAGATAACACTGTGGCGCGGTCCGAACCCCATCATGGTGCAATCCCTCATCAGGAGACCCTTAAGACGGACAGTATCGCCTTTGTATAGAATGCCCCGGTCAGCCGTCATTAAGTCTGAGTGAGAACAGGTCTATCAAATTAGATAACAGTGTGGCGCGGTCCAAGCTCCTCATTGGTGCAACCCCATGACATCAGGAGACCCTTAATACGGACACTGACGCTTTTGTATAGAATGCCCCGGTCAGCCGTCACTAAGTCACCCATCCTTGCTGGAGAAAGGTTGGGTTCACACAGCAGCCTAAAGTGACCCAGATCTTTTCCACTGCAACCTGCGTCTGAGCGAGCACAGAAGCGGCTAGAAACACAACAACCATGGTGGATGATAATGTAGGGGAGCATTTTATTTATTTTTTTTTTAACCATCTTAAAAAGATTGTGTTTTTAAGTTTGAGAAAGACTGCTAGATGCAAGCTAAACCTTCCCTATATGTTTACTTCTGTAAACATGGAGCAAGACAGCTTGTGATGTTTTTGAAGTCTCTACTGCGCATGTGGGACGCTTAAACCGTATAAATGGACAAAATTACACATTTGGTTTTTTAATAGACCGATAAATATACATGTGCATCATGATTGGTTGTATATATATCTACATATATATATCTCTCTCTCTATATATATATGTAGATATATATATATAGGATCCTAGTCATTGAGCCAGAGGGCCCCATAGAAAGGCACAGGGCAGAGTGAGGGGGCCGCAGCCGCTGCAGCTAGGGGGGTTGGGGGATGGCTGCACTGTGTGAGTGTGAGTGAGTTAAGATCACAAAGCTGGACCAGCTGCTGCTGCAGGCAGAGGCTGAAACGCAGTGCTAACAGTGATTATATAAGAAATCAATACAAATACTTAAAAAATAATAATTTAATCATCATAACCGTTATTAAAATAACATAGTTAATTTTTATATCAATTTTATATTAATTTTATATAAATTTTATATTAATTTTATATTAATTGAGGAGGGACTTCCGGCTGTCACTTTGGAATGTGGGCGTGGTTTTCGTGATTTGATGAATGGTAGTGTATATTCTCTTTTCCCAGCCACCCTACGGAGGAAACCCATTTCGATCTCGTTCTTTCGGTCATGACCCAGAGTTCGTGACCATAGATGAGGGTAGGAACGTAGATCGACCGGTAAATCGAGAGCTTCGCTTTTTGACTCAGCTCTCTCTTCACCACCACAGACCGGTACAGCGCCCGCTTCACGGCAGACGCTGCACCAATCCGCCTGTCGATCTCCTGCTCCCTTCTTCCCTCATTCGTGAACAAGATCCAGAGATTCTTAAACTCCTCCACTTGGGGCAGGACACCCCCCCTGACCCGGAGAAGGCACTCTACCCATTTCCGGCTCAAGACTATGGCCTCGGATTTGGAAGTACTGATCCCCATCCCGGCCGCTTCACACTCGGCTGCGAACCGATCCAGTGAGAGCTGCAGATCACGACCTGATGAAGCCAATAGGACCACATCATCTGCAAAAAGCAGACCAGCAATCCTAAGGCCACATAAACGGATCCCCTGAACACCTTGGCTGCGCCTACAAATTTTGTCCATGAAGGTAATGAACAGAATCGGTTACAAAGGGCAGCCCTGGAGGAGTCCAACTCTCACCGGAAACGAGCCCGACTAACTGCCGGCAATGCGCACCAGACTCTGACAGCGGTCATACAGGGACCTGACAGCCCGCATAAAAGGGCCCGGCACCCCGTACTCCTGGAGAGCCCCCCCAAAGGGCCCCCCGAGGGACACGGTTGAACGCCTTCTCCAAGTCCACAAAGCACATGTAGACTGGTTGGGCGAACTCCCTTGCACCCTCCAGGGCCCTGCTGAGGGTGTAGAACTGGTCCAGCGTTCCACGACCAGGACAAAAACCACACTGCTCTTCCTGAATCCGAGGTTCGACTATGCGACGGACCCTCCTCTCCAGCACCCCCGAATAGACCTTGCCGGGGAGGCTTAAGAGTGTGACTCCCTTGTAATTGGAACACAACCTCCGGTCCCCCTATTTGAATAGGGAGACCACCACCCCAGTCTGCCAATCCAGGGGAACTGCCCCCGATGTCCATGCAATGTTGCAGAGTCGCGTCAGCCAACACAACCCTACAATATCCAGGACCTTGAGGAACTCCGGACGGATCTCATCCACCCCCGGGGCCCTGCCACTGAGGAGTTTTTTAACCACCTCGGCGACCTCGCCCACAGAGATTGGAGAGGCCAGCCCAGAGTCCCCAGGCCCAGCTTCCTCCATGGAAGGCATGTTGGTGGGATTGAGGAGGTCTTTGAAGTATTCCACCCACCGACCCACAACGTCCCGAGTCGAGGTCAGCAGCAAACCATCCCCACTATAAACAGTGTTGGTGCTGCACCGCTTCCCCCTCCTGAGACGCTGGATGGCGGACCAGAATCGCTTCGCAGCTATACAGAAGTCTTTCTCCATGGCCTCTCCAAACTCCTCCCACACCCGAGTTTTTGTCTCAGCAACCACCCGAGCCGCATGTCGCTTCGCCCACCAGTATCCATCAGCTGATTCCGGAGTCATGTGCATTGTTATTTTGTTAGTGAGATTAGACAGAGCAGAAGGCCTTCCTTCACATTGTGGATGTCACTGTGTGTACGGAGGTCATCTAATCGGGACAGCCTTCGTGTCTTTAAGAATACACAGGATATGGGCACATCTTGGAGCCGGTCTGATAGGAGAGCACTGTATCTGTAACCCTGAAGCATAGAAGCAAGCTGCATGGAGTTCAAGACATGGAAAGCGTGTCAGTTTCTGATACGGACAGCTAAGCATCCACATGATGCAACACAGACTCAGAAGGTATAAGAAGCAGGTGATGATGTTGTTCGGGGCTCAAACTTTGCCGGACGCTCGTGGACTTGATTTTTGAGACCACAGCTTTGCAAGCTCTAAGCATTTTTCTCTGTCCTGTAACGACCTGATCTGGAATAAACTGTGTTACTTTTTTATTCCTGTTTTTATAGTCCTTTTTTATATGGTTTTACCCAGTTTGAGTTAAGAGTAGTAAATAACTTGCTCCCAGGAAAAGAACTGGTGAGGAGGCCCCCGGGGCGCTACAGCCTTTACTTCCAAGGGGACAAATCCTTCTCATTTTAACAAATTGGTGTTTCCGCCATTGACCTGGAAGCAAAACAACAGAGCCACCGATGGAAAAAGCTCCACAGCCTGCGGCCGAAACAACTGAAAAGGTGAGGAGATTCCTTATTACAAAATATCTCCAGTGTTTTTAATGTCAAAACACTTTGGCTGTGTTGTGTTTTTCTGAAGTGAGCTGAAGCTTTTTATGCAAAAGAGGACAGAGAAATTGCTCAGAGTGATTTAGTTTTTGTTTTTGCGGTTTTGTTTTGTTGTTTTTCTTTTTTTTACATTCCGAACGTGTACACATAAAAAAAAAGAAAAAAAAAAAAGAGAGGAAGTAAGTCGTGCGTTCTGCTGTGGGTAGCGGTTGAAAGTCCGGCTGAAGGCCCCTGCGCAAACACCTTCAAAAATTTTACTGCTCACTAGGATAAGTTGGTTGTAGAGCCCAACGGTTTCTGCATGCAGAAAGGGACGGTGATTTTATTCCCGGTCTGCCTGCAGACACGAAAGATGCATTTCTGAAAAACAGACGCACCGACGGATACCAGTCAAATTACGGCTAGAATTTGCCAGTATACCTCCCATAAGGACATTTACGAAAAACCGAGACTGGAAAAAAAAAACGAGCGGATCGAGTTAAAACGGACTCTTGGGGTGTTTCTCTCTTCCCTTCTCTTATAAATGGAAAGAGAGAGACAATAAAATGATAATCCCCATAAAACTAGAAGAGACTGATGGCCGGATTAGGCAACTTGTTTGTCTAATTCTAAAGAGGTGGAGTGAACTAGGAGGTACTATATATTTTTTCTCTTTTCTTTTCTTCTGTTTTATTATTAATCTCTTTTTTCGTTTCTCTAAATGTCTCTTGATTTTTCTTTTCTTCTTTCCTTTTCACTGACGGACGCACTTTCTTAACAGAAGGCGGCTCACTATAGCTTATAGAAAAATAGTTTAAAGCACCAAGGGATCTCACGTTAGACGTCGAGGTCAAATTATATACACAGTGTGAGCAAAAGGTGTGATTTATATTCTGTGTCTGTCTGTCTGTTGTATGCTGTTTATTCAATGTCTCTCTTGGGTGTAAAATAGTTGTCCTATTATGTGTCTGTATAAACAGATTATCAAGAAATATGATCTGGTCTAGATAATTTCTATCAGAAAGTGTTTGGTTTTGGTAATCTTTCGTTCCTGTCGTTATGTAGCTGTTGTCGATGTTTCTGTGATTTTTGGAGGTAAACCTTGGAATGGAAAGCTTAAAATATAAGAGGTTGATATATTTACAATTTACGATGTCCTGAAGTTAACAATTTAAAGGTAAGAAGATCAATTAGTACATTTCAGTGCTGCAAACCCCAACCCCCGCCCAACATTGAGCTCCAGAAGGTGAATCACACAGAGCAGCCCTTCACTTAGAGGCAGGAGAGAAGAGAAAAAGAAGACACAGAGAGACTGAGTGCACACAGGGCCGATCACAGCAGAGGTAGGGCCCAGGAGTCTAGAAGCAGTTTTACCTTAAAGACATCTACCAATTACTACACTAGAATGGTATTGTAATCTGCATTTAGAGCGACTGATTCAGGAGCTTATATTTGAAAATGTTAGACCGCACAAGCTAAGTTTGTCAAACTGTAGCAAAGTGAATATAAATTAAACACTGATCAATGAGGATACTCTAAGGTGGATTAAATGGATCTTTACTCAGACAACAGTTCCAAATAGAGTGGGATACATCAAATAGATAAATTAGGAAGGTTGAGTTCAATGGATAAAAAAAAGAGAGGCAGACAGCGGTAGATTAAATGGAGGGTGAGTTTAATAGAGAAGGGGGGAAATGGGCAAAGAAGATCGAAGTGCGGGTTCAGTAAGAATTAGAGAAAGGAAGCAATTGCCACAATACTAGGGAGGACGGGATCCCATTAGTTGTTTAGTTATGGTGGTAGTTTTTTGAGAAAATTCCAGCAGCAGTGATAGATATTTTGATTGAGGGCAGTAACTGTCCTATTATGGTTGATACGGGGGCCAGAGACAGCACCCTGAATCTTTATGTGCCCACCTCCCAAAAAACTTCACAGGTAATGGGATTTTCAGGTGAAAAACAAACAGGCCGCTTTTCAGAACCCATTAGAGGTGTTCTCCTAGTTGAAAATTCAAACATGTCATTTTAGAATTAAAAATCATTGGGTGTGAAAACTTATTTTGGTGTTTAACGTGAGCAAATAAATCTTGGGTTTCCATAAATGTGCACATATAGTTTAACAAGGATCCTAAAATTAGGTTGAAAAGCACTGGTGCAGAGGTCTTAAGACCCGACTGGTGAAAAAATTATGATTTTTGTTTAAATTGGGAAAATTCCTCTGTGAAGATAAAGCAAAATTGATACTGATGGATTAAACAAACTTTATGTGGCCAATGTCTGTCTGTCTGTCCTAAATGTGGAATGCATGTGAGGTAGAATGTGTGTGGTGAAGTTTGAAATGATTAAGAATATTTTTGATGTGATTAACATGATTTGCATTTTTTCAGGATTGAGAAGGAGCACTGGGGGCATAACAGAAGGTTAATCGGATCAAATATGTTGCTCAGGGGTCCCAACTATGAGAGGCTCTGACAAGACCAGAGCAGGTTGCTGTTGTAAGGTGTGAGGTAATTTTTTGGGTGTGGAGTGCAGCTGAGATACTGTAGATTAATAGATTATAGATTAAAAAAATAATTAAATATATAAGTAATTATCTAGAAAGAAGCAGAATGGGTGTTTTTACTTTTTGGGAAGCTAAAATCTCAGATGGGGGCATTACATGATTTTAATTTAAAGGTAGTTTCATTTTCAATCATTGGAATTGCATTAGAGATTGATTAGTTTCATTTTTCTCTCATTAGGATTTTATTAGAGATTGATTAGGAACAGGATAATTCACACTTCGAGCTGGAACTGGACACAGCATATGGCCAAGATACCCTCAGGAGCTCAGCAGATTAGCGGGGTCAACTTTTATAAACAAGGCTGGAGAGTTAAAAACAATTTCAGTGTGACCTGACCTTGGGTTTTTTCAGCCTTCAGTTTTTATCCATCATTATTTTTTTTATCTGTGTATAATGCAGTTTGGAAACTGCCTAAGCACAAACTGATTAATTTGAATCTCTAATCATTACTAACACTTATCTTTTCACTGTTCATCTGGGCCTTACCTTCTTTGCATGACGTGTTAGATTCTACTAACTTTACAAATTTCTGTGAATGAAGTGATTAACTATTGACTTATTGATGAACTGTTTGATTGCTTTTTCCTGGTAACAAACCCGAGGGGTCATTTACTTTTGCCCTGCTTGTAGAGAGTGACAGTAAGGCTGTCAGGGAGCAGGCATGATTATTCAGAGGCCCATTTAAGGAGGATCAGGAGATTGTTTTGCTTAAACATGTTCTTTTTTCTTTTTCAGGCTGTGTTTGTGACAATCCTTAAATGTTAAAATTTTTTCTTCCAGGACAGGCTGACAAAAGTCTCATCCCTCATTGTGTTTTGTTTAAGATGTGCATTAACCCCTATTTTCCCAACAGCTGCAGAAGCCCTGGCAAATGAAATGAACAACAACAAAGATAGAGAGAGAGAGGGGTTCAGATAGTTGAAATGTTTGATAGGAGGATTTGAATAGGTTCGGACTGACTGGACTGACTTGGTTAGTAACTGGACTGGATCGGAACCATGGATTAGGACATGAGAGAGATGGTGTAAGAACGCGGCATGCCAGATACAGGGTGTAGAGATTGTGAGCTGCATGTTTTGTTCCTGGCTGAAGGCCATGTCCTTTGAGAGGTTCTCAAGAATGGAGGGGGGGGACTCCACTCAGCAGTCAGCTCCGGAGATTTCTGTTTCCCAGTTAGCGCAGACACAATGCATGATGGGACACTGCAATCTGTCACCTTTGACGCATGAAAAACGAAACCTACTTCCAGTTATCTTTCTTCTGGCAATTCACATGAAACCGGCCTATCCTTGCGGCTGGTTAGCCCATGGAAAGAGAAAGATTCAGTTTGTGCTTCTGGGATTTAAACCATGAGTGACGGGGGCATTTCCTGTTGAAGTATCAGCCTCCTCCATCACCTGATTGGTCCATGTGTGAGCTGACCGCCTCTTACAGTAGGCAGTTAAAGTACTTTTTCAGAGAATCTTTTGTTCTCTTTGTGAAAAAGGAAAGGGGGATGGTTTTAGATGGTTCATTCAATTGATTTGGGCTCAATTTTGGCAATATATCCAAACACCAGTTTTCCTTTCCACAGAGGATGTCATCAAAGGTATCAACATTTGCACATCAACTCCTGTTTTAGGAGATTGTGTTGATCATACAGTTCTTTCAAGTGTTAATGCACCTAATGGTCTGCTCTTAGATATCCAACTAGATGACACCACTCCAGTTTTTCCTCCAGGAAAGGGAACCTATCCGCATTGCCCCCTCCACATCTACTCCTATCTCAGAGAACTACATAGAACACACTAACCCTCCAAGTTTGAATGGAGACTATGGGGTACTTAAAGTGGTTATCAAACTGCATAGAATAAATCTGTAAGAGGAAATGATTGATGATGACATAACTATTCCTTAAAGTACAGCTTTGTTAATGAAAAGGGCATGGATGCAGATAGTGTGGCAAGAGACGTCTATGCGGCTTTTTGGTCAGAATTTCTAGATTGTGCTGCAGAGGGGGCAGAAATGACAGTGCCATCCCTCTCCCTAAAAAGGCAGGAGGAAGAATGGAAGGCTGTGGGGAGAATCCTGGCTAAAGGATATCTCGACCAAGGATACTTTCCATTACGCCTTGCACCAGCATTTACCACAGCATTGATATTTGGAGAGCATGCTGTGTCCGGTGATATACTGTTTGAATATTTGCTCTTGTATCTTAGTCAGTGTAAGAGAGATCTCATAACAGCTGCTTTACAGGAAGACCTTGACAGTGATAGCCAGGATGAGTTATTAGGTCTACTTGATGTAATCTACTTGATCTTATGGCGGTCTTCAGGGAAAGCCCTGAAGACTGCCATAACCACAACAACAAAAATGCAGCTCATGTATGAAGACAAAAAAATAAATTGGAGGAAGGTCCTTAAGCTGATTGAAGCAAATCCAATTTCTCCAGCTGAGAAACAAGCGCTTAGATTTCTACAGCAGTACATTACAGGATTAGATGAGGTGGGTGTCAGAAGGTTGCTGAGATTTGTGACATGCTCAGATGTCATTTACATCCCTACAGTAAAAGTGATATTTTCAGCTTTGGAAGGCCTGGAACGCTGACCAATTGCACACACCTGTGGGCCAGTTTTGGAGTTACCCTGTACATACAACTCATACCCAGAGCTAAGGGTGGAGATGGAGAATGTGCTGAAAAGCAACTATTGTGTAGTTAGAAAATCTTGTACACAAAAGTTAGGGTCAACATCTTTTGTTATTATTTAGTTAATAGTAGTTAATTATTCTAAACCTCATGGAGATGTGAAGTTGATATGTTCTATCAGAGATTAACAACCAATATGCATGCAAACTTGCCAATGTTTCTTGATATCCATAACTTGTGGAATTTATAGATTTGATTAAGACTGTAAGAAATGATACAGCAATGTCAAGATAATCAGTTGTTGTGCAGTCTTTCATGTGCTGTTGTGGTTTAAAAAAATATTACAGTAAATATTGCTCCTGATTAGTAAATTTTTCTAGTAAAAGCCTTATTTTTTCCAAATTGCACCTAGCTAGTCTTTGAGCAATGAAAATACCGTGAGGCTCAATGGTTGTCAAGTTTGCCAGCTTGTAGTGCTTTAGGAAAAAGTGAGCACTTTTGTTAGTAATCGGTGTGCATTTCATTTGTATGACAGACAGAAACATGTTTCGTTGTAAAAAATTCGATTTGGCAGGTTGTGTTTGTTTCTGTTTTAAAAGAGCATTATTAATAATGTCTAACTGTCTACATCTTTACTTATTAGGAGTTTGATATTAAGGCCCTAAAAACATTGATGTGTTAAATAATATTTTCTGTTGTGGCAAAGTAAAGGGTCCATCACATGTTATCACTTGAGAGCTAAGAACAGCATTATATTTGCTTGTTTACCTTTAACTGAAAGTTATTGTTTAAAAAATGTCAGTTTTGCACTGTGACCCCTCCAGTTTTATTTCAGTTTGAGCAAAAGAAATGTCGATAATGTATTGAAATGCTACTATTCATGGGGCCAATAATGTTTTGTGGGCATCAATATATATATATATATATATATATATATATATATATATATATATATATATATATATATATATATATATATATATATATATATATATATTTTTTTTTTACTGAGCAAATATGTCACAGATTTTATGTTTTCAATTTTTTTAATACCATGTACTGTAGTGATAGTAAAGTTGAGCGATGTTGGTGGTTATTACAAGATTATTTAAATTTTTTTGTACTTTCATGTTGGCTGACTGAATTAACATTTAATTAAAAAGTTCTTTATTGCAGCTTGCCTGTGAATTCACTTTAGGGCTAGGTGCCAGTATTTGCATTCAAAAAAATCGAAATGATGACAAACCTTTCGAAATAGCTTTATTTTTGTATTTATTGCTGTTTAATGTTTATTGATGATTTGCAGGATAGCACAATTCCTAATTCCTTGCTTATGTGACATATAATTCCATATTAGTGTTTGAAAAAAAAATCTTCAGTGTCCCTTGTTTCTATGGGTTGTTACTTTCATAAGTCAGTTACAGGGATTGAAAAGTGTCCTATCAAAGCACGAATAGGGCCTATAACTTGCAGTTCTTGCTTTGTCAAAAGTCACAGTGTCTATACATAACATTCAGTAACTAATCAGATTTAAGAACATCTTTACCATACATAACTTTCTATACAGAAGAAATTATAGAACACGTAATATAAATCACTTTTTCATTCACCAAATTAACATGTGTTGATTATAGAACTGTTAATTTAACAAAGAAGGAATATTAAGATATCAGCAAAGATTTTGCTTTGTAAAATACCTGTGTAAAAACTAGTAAGTTATTAGCGTTACATCTGATCGGTGAGACTGTAGACTAGTCCACTATTCTGACTGTTCATAGAGGAATGTTAAGAAATAGAAACATCAAAACATACTTCACCTTGTAATTTATATTATAGATATAAAAATGATACTTGTCTAATATGTTCTCTAGGTTACATACACTGGGCGCTGGTTGGAAATGGACACTTCACTCACGCTCCCCGTGTTTCACGAATTTCGTGAAAAACATGTGACTACTATAGCCACTAGGTGGCAGTCTGAGTCAATTTCGGCGTCCCATGAGTCAGGATTAGATAGCTCAATTAGCAAACTGGGAAGGCCGTTAAGTATTGTGAGCAGTTAGCGTAGAGGGTAGGATGTGTGGTCTGCACTTCTGAAGGTTGAAGTTTCGGTCCCAGCTGTGGCCGAGTTTATTATTCTCACCTTAAATGTTTTTCTATTTTTTTAATCACTTTTTTATTACATTAGACCATAGGGATTATCATTCTACAGCCTCAATATCTCTGATAATACAGGCGTATTGTTATACTATTTTCATGTGTTTTTATTATTATTATCATTATTATTATTATTATTATCTAGCTGGTAAAAATTTCAGTTCAGGCTGTAAAACATATCTGCTAGTTTAAAGTCTATCTTATTTATTTCAATATTTAACAAAAAGTAAATTATAAGGTAAACTGCTCTATTCGCACTCCTTGTAAGATGCTGTTTTACTTTTTATATTTTATATCCATATTTTTATCTTACTGTATATATAGGTCTATTATATTGCATGCCTTATAGCCACAGTGTTTAGATATTTTTATAATTCTATTTACCCTATTCCATATTATATGTCTCATGGTCTGGCGGTGTTTGTAATTGAGAGATGGTGCGGCTCGGCTCATGTTCACGTGAAGCAGCAGATATGCAGCCCAGATGTGGAATTACTCGCAGTGAGTTAAAGACTTTATTATCTGCCGCGGGAGTTTGGTCACGTGATCGTGCTGTGCGTTTCCAAAGCGTGGTAAACAAGTTTCAGACTAGAGTCTGAGACGAGAGTGGATTTTCACTCCTGTCCCGTCCCACTCCCACAGAAAAAAATCCAGATGCCGGACCAGAGTTGAAATCTAAATCCTGTCCCGTCCCACTCCTGGTGAAATTACTCCCACTCCCATTCAGGATGACTCCCTCTGCTCCACCACTCCCATTCTTGTTTTTTTCTTTTTTTGAGCTCGGTAGAAAAACTCAGAGCGGAAGCAGTGATGGTTTCTGGGTCGTGTAGTTTTTTTTGACTCGCATTATATTGTAGGCTTCGAGGAAAAAACTACAACATGGCGGCGCCGCGCCAGTACTGGATTTTTTTTCTTTCTATTTTATTTTATTTTTTGGCATCGATCCTAGTTTTTTTTTTGTTATTATTGGTTTGCTCCCGCTCCCGTCTGCTCCCGTTAATGTATAATCCTGTACCGTCCCAATCACGTGATCGTTATTAATACTGACTCCCATCCCACAATACTTCAATGTCTTTTTTAAAAATTTTGACAATATGATCATTAGACGGGTAAAACTTATGAATTGTTTTAAATGATATTGCTTTAATTTTGGTGGTCAGCAAATATCGGTTGGGTAAGAGCCAGACCTTCTTCCAGTCAATGTTTTGCACAAATTTATTCCAGTCTGGAATCACATATGGAACTGTAATGAAGTCTGCTTTGAACAGGGATCTAATTATTTTATTGTTCTTACCATTATTACAAGAAAAACAAATCTTACCAACTGGAGTGTCAGTCAGTACTGATAAGGTTTGTTGTTGTGTGTCCAATCTTGGTTGAGCTTTAAATAACATGCAAATACCAGAAGAAATTGCTCCAAAGACTTTGGCATAATCTATAGGAGACACAGGAATTTTGTATTCTTCTAGAAACTCTTTATAAGAGTAAAGAAGACCCTCTTTGTTAAATAATTGGTCAACCAAAATAATGTTATTATTAAACCAATAATCAATAAATAAGGATTTATGTCTAAACAATATGTCTTTGTTCCAGATGAAATATTTGTTGGGTGAAAAGTTGTGTTTGAAAATAAGGGACCATGAAAGGAAGGCCTGGTCGGTGAAAGGCTGACATTTTTATCGGGACTTTATCAATATCATATTTACAGGTTAAGAAAAAGCTCAAACCACCCAGTTTTGATTGCAAGTGACATGGTTTGACGTTCCAAATAGAGTTAGGGTTTTTAAAGAAGTGTTTCAGCCCATTTATTTTAAAGGTATTATTTAGAGTACAGAAATCGATAAAGTTTAATCCACCCTTTTCATAGGGATTTGTTAGAACAGACTTCTTCACTCTGCTCCACTCTCCCCACGCTCACACAATATGTCACATGCAACCAGGAACAATAAAAGGCTGGACCTTTTTTATGCAAATGTTAAGGATGCATACACCTCCGCCCCCCTCCCCCCGCTGGGCCGTTCAGATCACAACCTTGTCTACCTGCCCCCCCATTACATTCCACTGGTGAGAAGGACAATTGCACAGTCTGTGAAAGTTTGGTCGGATGACGCCACTGAGGAGCTGAGGGATTGTTTCAGCACCACAGACTGGAGCATGTTCCAAAGCTCTCATGGTGAGGACATCAACAGCCTGACTGAATGCATCACTGACTACATGACCTTCTGTGTGGAGAGCATTGTGCCTACACCAAGTTTGCAGATGAGTTAACAGCTTCTTCACCCGGTTTGACTCCCCTCACACTGGTCCCCTCCCTGCCCTCAGCTCTCCACACACCTCCAACCACCAGCCCCCCAGAGACCTTTCCCCCCCACCGCCACCACTCCCACCAACCCCCGACCCATCCACACCTCCAGTCGTGCCTTCCTCCCCCCTCACAGTAACACCAATGCAGGTGAGAGGGCAGCTGAGGAGGCTGAAACAGAGGAAGGCCTCAGGACCAGACGGCCTCCCCCCCAGGCTGCTGAGGACCTGTGCAGATGAGCTCTGTCAGATCCTCAGCTACATGTACAACCTGAGCTTCAGCCTGGGGGTGGTCCCCACCCTGTGGAAGACCTCCTGTGTGGTTCCGGTTCCCATATCAGCCGGATTGGAGCAGTGGTTCTAGAGGAAACTTATTTGGAAAATTCCTGAAATGTTTGCATTTCTGGCCTCTAATAGTATCTTTGATTCCAATTATCGCTAAAAGTAATAAAGCCAAACACTTCAAACTTGGTAGATCTATGGAGGGTCCTAAAAATATTCAATCCCTAAAATATCGGCCGGATTGGAGCAGTGGTTCAAACTTATTTGGAAAGTTCCTGAAATGTTTGGCCTCCAATACTAGAATCTTTAACTTCAATTATCTCAATAAAGCTAAACACTTCAATTTTCACAATCGATACAAACATTCCCACATATGTCAAATGTGAAAGATTATGAGGATATGAGCAATTGCTGTGAAGAAATCTTTATTTAAAAATCTAAAGCAGCTTTGTTTCCAACACAGTGCTATTTAAACAAGTACACAGCGGGATCTAATTTGTCATATTGATAACATGTCAGGTTTAGATTATGAACAAAATTAAAAACAAATATGTTGCATATACTCTATATCTATTATCCTAGTTATGTACAGCATTATAAAACAAAATTACAAGCAGGTTTATCAATACAGAAGATCCAACAATAACTGCCTTGCTCATTCTCCGACATTGTATACTGAGAAAAGTGGTTTTCACAAGCCTCACCATGCTCACAGCACTAAATATTAATATTAAGAAAATATTTACAAATTCTACAATGTCTAATAAGGCATCATTATGAATGTCAATGATGGTTACAATGGCTGCGTCTCAATTCGCAGCCTGCCTACTTCGGAGTGTATGTATGTATATATATATATATATATATATATATATATATATATATATATATATATATGTATATGTATGTGTATATATATAAAAAAAACAAAAACTGTTTTCTCACCCCTCGTGGGTGAGGATGTGTCATCCTCAAGCTCGGGTCCTCTACCAGAGGCCTGGGAGTTTGAGGGTTCTGCGCAGTATCTTAGCTGTTCCTAGGACTGCGCTCTTCTGGACACTTCCTGCGTGCATTTTACACCCTGCTGTTATGTGCTGTATTGTTTCAGAGGCATCTTTGCACAGTCTGCATCAGGGGTCCTGCCTGGTGTGGTAGACCCCGGCCTCTATTGATCTTGTACTGAGTGCCTGTTCTTGTGCTGCCATGATTAGTGCATCTGTGCTGTCCTTCAGTCCAGCCTTTTCCAGCCACAGGTAGGATTTTTTGATATCAGCCACTTCTTCTATTTGTCTGTGGTATATGCCGTGCAGTGGCTTGTCCCTCCATGATGGTTCTCCTTCCTCTTTCTTGTCCTATATATATATATATATATATATATATATATATATATATATATATATATATATATATATATATATATATATATATAAAAAAGTATTTAGTCAGCCACCAATAGTGCAAGTTCTCCCACTCAAAAAGATGAGAGAGGCCGGTAATTTTCATCATAGATATACCTCAACTATGAGAGACAGAATGAGAAAAAAAAAATCCAGAAAATCCCATTGTCTGATTTTTAAAGAATTTATTTGCAAAATATGGTGGAAAATAAGTATTTGGTCAGTTACAAACAAGCAAGATTTCTGGCTCTCACAGACCTGTAACTTCTTCTGTAAGAGGCTCCTCTGTCCTCCACTCGTTACCTTCATTAATGGCACCTGTTTGAACCCGTTATCAGTATAAAAGACACCTGTCCACAACCTCAAACAGTCACACTCTGAACTCCACCATGGCCAAAACTAGAGAGCTGTCAAAGGACACCCGAAACAAAATTATAGACCTGCACCAGACTGGGAAGTCTGAATCTGCAATAGGTAAACAGCTTGGTGTGAAGAAATCAACTGTGGGATCAATTATTAGAAAATGGAAAACATACAAGACCACTGACAATCTTCCTCGATCTGGGGCTCCACGCAAGATCTCACCCCATGGGGTCAAAATGATCACAAGAACGGTGAGTAAAAATCCCAGAACCACACGGGGGGACCTAGTGAATGACCTGCAGAGAGCTGGGACCAAAGTAACAAAGGCTACCATCAGTAACACACTACGCCGCCAGGGACTCAAATCCTGCAGTGCCAGACGTGTCCCCCTGCTTAAGCCAGTACATGTCAAGGCCCGTCTCAAGTTTGCTAGAGAGCATTTGATGATCCAGACGATGACTGGGAGAATATCATATGGTCAGATGAAACCAAAATAGAACTTTTTGGTAAAAACTCTACTCGTCGTGTTTGGAGGAGAGAGAATGCTGAGTTGCATCCAAAGAAACACCATACCTACAGTGAAGCATGGGGGTGGAAACATCATGCTTTGGGGCTGTTTTTCTGCTAAGGGACCAGGACGACTGATCCGTGTGAAGGAAAGAATGAATGGGGCCATGTATCGTCAATTTTGAGTGAAAACCTCCTTCCATCAGCAAGGGCATTGAAGATGAAACGTGGCTGGGTCTTTCAGCATGACAATGATCCCAAACACACCGCCCGGGTAACGAAGGAGTGGCTTCGTAAGAAGCATTTCAAGGTCCTGGAGTGGCCTAGCCAGTCTCCAGATCTCAACCCCATAGAAAATCTTTGGAGGGAGTTGAAAGTCTGTGTTGCCCAGCGACAGCCCCAGAACATCACTGCTCTAGAGGAGATCTGGATGGAGGAATGGGCCAAAATACCAGCAACAGTGTGTGAAAACCTTGTGAAGACTTACAGAAAACGTTTGATCTCTGTCATTGCCAACAAAGGGTATATAACAAAGTATTGAGATGAACTTTTGTTATTGACCAAATACTTATTTTCCACCATATTTTGCAAATAAATTCTTTAAAAATCAGACAATGTGATTTTCTGGATTTTTTTTTTCTCATTTTGTCTCTCATAGTTGAGGTATATCTACGATGAAAATTACCGGCCTCTCTCATCTTTTTAAGTGGGAGAACTTGCACTATTGGTGGCTGACTAAATACTTTTTTGCCCCACTGTATATATATATATATATATATATATATATATATATATATATATATATATATATATATATATATATATATATATATATATATATATATATATTCATTCATATATTTATTCATTCATATATTTATTCATTCATTCATATATTCATTCATATATTTATTTATTTATTCATTCATATGCTGTGTATTTATGTTATCCTACACTACTACACAATTATTAGGCTACCATCAAGGACATGAATGAATTTATACAGGAAATGAACATTTGCCAGGAAGCTGTTTATGCAAAGAAAGAGCTTTATTAAAACACACACAACTATATACAATGCGAATCCAAACACATGCGTATCTAAAAATTACAAGTCCGTGAACGGTCCGTTTGCTTCCTTGGGGTTGGAGGTAACTGGCAGCATTCCCTCCGAGGCAGGTCCGATGTGCAGACGCCTACTGTGCGTGGCCCTGTACTTCGGCATCGCTTCTAACCGGGACTGCAGCTTAACACAGAGTTCAGTAAGATCCGGCCTACGAAATGGCGGCGACCGTACAATCCATGCAGAGAGACCGCCAACGACGCCATCTTCTTCGTCGGACATGAGGTCGACGGTGGCGGACTTCCAGAGTTCCACTTCCTCATCTGCTAGCACACTCTGCCTCGCTTCCAGCAGCTGAAAAAAAAACAATGAATCAGCGCACTGCATATGGACACAACACATCTATCAATGCACCTGAAAAATAGTCACCAAATAAAGTCTTACCCTCTTTCTTCTAGCCCGACTCTGAGCAGATTGCTTGGCAGCCTCAGCGTGCAACGTGTTCTCAGGCTGCGTATATCTGAAGCTCCTGCGTACCGTCTCAAAGTACGTCTTTCAGGCAGCTGGAAAACAATTAAATGAGAGTGGTATGCAGGGGCGGATTAAGAAATTTTGGCCCCCTGGGCCTGACATGGTCTTGGCCCCTCAACCCCCCGCGCGTGCGGGCGCACACACACGCACGCACTATGCAAGAAATACTGTTTACTGTGAACAGACATGCACACTGTCCTGTACAGAAGAGTGCACATACTGCACACACAATATTAGGTATACCACACAGACACTGACAAGCACAGGTTTCACACAGACACAGGGGGAGGGGATAAATGGCCTAAAAATAAACATTTTGGAAAATGATTATGCCCACTTCAGTAATGGTGCATTGGGTCATTTGAGAGATATTATGTATTGGAAGTTGGTAGCTATCATGAAATAAACCCCCCACCCCACCCAAAAAACTAAATCGGACATGATTTTTGCCCCTTTTCCTCCCTTCTATCATTAAAAATAAAATAATATCTTAGGAAAACACTTTGGCATAACGGCAGCTGTGCAGCAAATTGAGGCTCAAAGTCTGTATCTATTTGTGGTTAAGCTTGAGGAGAAGGAGAAAGGTAAAATGATAACATGCATCGGAGAGCACCACAAAGAAAGGTGTAGGCCAGTTCATGGTACAAGGGCTGCATGCAGGTCAAGATAGCCCATTTCCAAGAATGCTATAGTGGCTGGACAGGCACTGGACATGTCCTGAACTCAGTGTCAGACGTGGCTGCCGAATACTTGGATGAAGTGAAGCAGCTGACAGATCTCATGCTGCCCCATCTGAAGACTGTCCTGGCCAGGCAGAGGATGGATGAGGAGACCTTCCCAATGGACCCTGTCAGTGAACAGGCTAGTAATATTGATGGCACCCCTGTGCACAACATTGGGATGGAGAGACAATGTGGCAAGGTGGACTACAAACTGAAGAAGTTGGGCACACTGAACGCAGTCAATAGGTCAATAATTTTACAGAAGTGCCAGGAGCTTCAGAGGTTTCAAGGCAGCAGCACAAGCAAAAAGGGAGGTTGAACTCAACTGGAGTAAATTCATGAAGGCAAAATTCGAGAGTAGGGCAGATGAGAAACAAGAGATGGCTCAAAGAAAGGAGAGTAAGAGACTAGACATGCTGGACACAATGAAATCTTTTTATGGCCCCTTCACGATAGTGGGGAAGTTGAAAAGTTCCTTGTGGATGAAAGTCTGCACAAGAATGCAAAGCTGCAGAGAATGAAGCTTGAGGTTCAGTTTGCCAGAGAAAGCACCAAGCTTCTGCCTAAAGTCAATCCTATCTTCACAATCCAGGTGACACTTCCCAGAAATGGCGAAACTGCAATTCTCCAAGTCATAATGGATACTTAGAATTTTATGGTGGTGGTAAGTATTCATGAAAACAGGTAGCCTAACATTAGTGCACCTTTAAACAAGGGGTTTCTTTCGTGCTTTCAATTTTGCAAAATCATCCACCACACCATTGAAGTCCAACTCTCTTGTCAGCTCACTCTCAATTGCCATTAGAGATAACGCATTTAATCTTTTCTGAGTCATTCTTGTGCGCAGCTCATTTTTTACTCTTGACAAAAGAGAGAATGAGCGTTCTCCCTCACAGTTACTGACCGGTAGAGTGAGAAAAATCTGTAGCGCAATGTATGTATTAGGAAACCTAGGCTGTAGTCCAAAATGTATTATTGTTTTGAGCAGTCCTGAAGGGGTCCTCTCCTCATCAGTGTTGTTGAGCTGTATAACAGATTTGAACTGTATAAGCTCCTGTCCAAGACTTTCATTGAGGTCAGATGGGTATGATTCAGTGAGAATCTTGGCCTTGTGAAGGACTGAAGCATTGGACTCTGTATCCAAAGAGAAAAGGACACTGAACAAATTGTTCAGATGTTTGTAGGCCTCCAGACGGTGATTAAGGCTTGAACTCAGTTGATCAATAGAGGCAATAAATGTCTCTATTTGAAACAGTTGCCTTCCCTCAAGCACAACATCTGGGGATGCTGATTCATCAGCAAACTTTTTACGTTTCCTCGTCCGTTCAGCCCTGTAAGATGGGGTGCCACCCAACATGTTTAAGGCTTTCTGCTCAAAATGATCAAATAGATCTCTTTGGGAGAGAACAAAGGTGCGCAGAGATTCCAGCAATCTAACTGCTGTACCAAGGTCCATGTCTGCTTTTTGAAGTTGCAGACTTGTGGCCTGAAATCTGGACAGAACAGTGTCCCAAAAGCCTGCCATGAAGGCCATCTCAAGTGAATCCAGCTTCCGCACTAGACTGTCAGCTTCAGTTCGTGTGTCTCGTTTCTCTGTGTCATCAGTGGAAATAACCTGTAGTGCTGCTTTTATTTTACTGTAGTTCTGCCACAGTGCTTTGGTAGATTCTGCACGGCAACTCCAACGCGTGTTGGATAAAGCTTTAAGTGTGAGATCTATGTTGGAATTGCCAAATACCCTGTCCCATCGGTGTGTGGATGCAGTTGTGAAGTTGTAAATAGACTGAATCAAGTCAAAATACTTAGAGACTTCATTTCCACATCTGTCAATGCTGTTGACTCCCACCAAATTCAAAGAGTGAGCTGCACATGGAATATAGTGTATTAATGGGTTGCTTTTCTTTAAGTGAGCCTGCAACCCATTATACCTCCCTGACATGTTGCTGGCATTATCATAAGCCTGCCCCCTGCAATTTGACAGCTCTAACCCTAGATTTTCCAACACAGACATGACACAGTTAGCCAAACTTTCACCTGTATGGCTAGTAATGGGCTCAAAACCCACAAAGCGTTCAACAACACTGCCCTCTTTGCTAACAAAACGGAATATGAATGTCAATTGGTCCACATGAGATAAATCTGGGGTTGAATCCACAATGATAGAGTAGTATTTGCTTGCTTGCAGTTCATCTGCTATAGCCTGTTTGGTTTTTGCACCCATCAATTCAATGAATTCCTCACAAATGGTGGAGGACAGATATGAGGTATTACCTCGACCCATCTGCCCAAACTTTCTGATGTGATCCTTTAGAAAGGGATCAAATTCAGCCAGGACCTCCAGAATACCAAGGTAGTTCCCATTGAGAGGAGACCCTAACGATTCATTTTTACCCCTAAATGCAAGGCCCCTTTCTGCAAGGAATTTAATGACTGCAACAACTCTTTGTAACACCTGCCTCCAATAGCTGCTCTCTGCCTGAAACTGTTTGAACAGGTCTGCATCAACTGTGGCACCTTTGGCGCGGTTCAAGACTGCTTGCATGCAGGTTATGTGCTCAGCACTTCGCTCATGTTCACCAAATCTTTCTGAGTGTTTCCAATCACAATAGCCTGTCACAAAAGAATGCGTTTTTGGGGAAAACAGTTTGCATGCAAAGCAGTAAACATTACCAGTAGAGGGAGAGTACAGCAGCCACTCTCTTTGTACTCGTTGTCCATTGGGCAAGTGTGAAGTAAAATGTTCATTGTTTAGGCATCGGGTTTTGCCTCCTAGCCCACTGTTCCTCACAGAAGCTGGATAATGGCTGTGACGGTTGTGAAATGATTTTGCACCTCTTTGAATAAGAACTTCCTTCATTGACTCAGTGAGGGTCTCAGCCCATTTAGCGGGATCACTAGGTAGAGTTGTCACTGTAGATGGTGTTGAAGAAAGATTCAGCTCATTTTCTATGCTGTCCAGAGGTGCAGTGACCTCACATTCATCCGAGCAACTGGCTACTGCTGAATTGGTTGAATCATAAGCATCAGAAGCATTTGGTTCAGTGTCTACACTTGTAGTGGTCTCAGGATCTTGGGAGCTACATGCTAGCTCAGGTGCATTGCTAACCTTAGCTGAATTTGCAGTAGCATTTATAGAATTGCTTTCAGCAGATGTCTTTGTACTGAAGAAGCTGGAGATATTTGGAACACTCTCAAGTAAAACTGATTCCTTTTTTTTTCTTTTCTTGCTGAATTTTTTTTCTAGCTCCTCCACTTAAACGTTTATGATCCATATTTCCCTTCTTTCTTTGCACATTGGCTCTTTGCCTATCACAACAGATAAACCAACTATGTGTGTGTGTGTGTGTGTGTGTGAGTTTGTTTGTGTGTTTATGATCGGTGCTGCTTCCTTCAAGTGTGTGAGGTGATTTAGAAAACTAGCAACCCAGCATCAACACTCCAAAGCAGAGAATAACAGCTTACTAGCATAGACAATTGAGAGCAGAGAATCAACTGATTCGTCTGATAGACAGCAGGAGAGCAGAGTGGTCAGTGATGATCGAATCAAGAAAATGTCTAAATGGCAAGGGAACAGACTGATTTGTACTGAGGAGAAAGAGAGAGAGAGCCAATTACAGTGAAATATATTCCAAAAGAGCCAAGTGACTAGCTGAAGGCAGGGACAAATGCCTTGGAGTGACCAACAAGAGTGCAAAGTACCAAATGGCAAAATGTGGGAAGACCAACAGGCAGATCTGCTTTTACCACTTATCTTCACAACCAAAAAGTCGCTAAATGATGTTTTTAGTCGCTAGCCAGGTATGGCCAAAAGACACGAAATCTAGCGGCAAAGTCGGTCAATCACACTGACAGTGAAACAAATATTTTGAAAAGATAATAATTGTACAACTTTGTGCACTTTTTTCTTCTATCTAAATATTTTCACAAAGGACACCAAAATGTTGCTATCTGCAGGCAGCTTGCTAGCTATGATGGCAGCAACGATGTCTGCCAGACAGGAGAGAGTGGTCAGTGACGATCGAATCGAGAAAATGACAAAATGGGTCAAAGACCAAAAAGTTATTAACTGACAGCAGTGACAAATGTCAGACTGTAAACTTTTTCGAAAGAAAAGGACAAAATGGGAAGATGCTGATAGTAACAGCAAAATGGAAAATATAAGAATTTCCAAGTAATGCTCAACTCAAGTGTGTGTGTGTGTGTGTGTGTGTGCGCACGTTAAACTTCTTGTTGAATGATTTCAAATTATCTCTGAGTCTGAACTGAGGGAAAGGAAACCAAATTTTGAGCAGTCTCTCACGAGTTCAAAATACCAAATGGGGAGATTCTAAAAGAACAGACCGGTTTATGAAAGACTCGATGGGGGAGGGGCACAGCTAAGAATACTTGAGTGAGATTCTGTGATCCAAATTCGAGATAGAGCTTTTTGATAATGATAATTTGTCAGAGTAAGGTTGTGTAATCAAAATTTGAGAATGAGCTTTGTCAATCAATCAAGAATATTTGCATTAAGTTCTGTGATCAAAATTCAGAAACAACCTTTAATAATTGATAAAGAATATGTGAGTGAGGTTGTGTGATCCATCCAATTTGAGAATTAGCTTTGATAATAATGATTGAGAGCCTCTGGCCCTCTGTGGATCATGGCCGCGGGGCCAATTTTGCCTGGCCCCTTGTGGCCTCTGTGGGTCGTGGCCGCGGGGCCAAGTTGGCCTGGCCCCTTGGGGCCTCTGACCCTCTATGGATCGGGGCCAAGTTGGCCTGACCCCTCGGGGCCTCTGGCCCTCTATGGATCATGGCCGCGGGGCCAAGTTGGCCTGACCCCTTAGGACCTCAGGCCCTCTGTGGGTCGTGGCCGCGGGGCCAAGTTGACCTGGCCCCTTGGGGCCTCTGGTCTTCTGTGGCTTGCGGCCACGGGGCCAAGTTGGCCTGGCCCTTTGGGGCCTCTGGCCTTCTGTGGGTCGTGGCCGCGGGGCCAAGTTGGCCTGGCCCCTTGGGGCCTCTGACCGTCTATGGATCGTGGCCGTGGGGCCAAGTTGACCTGGCCCCCTGGGGCCTCTGACCCTCTATGGATCGTGGCCGCGTGGCCAAGTTGGCCTGGCCCCTTGGGGCCTCTGACCGTCTATGGATCGTGGCCGCGGGGCCATGTTGGCCTGACCCCTTGGGGCCTCTTACCCTCTATGGATCATGGCCGCGGGGCCAAGTTGGCCTGGCCCCTTGGGGCCTCTTACCCTCTATGGATCATGGCCCCTTGGGGCCTCTTACCCTCTATGGATTGTGGCCGCGGGGCCAAGTTGGCCTGGCCCCTTGGGGCCTAAGATTATTATTTTTGCAAAAGTAGTTTTGCCTGGGTCGCGGCCGCGGGGCCAAGTTGGCCTGGCCCCTTGGGGCCTCTGGCCCCCTGGGCCTGGGCCCGGTAGGCCCGGTCATTAATCCACCTATGGTGGTATGAATAAAAAATCAAACGCAAGTCACAGTAACAAGGAAGGAGAAAACATTAAAACAAGTCACTTACACACAATGTCGTCTTTATCAACATCGTGCAAATCTGGACTTGCTAATATGGCTCCGAGCAAATAGGAGGTCACCGCCTCATTGTGAGGTGACAGTAGTCTGTGAAAACAAAATGTACAGCTATGATCGGTATCCATCCGTATCCATTTCCTTTTACCGCAGAATGAAAGCATATTCTTTAAATCTTACCCTTGCTCCGGTTCATAGCGCCTGCAATTTGTCTCCGAGTTGTGAAGACGGCGTACTGCTTCCTGTGAATCACAAAAAATACACTTTAATAAAGCTTGTTCTTGCAAGGCTACTATTAGCCGTAGCTTTAGGCTAGGCTGCTATTAGCCGTAGCTTAGGCTAGGCTGCTTTTAGCTTAGCAGGCAGTAATCGAACATATATTTACCGCTAGCATCTCTTGTTTGAGTTCGTCTTGTTCGACTGCAGAGTCGCCATCGCGTCCAAGAGGAGTTTTACCCCGAAATCCCACATACTCCGCTCCAGACCGCCTGCACAAAGCAAAGCCTACATCCTCCGCTGTGGCTCCAGACCGCTCCGCTCTGAGTTTCTTGGAGATCGTAGAGAGCATGCGCGAGATGAACCAGGGTTTCCGCGGATCATTAAAAATAATTACAATTCATTCATTTTTTTTTAATCAAGGCCTTAGTTGACACTAAAATTATTTAAATATGTTTATCGAAGTATTTATAATTCTTTAATAAAAAATGCTTATAAAAACAATTTCGTCAGATATATAATATCGCTATTAATTTGCGTGGAACTCCAGAAACTGTGAGACCTGTCTCGGACCAGTACCTGCACCTGAATTATTCACTCTTTGTACAAATTCTCCAAATAAACATTGTTAAACTTTTCCTCCGTCTCCGTTAGTGTTCTGCATGTGGGTTTAACTCAGTGAACCGATCATGACACCTTCATATTTCATGTACACTAATAACTTGTGTACATGGTTCATGTTGATGGCATTAAAATCATTTCTAATAGCATTAAAATAGCATTAAATTAGAGTCACTCATTCCTGTATGAACCCTGTGAGCGCTTAATTTTAATATGACATATTAAAAAAATCCCACCATCATCCAGCATATGTTCAGTTTCTGCCCAAATATATATATATATTTTTTTAGATTTTTGTAACGGGGATAAGGATAATTCAAAACTGCTTTTTTTGAATGAACTTGTTCTCTACTCCCAAACTCAGCATCTCTTTTCATTCCTGTAATAAGAAGTTTCTTTTGAATGGATTTGATTAAAGTTTAAGTCCCTCGGTATAAAATAAATATTTTGATGGAGATGAGAAATCTGCTTCCTCGTTGGTTAATAACCAATAGTTTGGATCCAATCATTTAAATAAACGGTGTTAGTTTTTTTTTTATATATAAGAATTGTGCTATAATTTCTAGTCACCGATCTGTTGCTGCTATATTTTAATTTGACGAACCGGAATTTGTCGATGTTCTTTTTCCTGTTTGGTGCGATTGCAATTGCGGATCTTGACCTGGCCGGACCTTATGACCACAGTGTACCAATCTTCTGATGGCTACTTCCAACAGGATAATGCGCCATGTTATAAAATGAATCATCTCAGACTCATTTCTTGAAACTTTTCCACTTAAGTAATTGTGAATTGAGCATATTGAAAGAAAACATTTTATTTTTTCTCTTAAATGCAAATCGTTTTTTAAATAATTACTGCTCTAAATGTATTGCTCTGTCAGCTAAAGATCTGTTTTGGTCTCCATACTTTAATTAAATAAATCAAATAAATCAATTCAAGCTAAAATGTAAGAGGCTATACTGAGCCTGATCTCTTTGTATCAGAGATTTTCTTACCTTTTCTTACTTTTTAGAAAAATGTCACTTGGGTCCCTGATTTGCATTTGTATAGCTCACAGCATTTTCATTTACATGTTAAAGCCTCCCCTAGAATTCCATGGGAGGGAGGCATGGGGGGAACACTGCCTAAGAAAGTCCACGTCAATTTCTGACAATTTACGGGAGTTTTCGGCGAAGCCTGCAAATTGCCGTAAACTGCCGTTAACCTGAACTTCCACGACAATCTACAGTGCCGCATGTTGACGAAAATCCCACTTTAAATGCAGTGTTGTGGGACGCTAACAGTCCGATCATTTGCATATGGCTGAAGAAAAATTTGTTCTAACACCCCCCTCGAATTGTTTAAATACTGCAGGATTTCTGCGTGTGGAAACTTAATGTAAGCTTGCTGGTGTGATATATTTTCAGACTATATAAACAGATTTTATTACCCAGAACACTGGAACGAGGTGACATGATAGAAAAGCTAGCGTATGGCCTAGAAGGCACAACATTACGATAGGGTTATGTACAGTGAGAAAGGCCCTGAGTGAACTTGGCTGGAATTTTGGGAAGCCCAGATTTACTCCAATGACCCGGGAAAAGAACTGCGTCTACGTCAAGCTGAAGAATGGAAGGCTGCTGGTGAAAGTGGAGTTGAAATGCAAATAAAAATGAAACATTTTCCTGACTTTATGTTTCACTATTATATTATGGGCTACTATATAAATCTTTTTATAAGCAAACCTGTAAGGACCCCATTTCCATTTCTTTTGTTTTTCAAATTAAATAAAAAATTAAAATGGCAAAAATCCAAACGTGTTTGCTAGTTTAAAGTCCATCTTATTTATTTGAATATTTAACAAAAAGTTATAATGAAATGACAGAAAGATCCGAGCGTTACAGTTACAGCGCTGAGTTTGGGGAACCCCTTCCGGAAACAGTGATGGAATGACGTTGCATAACCCCCCTCCCTCCCTCTGGGATTCCCAATGGATTGCAGATGCCACACATGCACACAAAATGACAGAAAGATCCGAGCGTTTTAGTTTACCACAGATTGGTGAATTTAGATGAAGATATAAGAAGCATTATTTCTGCATAACATGGCATCAAATATCCTGTAGCTATAAGAGGCCTATAATAATCTACTATTATTTAATACACTGAATTTCAATGAGGGTTAAAAGAAGAACGCCCGAAACGTCAGTAAAAAAAATAGATACTCATGGGTGTAGATTTCTTCTTTTCATCTGCATTTCTAAACTTCACCATGGACCAATTTTGCATTAATGACTGAAACGATGGTGACGAAATAAAAAACCCACTGATGAAAGAAAAGAGGCCTGATGAGACCGATTAATTCAGAGTCCCTGAGGAAGTTTTTATAACCTAGAAATGATCCAGTTTACGTCCATGAGCACGCGACCGATCGAATGGACGGATGATCCACGGACCTTTGTTGATTCAGTTATTTGTTTTGCCAAAAAAGATTAATTATAATCATTTTTCATTAAATAATAGAGATGCAGATAAATAGAAATAAACAGTTCTCAGATAAGATCGGAGGTGTATGAAATAAGATAATGCAGTCACTATGTTAAATTAATTCATTAACTTTATTTTAATCAAAAACATCATATCATCATAAGATTTTGGTTGTTTATTCAAATGGTCTCAATAAACTTTTCAGTTGACTGCAGGCCCACAAACGTCACCTTTAGCATGGCAGAGCTCCCAAGTGCCACCTGGTGGTTGTCTGGGTACATTGCAGTTCTTTTTTAAATAAAAAAAACTGGCCTCAGGAAATACATCGTGATTCACGCAGGAATCACGCAGGAAACTGCCCATTTCCAACCAGTGCCCACTGTAGCTAGTCTTCACCAAAGGACTTTTACAGCACCAGTAGCCTGCTTAGTTTTACAAGTGAGTATGGATGTAAGCTTGTAGAAACAGGTAAAGCTCAATTGCTTCTTCTGGAGTAGCCGGTGGGTGTAGATTGTTTTCTGCTATTGCAAGGCAACAAATGTCAAAAACAATCTTATCACATGAGTGTGGGCCTCTTGGCAGACATTCCTCTCTACAAACCTGTATTTGTTAAAGGACTACTAGTCTAAGGTAGTTTGTAGTGCCAAAAAGGTGGGGACAGCTGTACAAAATCTGTGGTCGTCCACTTGGGGCCAAAGCGTTCCTGGTGTGACGAAGTCTGTGGCATTTCCACAGATGGGCAACTTGCTGCAGTTCTATCTGAAAAAAAATTAAATCAAGAATTAATAATAATTATAGGGATATTTTACAAATATGAAGAGTCCTCTGTGAAATTCATTGTAAAGCTCTGCTGAACCTTATACAAGGTTTTAATAGAGAAAGCTGATTGGCAAACATGATTGGCAGATTCTACGCACTTGTGGGGCAGTCTAATTGCAGCCCCAAGAGGAGTCTGTCTGTGGAAATCCACAAATGAATGACAGTAGATAGGGAAATGTAGTTTATATAATTTGCTTTGCTTATAGGTACACACTCTAGAGAGTAAAACTGACATTTATGAGTTAATTTCTAAAAATATATTTTACGTTTCTCTCTTCTTATCAGGAAGGGCGGTGCCCAAGCGCCCCCTATGGGCCGGCAGCCACTGCCTGATACGCGTTGAAGTTCCGCTTCTGTTTTCCACTTCATCAATAAAGTACCCAGCTATAACCCTGGGATTACTATTTGTGGAGTAAGGATGAAGCCATATGACCATATACGAAAATCCATCAACAGCTCCATTAATGCATATTCCTTATGCTTTTAGTTTGTCGTATGTATCCACATGCCACATGAAGTTGGGACCTGGATTTCTGTAGAGACGTCTTCTTAGACGAATCTGAAGCCTCAGCTGTACTCCTTGAGGATCTAGAATTTTGAGAAGGTACCGGACTATTCAAGCTGGCTTGGACACCACCAGGCCAGCTTGAATACATTTCAGATGTATTAATCTATAGCAAAGAAGCATCCCATACTGGTTTAAATGCTCCTGCAGGAAAAGTGAGTCAGTTCCAGCGAGTCAGAGTGGGCTTTCCGCCTAAACAATCCTAAAGACTTAAGGTTTCTGCGCAATGTTGAGAAACTAATATTAATTGCATCAACATTGAGGAAACTCAGTGTTTCCCAGTGTCACATACCTAAAAAAAAATAAAAGTATATTAAATCTGTCAACGCACTCATTGTTCACGTTTCTAGTACTGTAGCTCAGCAATGACTGTCCTCCCTGATCTCCTAAGTATTATCTCATAATTATGAGAAAAGATCTCGTAATTACGAGATATTATGAGATAAGCTGTCAGGTTTTTTTTCCTTTGGTGAATGCAATGCGCTTCCGTACTCATTAACCATCACTAGCACTGAACCATTTGTTTGTTTTTAGCAAAAAAAACAAATTGTGAAAATCAGTTCAATATTCAGCAAGTGAAAGTTGATTAAAACAGATTCTGTGCTGCTCAACACATTACACTGAGTGGGCTGTTGACCGCCCCAAGATGGCACCACCAGATCACGTCAGCGCCCATAGGGGAGAGCGATCTATGCTGGCTGTCGTGTAATGGTTGTGTCAGCATCTTTGCGTGCATGTGCAGTGTCTCTGCAGGCAAGTAAACATATTTAGGAGTGGCTCTGATATAAAAGAACAAAACTTTACAATTAAAGTTTGTTTTTCTTATAATCTCCAATAAATTATTCAGACATCTGGAACCAGCAACTTCAGAGGTGTCATGTTCTTTATAAGGGATCTGACCCACATGCAGGAAACCACTCAAAGAACCAGAAAAAGATTTAACAGGTTTTTTAAAAGCAGGATAAGTTGGATCAAGTGTTACTCAGAACGCTGGTAAACCGGAACTGGAAGTGAGAAGGGAAGTTCAGAGTTTAGTTAAGGCTCAGTGGGAAACTTCAGCGACAACTTGCAAAAACATAAACTGAAACGGGACTCACGTTTCCAGAAAAAGGTGTCCTTCCCAGAATCCAGTCAGTGTGAGTTGTTCCAGAACTTGGTTGACTCGTTGGAGGGCAGACAGGGTTTACTTGGGTTTGGTGGGTTCCTTGAGGAGCGATGGAGCTGACTGCCACTTAAATTTCCTGAAGTACTTGAACGGTTCATGTGGAGATTTATCCCCTGCTCAGTGTGAAGCTCAAACAATCCTTTCAGGGAGAGAAGGTCCAAACATCCAGTTTGCATCCCCTGCTAAGCGTGAAGCTCAAACGATCCTTCCAGGGGGAGAAGACCAAAACATCAAGTTTGCAGGATTACTTCCTGCCGATGTAACCTGGTTGTATTTCTCTTTTGTTATAATTACACAAAATATTTTTATTTGTTTATTTGTATTGTTACTTACCTGACTGAAAAACCTCTAGAAAATATCATTATTTTAACTGTGCTGCTACTGTAAGAGTATAAGCCCCTCATTTTGACTTCTTCTGTGGTATTGTCTTTAAATTGTCTGCACCCCTTAGACTCTCCCCTTTTGTCATGTTGTCCTGCAGGAGAGGTGTGTGCCAATTATTTTTCATCTGAATATATCCAGTTTATTTATAGATCTATTAAGTTAATTTTTGTTATGTACTTCTGTTTTGTGTAGGACTTGGAGCGGGCAGCCAATTACACAGTTGTTTTTGTATGTTGTTCTCGTCAGGTATGTTGTATAAAAAAGGTTTATTTGGTTTACTGTGAGACATACTTTTGCCGCACCGCCCTTTTGTCATGTTGTCCTGCGGGAGAGGACTTGGAGCGGGAAGCCAATAACACAGTTGTTTTTGTATGTTGTTCTCGTCAGGCACGATAAATCGGCAAACTGTCCTGTTATAGACGAAGTGTGTCACGGCCTGATCACTTAATAAACCAGCACAACACAGAAAGGATCCGGTTACACATGGTGCCGTTTGACCCGCTGTAACATCGAATCTCCGCTGCTGCAGCTGCTGCTACGCTGCGCATTTCCCGCCTTTGACGTCTGGCTCCGCCTGCTTCGCTGCACCGAGCGCCTTTGCCCTGTGCTTTGGCTTTCAGGCGTTGGGTGTGCTGTATCCTGCAAACGGAGTAACTGTTTCTGTTGTTTTTTTTGCATCTCGTTTTATACAAGGAAGGAAGGGAAATAAGTGAAAAAAAAAAAAAAGTTAAGTCATGAAACCAGTCTGTTTGTTATTCTTTGCCTGTAGATAAGACTGGTTGTGTCTCTTTTTTTTTTTCTGACTGATAGATGTGAGTGCTTGTGTGACTGTATTGTTTTAGGCTGTTTAGGAATCTGCAGTCTCACTTTTTTTTTCTTTCTTTTACATAACTTTTTTATTTTACATCACTTTTTCTGGTGCACTGTTCTTCATAGTGCTTATCTGTTATTGTTTAATGAAATGTCTGACACTAAGGTACCGTTTAAAGGGGATGAAGTGGACAAAAAGGTCACTTTTAGTTTGGGGAGGGGCCAACATTACATGTCGTTTGGAAGAGGTAGACCTATGCCTTCTAGTGCGTATGAAAGTTATGTTGATCAGTCTGCGATGAACGCCCCACCTGTACCCGCTGCTGCTTCTACACCCATTGGCAGGGCAAGGTCTGATGTTAGCCAACTTGTTTCTACCGAGGCTCTCAGTGGGGTGATTGCTGTTTTGGCTAAACAGATTGGGGATGCCGTCACGACAAACCTCAGTAGACTAAACTCACAAAGCCAATCACAGCTTCAGGCTGCTAACAGCCAACCCAGCAACCTGACTGATCAGTCACAAATGAGGGTTGTTGTTCAGTCTGATATCAGGGCGCCACCATATTTCAAAGAGGACCACACTGACACCTTCTCCATCCAGTGGGAGGGTCTGACGAGATGTTATCTGTCAACAATAGGATGCCTGAGCCCTGTTGAAATGTGTGAGATTATCACATCCAGACTTATTGGGAAAGCCAGAGATGTGGTTCAGGTGTCGCTTCGCTGCCAGCCTCAGTCATGTAATGACAAGTTAGTTTCTACTGTTTTTGATATCTTGAAACGCAACTTTGGTGAGCTGGTCTTCTCCAGTTTACCAATGAGAGATTTCTATAATATCCTGCCTGCTGATGGAGAGACAGCCATGGACTACTGGATTCAATTAAACAAGTCTATTGAAGCAGTTGATGAGTGTTTGCGTAGGGGGGAAAGCAGGTGGGGGATCCAGGAGCTGAAGTTGTCACAGCTGAAACCTGTGGAGAAGTGGACTGCTGCTGAGGTCCAGAGTCGCCTTGATAACCGTGTTGCAAGCCTTAGGAGGCCGATGGTCACTACAAACAGGGCTGTTGGTTCGTCTGCAGGCCCTGTTCTCTCCTGTCTTCCTCAGCTTGGTGCTCAATCATCCAGTGCTGCGTTGTCAGCTGATGCGACACCATTTGTTGTAATCCCCAATCTGCTTTAGCACAGGATCATTCTTCAGCTTCAGGTCCCTTGCATTAGCAGCCACAGCCGCATGTTGCTCCACAACCAACACCCTTTCAGAATGCAGGTCCCTCCAAGCAAACTTTTCCCTCCAGTTCAGGAGTCGAACCACCTCATCAGATGGCAGAGATGTTTGATAAAGTTCTGTCTCTGTGTGCATCTTCTCTATGCACACAAAGAGACCACTCTGTTACAAAACAAAACGTCCTCAGCGTGCACCATGCAAAGTTTGTTGTTCGGAGGAGCATAAAACACATTCACACTGTAGATTGTTCAGACTGTGTCTCAACTGCTTCGGCTCAGGACACATTCAAAGGGATTGTCCTCAGCCTGCTCATCACACGTCGCAACCGTCCTCCCAGTACCCTAGTTTAAACTAGAGAGCCTGTGTGATGAGAGGGGCAGCATGGGTTTTGTGCATAATACCCTCACAAATACACTGGATGCACACTCTGCTTATACTGAATGTTGTAATGCTTCACCTGAGAATAGTGAAGTGGTTTTCTTGGGGTCACAGAGAGTTCAGAGAGCTAGTGATTTGTTCTATGCCTCAGATTCAGTTAATGACCAATCTACACTGAGGGGTATGTTGGATTCTGGGAGTATGTCATGCACATTGAGCGTGGAGGCAGAGAGCAAGCTAAGGGCCGCGGGTGTTGATTTGATCCCTCTTGCAGTCCCACAGAATGTGGTGCTCATTGGGTGTGGTGGCCTTCTCACGCAGCCACGATGCATCTATGAGTTTAACATTGAGATCTATGGCTTCAAATTTATAGTACCAACATTTTTTATACCTGGCTAACGTGATAAATTTATTATTGGTAGCAATGTCCTCCTGCCCCTTATTCAAAAAATGAAAACTGATTCGAGGTACTGGGAACTCATTTCATCAAACACCGCAAACCCAGAGTGTGAGGAGTTTTTGCAGCTTCTGAGTTGTGTTTCACTGTGGTCAAATTCTACTTCACCTGAGAAGATTATCCAAAATCTTGAGAGACATTCCATTTTTGTAAGGAAAGTTCGACCAAAAATTGATATGTCACGTTTGTCATGATGGGTCTCTAGTGTATAAACCCACATGCAGAACACCACAAGACACGGGGTAAAAGTTTAACAGTTTATTGAAGATGAGCACACAGAATAATAAAGAGCTGGTTCTAGTACAGGTCCGGGACAGCAATCACTGAGAATCTGCAGAGATGGATTGTTTGGTTAGCCAGGCAGCGGTGAAGACTTGTTTGATACTGATTCAGACTTGTACCTTGATGAGGTTCAGATAGAACACTGGAGAGGGGGAACCAATTGGGTCCAGAGACAGTGGGTTCAGCAGAGAGCTCAGCAGCAGCAGCGTCTAGCTTCAGGCTAATGAGTTTCCGACCTTGAATAGATGTCCTAGCTCTCCCTTGAGAGCAGGCTGGGGAATCCAGACTGATTGTCTTCAGGTTTGGCTTTCTAGGGCAGGCAGGCAGGTTTCCAAGCTAGCTCCTCCAGAGCTACAGACTTCAGTCAGACTTTCCTGTGAGCAGAGAAGACAGAGGCTGGTTAGAATCTTGTAACTCTCAAGAGCAGTCAGAGATTCTCAAAGTAACAGAGGCTCAGGTTCCGCTAACCAAAACTGGTCAACACTCCGGCGAAGAAGACAGGTCTGGCTGCTGCTTATGTAGGAGGTCTCCTGATGGGCTGATGATCCTCAGGTGTGCTGGAGGCTCCAGCCCAGGAGACCCACAGCGCTCTCTGCTGGAGACAGGTGACAGATCTCCAGATCCCAACAACGTTGAGACCACAAATTTAAGTTAAGTTTACATTTATCTAAAATATTCCAACAGTTTAGTTTTTCCAGTGATTTATTGTCTTTGGTGATGTGAACACCAAGATATTTCACGGCAGATTTAACAGGGATGTTATGAATGGCAGTCTCGTAAGAGTTGTGTATCGTCGCGTTTAATGGAAAGCCAATAAAAGTTTGGGGCTTGCGGGGAACAGACACGTCATACCCAGCATCATTTCTGCCAGTTGAGCGCATTGCTAGAAGATGTGTGGTTAATACAATATAAAGTAGATTTGAGAAGATATTTTTCGTTCCAAGCTTCGAATCAGAAGTCGAGGGACTATGGCCAAAATGCGCTTTTCAGATTGAGAGGAGCGCAATTTGGCTTCTCTACCTTAAACAGACTAACCGTTAATGATACAGCCATGATCATTTCTGGCATTCATTTTGACCTTAAAACTAACAATATAAAGTAGATTTGAGCAGATATTTGATTTCACGCTTGAAATCAGAAGTTGAGGCCCAAATGTGCTTTTCAGATTGAGAGGAGCTCAATTTGGCTTCTCTGCCTGAAATAGACAAACCGTTAATGATACAGCCATGATCTTTTCTGGCAATCATTTTGACCTGAAAACTAACAATATATAATTGATTAAAGCAGATATTTTTGGTTCCAATCTTTAAATCAGAAGTTGAGGACAAAATGTGCTTTTCAGATTGAAAATGGGCTCAATTTGGCTTCTCTCCCTGAAACAGACAAACTGTTAATGATACAGCCATGATCTTTTCTGCCAATAATTTTGACCAGAAAACTAACAATATAAACTTGATTTGAGCAGATATTTTTCGTTCCAAGCTTTGAATCAGAATTCGAGGGACTATGGCCAAAATGCGCTTTTCAGATTGAAAGGAGCTAATTTGGCTTCTCTACCTGAAAAAGACAAACCGCTAATGATACAGCCATGATCCTTTCTGGCATTCATTTTGACCAGAAAACTAACATTATAAACTTGATTTGAGCAGATATCGTTCGTTCCAAGCTTCGAATCAGAAGTTGAGGATAAAATGTGCTTTCCAGATTGAGAGGAGCTCAATTTGGCATCTCTACCTGAAACAGACAAACCGTTAATGATACAGCCATGACCTTTTCTAGCAATCATTTTGACCTGAAAACTAACAATAAAAAGTATATTTGAGCAGATATTTTTCGTTCCAAGCTTCGAATCAGAAGTCGAGGGACTATGGCCAAAATGCGCTTTTCAGATTGAGAGGAGCGCAATTTGGGTTCCCTACCTTAAACAGACTAACCATTAATGATACAGCCATGATCATCTCTGGCATTCATTTTGACCTTAAAACTTACAATATAAAGTAGATTTGAGCAGATATTTTTGATTTCACGCTTCAAATCATACGTTGAGGCCCAAATGCGCTTTTCAGATTGAGAGGAACTCAATTTGGCTTCTCTAGCTGAAATAGACAAACCGTTAATGATACAGCCATGATCTTTTCTGGCAATCATTTTGACCTGAAAACTAACAATATATAATTGATTTAAGCAGATATTTTTGGTTCCAATCTTTAAATCAGAAGTTGAGGACAAAATGTGCTTTTCAGACTGAAAATGGATTCAATTTGGCTTCTCTCCCTGAAACAGACAAACTGTTAATGATACAGCCATGATCTTTTCTGCCAATCATTTTGACCAGAAAACTAACAATATAAACTTGATTTGAGTAGATATTTTTCGTTCCAAGCTTCGAATCAGAATTCGATGGACTATGGCCAAAATGCGCTTTTCAGATTGAGAGGAGCTTAAATTGGCTTCTCTACCTGAAAAAGACAAACCGTTAATGATACAGCCATGATCCTTTCTGGCATTCATTTTGACCAGAAAACTAACATTATAAACTTGATTTGAGCAGATATTTTTCGTTCCAAGCTTCGAATCAGAAGTTGAGGACAAAATGTGCTTTCCAGATTGAGAGGAGCTCAATTTGGCATCTCTACCTGAAACAGACAAACCGTTAATGATACAGCCATGACCTTTTGTAGCAATCATTTTGACCTGAAAACTAACAATAAAAAGTGTATTTGAGCAGATATTTTTCGTTCCAAGCTTCGAATCAGAAGTCGAGGGACTATGGTCAAAATGCGCTTTTCAGATTGAGAGGAGCACAATTTGGGTTCCCTAACTTAAACAGACTAACCATTAATGATACAGCCATGATCATCTCTGGCATTCATTTTGACCTTAAAACTTACAATATAAAGTAGATTTGAGCAGATATTTTTGATTTCACGCTTCAAATCATACGTTGAGGCCCAAATGCGCTTTTCAGATTGAGAGGAGCTTAAATTGGCTTCTCTACCTGAAAAAGACAAACCGTTAATGATACAGCCATGATCCTTTCTGGCATTCATTTTGACCAGAAAACTAACATTATAAACTTGATTTGAGCAGATATTTTTCGTTCCAAGCTTCGAATCAGAAGTTGAGGAAAAAATGCGCTTTTCAGACTGAAAAAGTACACCTACACCTTGTGGACAAAGGACATTCTTTTGAGGACCAGAATGTCCATATTCTGGATAAAGAAAATAGGTGGTTTGAGAGGGGTATGAAGAAAGCCATCTATGTTAAGAGAGAGAAACCTACTTTAAACAGAGGTGGTGGACTCAGATTCCAGCTTCCAAAAACATACAATTCAATCATAGACATGATCCCTTCCAGATATCACCAAACCCCCCACCCAATCACAGAGGAACGAAGGACCTACCCGCTCCAGCCGGTGAACAATAGCTCTTTAAAGACCGACCCTTAATAATCATAGACAGGTTTCTGTCATGGTGAGAGAAGAACGACTCTGAATCAGGGCAACCACGGAGACAGTTAGATCAGTTTAAGGAAAAGTTTATTGAAACAAGGAACAGAAAATGGAGTCTGGCAGGATCTTCCTGGTACAGCCTAGGGAAAAGATGGGTGATGGTGAACAACTGATCTGAGGTGGAGGGAAGGTGGAGGATGCTGAACTCACGGGGCTTGAGGTTGTCTTGAGCTAGGAAGGATGTGTCCAGGGTCCAGGAGCAACTGACTCTGCACTCCTCAGGTGATGGTTTGTAGGAGGGTGGACAGGCAGGTGGGCTCCTGGAGGAGGGCTGCGGCAAACTGGCTTGGTTGGTGGCTAGGAGGGAAAAACAGAGACACAGGATTAGATCAGGTTTGAACACAAATCTAGGAAACTGGTCGGTCATATACCACGCTGGTAGCGAGAAAGAACTGACGCCCTCCTCCTGGTCCCAGCTCCTTATGTAGGCTCCAAAATTAACCGAGATGAGCTGCACCTGCCCATCACATCCTGCAGAGAAGAGAGAGAGACAGACACCAGACCTGCAGTATGACAGCACCCGCCCTCTAACGGACGCCCCCTGGCGGCCGTCCGGAAGATGATGCCTCAAAGGCAGAGATGAGGTCCGGGTCCAAAATGAAGGAGCGCGGAACCCAGGAACGTTCTTCCGGCCCGTAACCAGCCCAGTCCACCAGGTACTGGAGACCGCGACCACGCGGCCTGGACGCCACAATACGGTCCACTGTGAAGGCGGGATGACCATCAATAATCCGGGCAGGTGGAGGGGGCCTGGAAGGAGGGACAATGGACTGGAAAATACAGGTTTAATCTGGGAAACATGGAAGGTAGGGTGAACACGGAGATGAGTTTGGATCTCGAGTATGACTGCTGTGGGACTGATGATGCGGTCGATCTTGAAAGGGCCAAGAAACTTAGGACCTAGCTTCTTCGACAAAGACTTTAAAGGGAAGTCTTTGGAAGATAGCCACACCTCCTATCGGCACCTACTTACACCCCTGTAAGTAGGTGCCGATAGGCGCTTGCGATCAGCGTACCTCTTGTTTTGGGCAGACGTGCGCTCCAGGGCGGCCTTAGTCTGATCCCAAACTTTACGGCATCGATTGAGGTGTGACCTGACGGATGGAAGGGCTGAATCTGGGAATGAAGAGGGGAGAAGAGAGGGCTGGTATCCTAGGGATGCCTCGAAAGGGGACAATCCAGTGGCAACTGATATATGCGAATTGTGACAGTATTCAACCCAGGGGAGATGCCGACTCCAGGTGGTGGGATTGTGGGAGCAGAGGCAGCGAAGGGTGTTCTCAATCTCCTGGTTGAGTCTCTCACACTGCCCATTGGACTGGGGATGAAAACCAGAAGAGAGAGAAACCTTAGACCCTAAGCATTGGCAGAAGTCACACCAGACCTGGGAAATGAATTTTGGGCCACGGTCAGAGATGATTTCAACTGGGAGACCATGGAGTTTGAACACATGGTTGACTAATAACCCGGCAGTCTGGAGAGCAGAGGGAAGTTTGGTGAGAGCAACCAGGTGGCAAGCCTTGGAGAACCGATCGATGATGGAGAGGATGACAGTTTTGTGGCTGGACGGGGGGAGCCCGGTGATGAAATCCAGAGCGATGTGAGACCAAGGACGACTTGGTGTTGGCAGAGGTTGGAGGAGACCAGCAGGACCCCTTGTTGCGGGCGCAGATGGAGCATGCCGAGACAAACTCGGACACGTCCTTGTTTAGAGACGGCCACCAGAAGTATCGTCTGAGAAGAGCGATGGTGCGGCTGGAGCCCGGGTGGCAAAAGAACTTGGAGGAGTGTCCCTAGCGGAGCACTAGGGAGCGAACAGCAGATGGTACATACAATCGTCGGGGAGGACCACCTCCAGGGTCTGGCTCGATATCCTGTGCCCGTCTGACCCTACTCTCCAGTTCCCAGGTGAGGGCACCAACGACACAGGACGTGGGAATGATGGGTTCAGGATCCATGGACTCTGAGGTGGTGGAGAACTGTCGGGATAGTGCGTCAGGCTTGACGTTCTTGGAACCTGGGCGGTAGGTAATAGTGAAATGGAAGCGTGAGAAGAACAATGCCCAGCGGCTTTGGCGGGGGTTGAGTCGTTTTGCAGATTGGATGTATGAAAGATTCTTATGATCTGTCCAGATTATGATGGGTACCTCTGTTCCCTCCAGCCAGTGACGCCACTCCTCCAGAGCCAGCTTTATAGCTAGAAGTTCACGGTCTCCCACATCATAGTTTCTCTCAGCAGGGGAAAAACGGCTAGAAAAAAAGGCACAAGGGTGAAGCTTTCCATCAGAGGTAGACATTTGTGACAAAACGGCCCCAGCTCCGGAGTCCGAGGCGTCAACCTCCAGAGTGAACTGAGCCTTCGGGTCGGGATATGTGAGGATAGGGGCCAGAGAGAACCTCCCCTTGAGGATTTGGAAGGCCTTTTCAGCAGCAGGTGTCCAGGAAAAAGTCTGTTTGGTGGAGGTGGGTGCAGAAAGGGGTGAGGCAATAACACTGAAGTTCTTAATAAAGACACTGTAAAAGTTAGCAAACCCCAGGAAGCGTTGGAGGTCCTTCCGGGACCTTGGTGTAGGCCAGTCCTCCACAGCCTTGATCTTAGCTGGGTCGGTCTTCACCTGTCCACTCTCGAAGATGAAACCAAGGAAACTGATGGACTTTCGGTGGAACTCGCATTTCTCAGCCTTGACAAACAGGCGGTTCTCCATGAGTCTTTGGAGGACCTGACGAACGTGCTGCTGGTGTTGGCTGAGTTCTTTAGAGAAAATAAGGATGTCATCAAGATAAACGAAAACAAAGTGGTTGATGAGGTCTCTGAGAACATCATTAATAAGGGCTTGGAATATGGCTGGGGCATTGGTAAGGCCGAACGGCATGACCAGGTACTCAAAGTGGCCGAGTGGAGTCTTAAAGGCTGTCTTCCACTCATCCCCCTCACGGATACGGACCAGATGGTAGGCATTGCGAAGGTCGAGTTTGGTGAAGACAGTGGCGCACCTAACTGTCTCAAAAGCTGAGGCCAACAGGGGTAATGAATATTTGTTCTTAACTGTTATCTGGTTGAGGCCCCGATAATCTATACAGGGACGTAGTGACTTATCTTTTTTAGCAACAAAGAAAAATCCTGCCCCAACCGGGGAGGATGAAGGGCGTATTATACCCGCTTTGAGTGATTCTGCAACGTATTTTTCCATAGCACCCTGTTCAGAATGGGACAACTTATAAAGACGAGCTGACGGCAGGGGAGCCCCAGGAAGGAGGTCAATGGGGCAATCATAGGGACGATGAGGCGGGAGACTCAAGGCTAAGTCTTTGCTAAAAACACGGTGGAGGTCTAGGTACTCGGAAGGAACAAGGGACAGATCAGGGGGAACCTCGGAGGAGACAGGATCAACAGAGGAACGAGGAAGAGCAGAGTGGAGGCATGAAGCCAGGCAACTGGAACTCCATGTCTCAACCTGAGACTCCTTCCAATTTATGTGCGGATCATGAGCGGTCAGCCAAGGGTAACCTAAAACTACAGGTGAAAATCTGGTGGGAAAAATAAAAAAAGAAATGTTTTCATGATGATTGCCAGAAACAATAAATTTTAGGGGAATAGTCTGATGAGTAATAGTGGCTAAGGGGCTGCCATCCAGTGCTGCAACTGAGATAGGGGAGGTTAGTAAACGAACTGGAATGTGCAATTTCTTAACTAAAGCTGGGTCAATAAGGCTCTGCTCAGAACCTGAATCAACAAGGGCAGCAACTGGATGTTCTGATTCTTGGAAGCAAATCACAGATTGTAAAGTTAACTGAGGAGGGGGGTTTTCTGAACAGGCGCCCGCCAGGATCCCCTGGACTACTGGCGGGCAAAATCTTTTGGGCAAATGTGGCAGGTTAACCGGAAGTGCCCATAAGCACCGCAGTAAAGGCACTGTTTAGCCCTCATACGACTGTTCCTCTCCTCAGGAGTTAGTTTGGTGTTTCCTGGTTGCATCGGTTCTTCTGCTAATTGGCTTGCTGAGGGAACTGGACGAGGTCTAGGTGACGTAATCTCAGCAGGAGCTGCGAGCTGCAGCACCTGAGGTGGAGCCTGACTCCGCCTCTCTCGAGCTCTCTCCCGGAGCCGATCGTCTACCCGTACAGCTAGTTCGATAACATCCTCCAGGCTTTGGGGCTTGTCCCGACTAGCGAGTTCGTCTTTAAGTCTCTCAGAAAGACCATTTAGAAACGCCGCTTTAAGAGCGAGAGCATTCCAACCCGACGGCGCAGCCAGGGTTCGGAAATCAACCGCGTAATCGGCCACCGATCGACTACCCTGTTTCAACGCCCACAGCCTCTTCGCTGCCTCCTCCTCACTTAAAGGAGCAAAAAGTTCTTTTGAACTGGGTGAGGAAGTCAGCGTAACTAAGATCAAGTATGCTGGTCTCATCGATAAATGATTCCGCCCAACTCAGGGCTCTATCGCGAAGGAGACCCACAATATATGAAATCCTCCCTGCGTCATCAGGAAACGACTGAGGAGAGCGACAGAAAACCAAGGAGCACTGCAACAAGAAACCCCTGGATTTATTTAAATCTCCCGAAAAAGGCTCAGGAGTGGGAGCTGACACCCCGACGCAGGGAACTGTCAGCGGCACGGGAGCAACAGGATCAGCGGGCGGCTGGACTACACGCGGGGGAGTGGAGGTAGGCCTAACCATATTTAGTTGGCCTCTAAGATTTTGGAACTCATGGGTTAGTACACTCATTGCCTGCATTCATTGCGTCGGTTGCTGATTCATGGATTGTAAAAGGGTCTCATGCTGTCCTAACAATAGACCTTGGTGTGAAACCGCGCTCTGTAGTTGCTCCCCTGGTCAGTTCTTTCTGTCATGGTGAGAGAAGAACGACTCTGAATCAGGGCAACCACGGAGACAGATCAGTTTAAGGAAAAGTTTATTGAAACAAGGAACAGAAAATGGAGTCTGGCAGGATCTTCCTGATACAGTCTAGGGAAAAGATGGGTGATGGTGAACAACTGATCTGAGGTGGAGGGAAGGTGGAGGATGCTGAACTCACGGGGCTTGAGGTTGTCTTGAGCTAGGAAGGATGTGTCCAGGGTCCAGGAGCAACTGACTCTGCACTCCTCAGGTGATGGTTTGTAGGAGGGTGGACAGGCAGGTGGGCTCCTGGAGGAGGGCTGCGGCAAACTGGCTTGGTTGGTGGCTAGGAGGGAAAAACAGAGACACAGCATTAGATCAGGTTTGAACACGAATCTCGGAAACTGGTCGGTCATATACCACGCTGGTAGCGAGAAAGAACTGACGCCCTCCTCCTGGTCCCAGCTCCTTAAGTAGGCTCCAAAATTAACCGAGATGAGCTGCACCTGCCCATCACACCCTGCAGAGAAGAGAGAGAGACAGACACCAGACCTGCAGTATGACAGTTTCAGGTATTACAGGAGACAATCCCCCCCTTAATGGCAATCCCCCCTTTAACGACCGACCCCCAGAATAATAGACAGGTTCAGATATTACAGGCTAACGATGGAACTAAACGACCCATTCATCGGTTACCATTTGCATGTTCCCAAGCAATACAAGGCCTTGTCCATATAACACTCAAACTCACTGCGGATCCAGACATTTGAATTGAGAAAGCTTCCTGGAGAGGTGGCGAAACGTCTTCAAATCTTGAAAACCAAGTCCAGTGGATATTTTTTGAATTTTTACGGAACAGACTGAAAAAGGGCTCAATTTGGCTTCTCTACCTGAAACAGACAAACCGTTAAAGATAGATTCTTGATCTTTTCTGGTAATTATTTTGACCGAAAAACTGAAAATATAAAGTAGATTAAAGCAGATATTTTTGGTTCCAAGCTTCAAATCAGAAGTTGAGGACAAAATGTACTTTTCAGATTGAAAATGGGCTCAATTTGGCTTCTCTCCCTGAAACATACGAACTGTTAATGATACAGCCATGATCTTTTCTGGCAATCATTTTGACCTGAAAAAAAAACAATATAAAGTAGATTTGAGCAGATATTTTTGGTTCAGAGCTGCAAATCAGAAGTTGAGGCCAAAATGCGCTTTTCAGATTGAGAGGAGCTCAGTTTGGCTTTTCTACCTGAAACTGACAAACCGTTAATGCTACCGCCATGATCTTTCTTGGAAATCATTTTGACCTGAAAACTAACTACATAAATTAGATTTCAGCAGATTTTCTTTTGGTTCCAAGGTTTAAATCAGAAGTTGAGGCCAAAATGCACTTTTCAGATTGAGAGGAGCTCAATTTGCCTTCTCTAGCTGGAACAGACAACCCTTTAATGATAAAGCCATGATCTTTCTGGCAATCATCTAGAGCTGAAAACTAACAATATAAAGTAGATTTGAGCAGATATTTTTGCTTAAAAGCTTCAAATCAGAAGTTGAGGCCAAAACGCTCTTTTCACAGTGAGATAATGCCATTTTGGCCTCTGGAGTTGTAACAGACAAACTGTTAATGATACAGCCATGATCTTTTCTGGCAATCATCTAGAGCTGAAAACTAACAATATAAAGTAGATTTGAGCAGATGTTTTTGGTTCCAAGCTTCAAATCAGAAGGTTGAGGCCAAAACACTCTTTTTACAGTGAGAGAAGCTCAATATGGCTTCTGTAGCTGTAACAGACAAACCATCAATGATACAGCCATGATCTTTTCTGGCAATCATCTAGAGCTGAAAACTAACAATATAAAGTAGATTTGAGCAGATGTTTTTGGTTCCAAGCTTCAAATCAGAAGGTTGAGGCCAAAACGCTCTTTTCACAGTGAGAAAAGCTCATTTTGACCTCTGTAGCTGTAACAGACAAACCATCAATGATACAGCCATGATCTTTTCTGGCAATCATCTAGAGCTGAAAACTAACAATATAAAGTAGATTTGAGCAGATGTTTTTGGTTCCAAGCTTCAAATCAGAAGGTTGAGGCCAAAACGCTCTTTTCACAGTGAGATAAGCTCAATATGGCCTCTCTAGCTATAACAGACAAACCATTAATGATACAGCCATGATCTTTTCTGGCAATCATCTAGAGCTGAAAACTAACAATATAAAGTAGATTTGAGCAGATGTTTTTGGTTCCAAGCTTCAAATCAGACGGTTGAGGCCAAAACGCTCTTTTCACAGTGAGATAAGGCCATTTTGGCCTCTGGAGTTGTAACAGACAAACAATTAATGATACAGCCATGGTTTTTTCTGGCAATCATCTAGAGCTGAAAACTAAGAATATAAAGTAGATTAGAGCAGATGTTTTTGGTTCCAAGCTTCAAATCAGAAGGTTGAGGCCAAAACGCTCTTTTCACAGTGAGAGAAGCTCAATATGGCCTCTGTAGCTGTAACAGACAAACCATTAATGATACAGCCATGATCTTTTCTGGCAATCATCTAGAGCTGAAAACTAAGAATATAAAGTAGATTTGAGCAGATGTTTTTGGTTCCAAGCTTCAAATCAGAAGGTTGAGGCCAAAACGCTCTTTTTACAGTGAGAGAAGCTCCATATGGCCTCTGTAGCTGTAACAGAAAAAAACATTTTTAAATTGGAAGTTGAGGCCAAAATGTGCTTTCCAGATTGAGAGGAGCTCAATTTGGCATCTCTACCTGAAACAGACAAACTGTTAATGATACAGCCATGATCTTTTCTGGCAATCATTTTGACCTAAAAACAAACAATATAAAGTAGATTTGAGCAGATGTTTTTGGTTCCAAGCTTCAAATCAGAAGGTTGAGGCCAAAACGCTCTTTTCACAGTGAGAAAAGCTCATTTTGACCTCTGTAGCTGTAACAGACAAACCATCAATGATACAGCCATGATCTTTCATTGCAATCATTTTGACCTGAAAACTAACAGTATAAAGTAGATTTGAGCAGATTTTTTTGGTTCCAAGGTTTAAATCAGAAGTTGAGGCCAAAATGTGCTTTTCAGATTGAGAGGAGCTCAATTTGGTATCTCTACCTGAAACAGACAAACCGTTAATGATACAGCCATGATCTTTTGTGGCATTTATTTTGACCTGAAAACTAACAGTATAAAGTAGATTTGAGCAGATCTTTTTAGTTCAGAGCTGCAAATCAGAAGTTTAGGCCAAAATGCACTTTTCAGTTTGAGAGGAGCTCAATTTGAATTCTCTACCTGAAATAGGCAAACCATTAATGATACAGCCACGACCTTTTCTAGCAATCATTTTCACCTTAAAACTAACAATAAAAAGTAGATTTGAGCAGATATTTTTCGTTCCAAGTTTCGAATCAGAAGTCGAGGGACTATGGCCAAAATGCGCTTTTCAGATTGAGAGGAGCGCAATTTGGCTTCTCTACCTTAAACAGACTAACCAATAATGATACAGCCATGATCATTTCTGGCATTCATTTTGACCTTAAAATTTACAATATAAAGTAGATTTGAGCAGATATTTTTGATTTCACGCTTCAAATCAGACGTTGAGGCTCAAATGCGCTTTTCAGATTGAGAGGAACTCAACTTGGCTTCTTTACCTGAAATAGACAAACCGTTAATGATACAGCCACAATCTTTTCTGGCAATCATTTTGACCTGAAAACTAACAATATATAATTGATTTAAGCAGATATTTTTGGTTCCAATCTTTAAATCAGAAGTTGAGGACAAAATGTGCTTTTCAGACTGAAAATGGGCTCAATTTGGCTTCTCTCCCTGAAACAGACAAGCTGTTAATGATACAGCCATGATATTTTCTGCCAATCATTTTGACCAGACAACTAAAAATATAAACTTGATTTGAGCAGATATTTTTCGTTCCAAGCTTCGAATATGAATTCAAGGGACTATGGCCAAAATGCGCTTTTCAGATTGAGAGGAGCTTAATTTGGCTTCTCTACCTGAAAAAGACAAACCGTTAATGATACAGCCATGATCCTTTCTGGCATTCATTTTGACCAGAAAACTAACATTATAAACTTGATTTGAGCAGATATTTTTCGTTCCAAGCTTCGAATCAGAAGTTGAGGAAAAAATGCGCTTTTCAGACTGAAAAAGTACACCTACACCTTGTGGACAAAGGACATTCTTTTGGGGCCAGAATTTCCATATTCTGGATAAAGAAAATAGGTGGTTTGAGATGGGTGTAAAGAAAGCCATCTATGTTAAGATGTTAAGGTGGTGGACTCAGATTCCAGCTTCCAAAAACATACAATTCAATCATAGACATGATCCCTTCCAGATATCACCAAACCCCTCACCCCATCACAGAGGAACGAAGGACCTACCCGCTCCAGCCGGTGAACAATACCTCTTTAACGAAGGACCCTTAATAATCATAGACAGGTTTCAGGTATTACAGGAGACAATCCCCCCCCTTAATGGCAATCCCCCCTTTAACGACCGATCCCCAGAATCATAGACAGGTTCAGATATACTAACGATGGAACTAAACGACCCATTCATCGGTTACGATTTGCATGTTCCATAGCAATACAAGGCCTTGTCCATATAACACTCAAACTCACTGCGGATCCAGACATTTGAATTGAGAAAGCTTCCTGGAGAGGTGGCAAAACGTCTTCAAATCTTGAAAACCAAGTCCAGTGGATATTTTTTGAATTTTTACGGAACAGACTGAAAAAGGGCTCAATTTGGCATCTCTACCTGAAACATACAAACCGTTAAAGATACAGCCTTGATCTTTTCTGGTAATCATTTTGACCAAAAAACTGAAAATATAAAGTAGATTAAAGCAGATATTTTTGGTTCCAAGCTTCAAATCAGAATTTGAGGACAAAATGTGCTTTTCAGATTGAAAATTTGGCTTCTCTCCCTGAAACTTACAAACTGTTAATGATACAGCCATGATCTTTTCTGGCAATCACTTTGACATAAAAAGAACAATATAAAGTAGATTTGAACAGATATTTTTGGTTCAGAGCTTCAAATCAGAAGTTTAGGCCGAAATGCACTTTTCAGATTGAGAGGAGCTCAATTTGAATTCTCTACCTGAAATAGGCAAACCATCAATGATACAGCCATTAACTTTTCTAGCAATCATTTTGACCTGAAAACTGACAATAAAAAGTAGATCTGAGCAGATATTTTTCGTTCCAAGCTTCGAATCAGAAGTCGAGGGACTATGGCCAAAATGCACTTTTCAGATTGAGAGGAGATTAATTTGGCTTCTCTACCTGAAAATGACAAACCGTTAATTATACAGCCATGATCCTTTCTGGCATTCATTTTGACCAGAAAACTAACATTATAAACTTGATTTGAGCAGATATTTTTCGTTCCAAGCTTCGAATCAGAATTTTAGGACAAAATGCGCTTTTCAGACTGAAAAAGTACACCTACACCTTGTGGACAAAGGACATTCTTTTAAGGACCAGAATGTCCATATTCTGGATAAAGAAAATAGGTGGTTTGAGAGGGGTGTGAAGGAAGCCATCTATGTTAAGAGAGACAAACCAACTTTAAACAGAGGTGGTGGACTCAGATTCCAGCTTCCAAAAACATACCATTCAATCATAGACATGATCCCTTCCAGATATCACCAAACCTCCCACCCCATCACAGAGGAACGAAGGAAATACCCGCTCCAGCCGGTGAACAACACCTCTTTAACGACCGACCCTTAATAATCATAGACAGGTTTCAGGTATTACAGGAGACAATCCCCCCCCCTTAATGGCAATCCCCCCTTTAACGACCGACCCCCAGAATCAAAGACAGGTTCAGATATTACAGGCTAACGATGGAACTAAACGACCCATTCATCGGTTACGATTTGCATGTTCCCAAGCAATACAAGGCCTTGTCCATATAACACTCAAACTCAATGTGGATCCAGACATTTGAATTGAGAAAGCTTCCTGGAGAGGTGGCGAAACGTCTTCCACTCTTGAAAACCAAGTCCAGTGGATATTTTTTGAATTTTTACGGAACAGACTGAAAAAGGGCTCAATTTGGCTTCTCTACCTGAAACAGACAAACCGTTAAAGATACAGCCTTGATCTTTTCTGGTAATCATTTTGACCAAAAAACTGAAAATATAAAGTAGATTAAAGTGGATATTTTTGGTACCAAGCTTAAAATCAGAAGTTGAGGACAAAATGTGCTTTTCAGATTGAAAATGGGCTCAATTTGGCTTCTCTCCCTGAAACATAAAAACTGTTAATGATACAGCCATGATCTTTTCTGGCAATCATTTTCACCTAAAAAAACAACATAAAGTAGATTTGAGCAGATATTTTTGGTTCCAAGCTTGAAATCAGAAGTTGAGACCAAAATGTGCTTTTCAGATTGAGAGGAGCTTAATTTGGCATCTCTACCTGAAACAGACAAATCGTTAATGATACTGCCATGATCTTTTCTGGCAATCATTTGGAACTGAAAACTAACAATATAAAGTAGATTTGAACAGATATTTTTGGTTCAGAGCTTCAAATCAGAAGTTTAGGCCAAAATGCACTTTTCAGATTGAGAGGAGCTCAGTTTGGCTTTTCTACCTGAAACCGATCAACCGTTAATGATACCGCCATGATCTTTCCTGGCAATCATTTTGACCTGAAAACTAACTATATAAAATAGAATTCAGCAGATTTTTTTGGTTCAGAGCTGCAAATCAGAAGTGTAGGCCAAAATGCACTTTTCAGATTGAGAGTAGCTCAATTTGAATTCTCTACCTGAAATAGGCAAACCATCAATGATACAGCCATTAACTTTTCTAGCAATCATTTTGACCTGAAAACTAACAATAAAAAGTAGATTTGAGCAGATATTTCTCGTTCCAAGCTTCGAATAAGAAGTCGAGGGACTATGGCCAAAATGCGCTTTTCAGATTGAGAGGAGCTTAATTTGGCTTCCCTACCTGAAAAAGACAAACCATTAATTATACAGCCATGATCCTTTCTGGCATTCATTTTGACCAGAAAACTAACAATATAAACTTGATTTGAGCAGATATTTTTCGTTCCAAGCTTCGAATGAGAATTCGAGGGACTATGGCCAAAATGCGCTTTTCCAAGCTCCTCTCAATCTGAAAAGACAAACTGTTAATGATACAGCCATGATCCTTTCTGGCAATCATTTTGACCAGAAAACTAACATTATAAACTTGATTTGAGGAGATATTTTTCGTTCCAAGCTTCGAATCAGAAGTTGAGGACAAAATGCGCTTTTCAGACTGAAAAAGTACACCTACACCTTGTGGACAAAGGACATTCTTTTGAGGACCAGAATGTCCATATTCTGGATAAAGAAAATAGGTGGTTTTAGAGGGGTGTGAAGAAAGCCATCTATGTTAAGAGAGAGAAACCTACTTTAAACAGAGGTGGTGGACTCAGATTCCAGCTTCCAAAACCATACAATTCAATCATAGACATGATCCCTTCCAGATATCACCAAACCCCCCACCCCATCACAGAGGAACGAAGGACCTACACGCTCCAGCCGGTGAACAACACCTCTTTAACGAACGACCCTTAATAATCATAGACAGGTTTCAGGTATTACAGGACACAATCCCCCCCTTAATGGCAATCCCCCTTTTAACGACCGACCCCCAGAATCATAGACAGGTTCAGATATTACAGGCTAACGATGGAACTAAACGACCCATTCATCGGTTACCATTTGCATGTTCCCAAGCAATACAAGGCCTTGTCCATATAACACTCAAACTCACTGCGGATCCAGACATTTGAATTGAGAAAGCTTCCTGGAGAGGTGGCGAAACGTCTTCAAATCTTGAAAACCAAGTCCAATGGATATTTTTTGAATTTTTACGGAACAGACTGAAAAAGGGCTCAATTTGGCTTCTCTACCTGAAACAGACAAACCGTTAAAGATACAGCCTTGATCTTTTCTGGTAATCATTTTGACCGAAAAACTGAAAATATAAAGTAGATTAAAGCAGATATTTTTGGTTCCAAGCTTCAAATCAGAAGTTGAGGACAAAATGTACTTTTCAGATTGAAAATGGGCTCAATTTGGCTTCTCTCCCTGAAACATACGAACTGTTAATGATACAGCCATGATCTTTTCTGGCAATCATTTTGACCTAAAAAAAGCAATATAAAGTAGATTTGAGCAGATATTTTTGGTTCCAAGCTTGAAATCAGAAGTTGAGGTCAAAATGTGCTTTTCAGATTGAGAGAGCTCAATTTGGCATCTCTACCTGAAACAGACAAATCGTTAATGATACTGCCATGATCTTTTCTGGCAATCATTTGGAACTGAAAACTAACAATATAAAGTAGATTTGAACAGATATTTTTGGTTCAGAGCTTCAAATCAGAAGTTTAGGCCAAAATGCACTTTTCAGATTGAGAGGAGCTCAGTTTGGCTTTTCTACCTGAAACCGACAAACCGTTGATGATACCGCCATGATCTTTTCTGGCAATCATTTTGACCTAAAAAAAACAAAATAAAGTAGATTTGAGCAGATATTTTTGGTTCAGAGCTGCAAATCAGAAGTTGAGGCCAAAATGCGCTTTTCAGATTGAGAGGAGCTCAGTTTGGCTTTTCTACCTGAAACAGACAGACCGTTAATGATACCGCCATGATCTTTCCTGGAAATCATTTTGACCTGAAAACTAACTATATAAATTAGATTTCAGCAGATTTTCTTTTGGTTCCAAGGTTTAAATCAGAAGTTGAGAACAAAATGCACTTTTCAGATTGAGAGGAGCTTAATTTGGCTTCTCTAGCTGGAACAGACAACCCTTTAATGATACAGCCATGATCTTTTCTGGCAATCATCTAGAGCTGAAAACTAACAATATAAAGTAGATTTGAGCAGATATTTTTGGTTAAAAGCTTCAAATCAGAAGTTGAGGCCAAAACGCTCTTTTCACAGTGAGATAATGCCATTTTGGCCTCTGGAGTTGTAACAGACAAACCATTAATGATACAGCCATGATCTTTGCTGGCAATCATCTAGAGCTGAAAACTAAAAATATAAAGTAGATTTGAGCAGATGTTTTTGGTTCCAAGCTTCAAATCAGAAGGTTGAGGCCAAAACGCTCTTTTCACAGTGAGAAAAGCTCATTTTTGCCTCTGTAGTTGTAACAGACAAACCATTAATGATACAGCCATGATCTTTTCTGGCAATCATCTAGAGCTGAAAACTAACAATATAAAGTAGATTTGAGCAGATGTTTTTGGTTCCAAGCTTTAAATCAGAAGGTTGAGGCCAAAACGCTCTTTTCACAGTGAGATAAGCTCAATATGGCCTCTCTAGCTATAACAGACAAACCATTAATGATACAGCCATCATCTTTTCTGGCAATCATCTAGAGCTGAAAAATAACAATATAAAGTAGATTTGAGCAGATGTTTTTGGTTCCAAGCTTCAAATCAGAAGGTTGAGGCCAAAACGCTCTTTTCACAATGAAAAAAGCTCATTTTGGCCTCTGTAGCTGTAACAGACAAATCATTAATGATACAGCCATGATCTTTTCTGGGAATCATCTAGAGCTGAAAACTAACAATATAAAGTAGATTTGAGCAGATGTTTTTGGTTCCAAGCTTCAAATCAGAAGGTTGAGGCCAAAACGCTCTTTTCACACTGAGATAAGGGCATTTTGGCCTCTGGAGTTGTAACAGACAAACCATTAATGATACAGCTATGATCTTTTCTGGCAATCGTCTAGAGCTGAAAGCTAACAATATAAAGTAGATTTGAGCAGATGTTTTTGGTTCCAAGCTTCAAATCAGAAGGTTGAGGCCAAAACGCTCTTTTCACAGTGAGATAATGCCATTTTGGCCTCTGGAGTTGTAACAGACAAACCATTAATGACACAGCCATGATCTTTTCTGGAAATCATCTAGAGCTGAAAACTAACAATATAAAGTAGATTTGAGCAGATGTTTTTGGTTCCAAGCTTCACATCAGAAGGTTGAGGCCAAAACGCTCTTTTCACACTGAGATAATGTCATTTTGGCCTCTGGAGTTGTAACAGACAAACCATTAATGATATAGCCATGATCTTTTCTGGCAATCATCTAGAGCTGAAAACTAACAATATAAAGTAGTATTGAGCAGATGTTTTTGGTTCCAAGCTTCAAATCAGAAGGTTGAGGCCAAAACGCTCTTTTCACAGTGAGATAAGGCCATTTTGGCCTCTGGAGTTGTAACAGACAAACCATTAATGATACAGCCATGATCTTTTCTGGCAATCATCTAGAAGCTGAAAACTAACAATATAAAGTAGATTTGAGCAGATGTTTTTGGTTCCAAGCTTCAAATCAGAAGGTTGAGGCCAAAACGCTCTTTTCACACTGAGATAAGGCCATTTTGGCCTCTGGAGTTGTAACAGACAAACCATTAATGATACAGCTATGATCTTTTCTGGCAATCATCTAGAGCTGAAAGCTAACAATATAAAGTAGATTTGAGCAGATGTTTTTGGTTCCAAGCTTCAAATCAGAAGGTTGAGGCCAAAACGCTCTTTTCACAGTGAGATAATGCCATTTTGGCCTCTGGAGTTGTAACAGACAAACCATTAATGACACAGCCATGATCTTTTCTGGAAATCATCTAGAGCTGAAAACTAACAATATAAAGTAGATTTGAGCAGATGTTTTTGGTTCCAAGCTTCAAATCAGAAGGTTGAGGCCAAAACGCTCTTTTCACAGTGAGATAATGCCATTTTGGCCTCTGGAGTTGTAACAGACAAACCATTAATGATACAGCCATGATCTTTTCTGGCAATCATCTAGAGCTGAAAACTAACAATAAAAAGTAGATTTGAGCAGATGTTTTTGGTTCCAAGCTTCAAATCAGAAGGTTGAGGCCAAAACGCTCTTTTCACAGTGAGATAATGCCATTTTGGCCTCTGGAGTTGTAACAGACAAACCATTAATGATACAGCCATGATCTTTTCTGGCAATCATCTAGAGCTAAAAAACTGACAATATAAAGTAGATTTGAGCAGATTTTTTTGGTTCCAAGCTTCAAATCTGAAGGTTGAGGCCAAAACGCTCTTTTCACAGTGAGATAATGCCATTTTGGCCTCTGGAGTTGTAACAGACAAACCATTAATGATACAGCCATGATCTTTTCTGGCAATCATCTAGAGCTGAAAACTAAGAATATAAAGTAGATTTGAGCAGATGTTTTTGGTTCCAAGCTTCAAATCAGAAGTTGAGGCCAAAACGCTCTTTTCACAGTGAGATAATGCCATTTTGGCCTCCGGAGTTGTAACACACAAACCATTAATGATATAGCCATGATCTTTTCTGGCAATCATCTAGAGCTGAAAACTAACAATATAAAGTAGATTTGAGCAGATGTTTTTGGTTCCAAGCTTTAAATCAAAAGTTGAGGCCAAAACGCTCTTTTCACAGTGAGATAATGCCATTTTGGCCTCTGGAGTTGTAACAGACAAACCATTAATGATACAGCCATGATCTTTTCTGGCAATCATCTAGAGCTGAAAACTAACAATATAAAGTAGATTTGAGCAGATGTTTTTGGTTCCAAGCTTCATATCAGAAGTTGAGGCCAAAACGCTCATTTCACAGTGAGATAAGGCCATTTTGGCCTCTGGAGTTGTAACAGACAAACCATTAATGATACAGCCATGATCTTTTCTGGCAATCATCTAGAGCTGAAAATTAACAATATAAAGTAGATTTGAGCAGATGTTTTTGGTTCCAAGCTTCAAATCAGAAGGTTGAGACCAAAACACTCTTTTCACAGTGAGATAATGCCATTTTGGCCTCCGGAGTTGTAACAGACAAACCATTAATGATACAGCCATGATCTTTTCTGGCAATCATCTAGAGCTGAAAACTAACAATATAAAGTAGATTTGAGAAGATGTTTTTGGTTCCAAGCTTCAAATCAGAAGTTGAGGCCAAAACGCTCTTTTCACAGTGAGATAATGCCATTTTGGCCTCTGGAGTTGTAACAGACAAACCATTAATGATACAGCCATGATCTTTTCTGGCAATCATCTAGAGCTGAAAACTAACAATATAAAGTAGATTTGAGCAGATGTTTTTGGTTCCAAGCTTCAAATCAGAAGGTTGAGGCCAAAACGCTCTTTTCACAGTGAG